>OU342744.1:333586198-333623181 GCA_910589775.1 Avena eriantha
CCTTGTGTCATTGCATGTGTGTTCTTCTAAACAAACCACATAAGTCATTACATGTCTGTTCTTTTCAAGAACCACACCCGGTGTCATTGCATGTGTTATCCTCTAGACAAACCACATAAGGATCCACCGGTATTAATGCATGTATGTTCTTTTCACAAACCACATCAGGATCCACCAGTGTCATTGGATTTGTGTTCTTTTCATGAACCACACCGACTGTCATTGCATGTATGTTCCTCTAAACAAACCACATAAGGATCCACCGGTGTCATTGCATGTCTGTTCTCTTCATGAACCACACCCACTTTCATTGCATGTGTGTTCTTCTAAACAAACCACATAAGTCATTGCATCTCTATTCTTTTCATGAACCACACCCAGTGTCATTGTATGTATGTTCCTCTAGACAAACCACCTTAGGAATCCACCAGTGTCATTGGATGTGTGTTCTTTTCATGAACCACACCCAGTGTGATTGCATGTATGTTCCTCTAAACAAACCACATAAGGATCCACTAGTGTCATTGCATGTCTGTTCTTTTCATGAACCACACCAAGTGTCATTGCATGTGTGTTATTTCCATGAACCACACCTATTGTCGTTGCATGTCTGTTCCTCTAAACAAACCACATAAGGACCACCAGTGTCATTGCATGTCTGTTCTTTTCATGAAACACACCCAGTGTCATTGCATGTCAGTTCTTTTGACGAACCACATAAGGATCCACTAGTGTCATTGCATGTATGTTCTTCTCACAAACCACGTAAGGATCCACCATTGTAATTGCATGTATGTTCTTTTCATGAACTACACACAGTGTCATTACATGTGTGTTCCTCTAGACAATCCACATAGGGATCCACCGGTGCACTGCATGTCTATTCTTTTCACGAACCACATAAGGATCCACAAGTTTCATTGGATGAGTGTTCTTTTCATGAACCACACCTAGTGTCATTGCATGTCTGTTCCTCTAAACAAACCACATAAGGATCCACTAGTGTCATTGCCTGTTTGTTCATTTTATGAAGCACACCTAGTGTCATTGCATGTGTGTTCCTCTAGACAAACCACATAAGTCATTGCGTTTCTGTTCTTTTCATGAACCACACCAGTGTCATTGCTTGTGTGTTCCTCTAGACAAACCACCTTAGGAATCCACCAGTGTCATTGGATGTGTGTTCTTTTCATGAACCACACCCAGTGTGATTGCATGTCTGTTCCTCTAAACAAACCACATAAGGATCGACCAGTGTCATTGCATGTCTATTCTTTTCATGAACCACACCCAATGTCATTGCATGTGTGTTCTTCTAAAAAACCACATAAGTCATTGTATGTCAGTTCTTTTCATGAACCACACCCGGTGTCATTGCATGTGTGTTCCTCTAGACAAACCACATATGGATCCACCGGTGTCACTACATGTCTGTTCTTTTCATAAACCACATAAGGATCCACTAGTGTCATTGAATGTGTGTTATTTCCATGAACCACACCTAGTGTCATTGCATGGTTGTTCCTCTAAACAAACCACATAAGGACCACCAGTGTCATTGCATGTCTGTTCTTTTCATGAAACACACCCAGTGTCATTGCATGTCAGTTCTTTTCACGAACTACATAAGGATCCACCAGTGTCATTGCATGTATGTTGTTCTCACAAACCACGTAAGGATCCACCAGTGTAATTGCATGTATGTTCTATTCATGAACTACACACAGTGTAATTGCATGTGTGTTCCTCTAGACAAACCACATAGGGATCCACCGGTGTCACTTCATGTCTATTCTTTTCACGAACCACATAAGGATCCACAAGTGTCATTGGATGTGTCTTCTTTTCATGAACCACACCTAGTGTCATTGCATGTCTGTTCCTCTAAATAAACCACATAAGGATCCACCAGTGTCATTGCATGTTTGTTCTTTTTATGAACCACACCTAGTGTCATTGCATGTGTATTCCTCTAGACAAACCACATAAGTCATTGCATGTCTGTTCTTTTCATGAACCACACCCAGTGTCATTGCTTGTGTTTTCCTCTAGACAAACCACCTTAGGAATCCACCTGTGTCACTGGATGTGTGTTCTTTTCAAGAACCACACCCAGTGTGATTGCATGTCTGTTCCTCTAAACAAACCACATAAGGATCCACCAGTGTCATTGCATGTCTATTCTTTTCATGAACCACACCTAGTGTCATTGCATGTGTGTTCTTCTAAAAAAACCACATAAGTCATTGCATGTCTGTTCTTTTCATGAACCACACCCGGTGTCATAGCATGTGTGTTCCTCTAGACAAACCACATATGGATCCACCGGTGTCACTTCATGTATGTTCTTCTGATGAACCACATAAGGATCCACCAGTGTCATTGAATGTGTGTTATTTCCATGAACCACACCTAGTGTCATTGCATGTATGTTCCTCTAAACAAACCACATAAGGACCACCAGTTTCATTGCATGTCTGTTCTTTTCATGAAACACACCTAGTGTCATTGCATGTCAGTTCTTTTCATGAACCACATAAGGATCCACCGGTGTCATTGCATGTATGTTCTTCTCACAAACCACGTAAGGATCCACTAGTGTCATGTTCTTTTCATGAACTACACACAGTGTCATTGCATGTGTGTTCCTCTAGACAAACCACATAGGGATCCACCGGTGTCACTGCATGTCTATTCTTTTCACGAACCACATAAGCATCCACAAGTGTCATTGGATGTGTGTTCTTTTCATGAACCACACCTAGTGTCATTGCATGTCTGTTCCTCTAAACAAACCACATATGGATCCACTAGTGTCATTGCATCTTTGTTCTTTTCATGAACCACACCCAGTGTCATTGCATTTGTGTTCTTCTAAACAAACCACATAAGTCATTGCGTGTCTGTTCTTTTCATGAACCACACCTAGTGTCATTGCATGTGTGTTCCTCTAGACAAACCACCTTAGGAATCCACCAGTGTCATTGGATGTGTGTTCTTTTCATGAACCACACCCAGTGTCAATGCATGTATGTTCCTCTAAACAAACCACATAAGGATCCACCAGTATCATTGCATGTCTGTTCTTTTCATGAACCACACCAAGTTTCATTGAATGTGTGTTCTTCTAAACAAACCACATAAGTCATTGCATGTCTGTTCTTTTCATGAACCACGCCCGGTGTCATTGCATGTGTGTTCCTCTAGAAAAACCATATAAGGATCCACCGGTGTCACTGCATGTCTGTTCTTTTCATGAACCATATAAGGATCCACCAGTTTCATTGGATGTGAGTTCTTCTCATGAACCACACATGGATCCACTGGTGTCATTGCATGTATGTTCTTTTCATGAATCACAGCTAGAGTCATTGCATGTCTGTTACTTCCATAAACCACACATGGATCCACCGGTGTCATTGCATGTATGTTCTTTTCATGAACCACACCCAGTGTCATTGCATGTCAGTTCTTTTCATGAACCACACCCGGTGTCATTGCATGTGTGTTCCTCTAGAAAAAACCACCTTAGGAATCCACCAGTGTCATTGGATGTGTGTTCATTTCATGAACCACACCTAGTGTCATTGCATGTATGTTCATCTAAACAAACCACATAAGGATCCACCCGTGTCATTGCATGTCTGTTCTTTTCATGAACCACACCCAGTGTCATTGCATGTGTGTTCTTCTAAACAAACTACATAAGTCATTGCATGTCTGTTCTTTTCATGAACCACACCAAGTGTCATTGCATGTGTGTTCTTCTAAACAAACCACATAACTCATTGCATGTATGTTCTTTTCATGAACTACACCCAGTGTCATTGCATGTGTGTTCCTCTAGACAAACCACCTTAGGAATCCACCAGTGTCATTGGATGTGTGTTCTTTTCATGAACCACACCTAGTGTCATTGCATGTCTGTTCCTCTAAAAAAACCACATAAGGATCCACCAGTGTTATTGCATGTTTGTTATTTTCATGAACAACACCCAGTGTCATTGCATTTGTGTTCTTCTAAACAAACCACATAAGTCCTTGCATGTATGTTCTTTTCATGCACCACACCCAGTGTCATTGCATGTGTGTTCCTCTAGAAAAACCACCTTAGGAATCCACCAGTGTCATTGGATGTGTGTTCTTTTCATGAACCACACCCAGTGTCAATGCATGTATGTTCCTCTAAACAAACCACATAAGGATCCACCAGTATCATTGCATGTCTGTTCTTTTCATGAACCACACCAAGTGCCATTGATTGTGTGTTCTTCTAAACAAACCACATAAGTCATTGCATGTCTGTTCTTTTCATGAACCACGCCCGGTGTCATTGCATGTGTGTTCCTCTAGACGAACCACATAAGGATCCATCGGTGTCACTTCATGTCTGTTCCTTTCATGAACCACATAAGGATCCACCAGTGTCATTGGATGTGTGTTCTTCTCATGAGCCACACATGGATCCACTGGTGTCATTGCATGTATGTTCTTTTCATAAATCACAGCTAGAACCATTGCATGTCTGTTACTTCCATAAACCGCACATGGATCCACCGGTGTCATTGCATGTATGTTCTTTTCATGAACCACACCCAGTGTCATTGCATGTCAGTTCTTTTCATGAACCACACCCGGTGTCATTGCATGTGTGTTCCTCTAGACAAACCACCTTAGGAATCCTCCAGTGTCATTGGATGTGTGTTATTTTCATGAACCACACCGAGTGTCATTGCATGTATGTTCATCTAAACAAACCAGATAAGGATCCACCCGTGTCACTCCATGTATGTTCTTTTCATGAACCACACCCTGTGTCATTGCATGTGTGTTCTTCTAAACAAACCACATAAGTCATTGCATGTCTGTTCTTTTCATGTAACACACCCAGTGTCATTGCATGTGTGTTCTTCTAAACAAACCACATAAGTCATTGCATGTATGTTCTTTTGATGAACTACACGCAGTGTCATTGCATGTGTGTTCCTCTCGACAAACCACCTTAGGAATCCACTAGTGTCATTGGATGTGTGTTCTTTTCATGAACCACACCCAGTGTCATTGCATGTTTGTTCCTCTATACAAACCACATAAGGATCCACCAGTGTCATTGCATGTCTGTTCTTTTCATGAACCACATCTAGTGTCATTGCATGTATGTTCTTTTCATGAACCACACCTAGTGTCATTGCATGTATTCCTCTAGACAAACCACATAAGGATCCACCGGTGTCACTGCATGTCTGTTCTTTTCATGAACCACATAAGGATCCACCAGTGTCATTGGATGTGTGTTCTTGTTATGAACCACACATGGATCCACTAGTGTCATTGCATGTTTGTTATTTTCATGAACCACAGCTAGAGTCATTGCATGTCTGTTACTTCCATAAAACCACACATGGATCCACCGGTGTCATTGGATGTATGTTCTTTTCATGAACCACACCCAGTGTCATTGCATGTCTGATGTTTTCATGAACCACAGCTAGAGTCCACCAGTGTCATTGGATGTGTGTTCTTCTCATGAACCACACGTGGATCCACCAGTGTCATTGCATGTCTGTTCTTTTCATGAATCATAGCTAGAGTCATTTCATGTTTGTTACTTCCATAAACCACATATGGATCCACCTAGTGTGATTGCATGTTTGTTCTTTTCACAAACCACACGTGGATACACTAGTGTCATAGCATGGGTGGCCATTAGACCGAGTCTTATAGAAGGCACACCCTAACACAATTGTTCTGCTTAACGATTGTTACATACCATTCGATCGGGACGCTTGGACGATTGGGATGGTCTTCGTGAGAGCGATCCGCGAGTAGGCTGTTCTGTGGAATGATTGGCCACGCTTGCTCTAGACAAACTGGTAACACCGGGCGCTCCCCTGTTGCGAGTGTCACGTCTCACGAGTTTAGTGGGCCACATCCCAGTGTCACGTCCCCATTACTTCTCTTCATTCCCCTCGAAGCCACTTTCCCCACTTCACTCCCATCATGCCTTAGCCGCAAGCTTACGGCGCCTGCATCCCAATCCCCTCTCTTGCAGCCACCCCCTCTCCCCTCTCGCCATGGGTTCAAGGGGAGACGGCGAGGAAACGCGTTATGATGACAGGGACGGTGATCTCGATGTGAGTTGTCTCATCTCTGTTTCTATCATCTCTTGCCAGATATCTATTTTTTGAGCTAGATCTAATCTGTTTACTCATGCGCGTATGATGTGTTAGGCCAACCAGACGATGTATGACTCTAACTATCACGGTTTAGCGGATGAAGACAGTCCTCTGCTATGTAAACATGGATATGTGCCCGCTAAATTTGTAGCGTTCGAAGGACGAAACGCAGGCAGGAAGTTTCTACGGTGTCAAGGACATCGTGCAATGATGCAAGGCGGAAGTTGCGGTGTTGTCAAATGGGTAGATTCAGAGTGGCCCAAATCGATGCAGAAAACGCTGGACAAACTATGGGAAATGGCTGTTGAGCTGAAAGAATCCATATTCAGCTCACTTCTTGACAATGTTGAGATGAAGCTATGGGAACCAGTTGACACGACCAAGCATAAGCGAGATCTCAGGTGGGTGCAAGACAAGGTTAGCAAAGTCGAGAAGGAGAGGGACGCGACGTTGGCCCTGAAGGCTAAAGCAGAGCAAGAACTAACTCAAGCATGGAATGATCTCCACCAGGCCAAAGTCATGCAGTTCACAACTACGAGTATTGACAAGTGCATGAGGAAAAATGCAGAGAAACAATTGAAGCTGTGCAAAGAAGATGCTAAAAGGAAGGAGCAGACGATACGATCCTTGCTCTCGCAGGAAGATGCGCATCGGGCTAAGATTAGGAAGATCAAGGAGATGTGTGATAACTAGTTCTATTTAGCTTGAGCTCCATGCCTTTTTAAGTTGTAATAGTTGTACTTGTTGACCCAGCGGTCTGAACTATTGGTCTAGGAGTCTAGGGAGGAAAAAAATTGCTCTCCCGTTAGTCTGACCCTACATTACTTCTTTTGTCTTACCAATGCCCCTTGGATATTCCGCCCGTTGCTTCGTCGTCCTCGTGTACAAATAGGAAGTGCCACAGCGTGTCGCTTCGTTGTCCTACCCCTCGTCCTCTCCAATCTCCACCACGCCATCGCTTCATCGTCCATCCCCTCGCTCCCTCTGCAATCTCCGCCGTACCACCATGGAGATGCCCGATCTAAACTTCTACGAGGCGGTGATGTTCGCAAACTTCAACATCAGCTCTGTGGGGGTGTCATAGGCTCCACTCCCTAGCCAAGCGGAGATGGAGAGAGAAATCGCGGCGCGCCGCCGCCAGATGACCGCGTGGAAGAGGGCGATGCCCCGATACATGGCGGCCAGCCCGTACTGGCAAGATTGGCAACTGCATGGTTGACGGCGCGTGGTGCACCGGGATCTCCGCAACCGAGAAGGGCGGGAGAGGTTCTGGTCCGTCCCTGGATGGACCAAGTACACCATCATCGCCGCTGCTCGCCGCGAACAGGTGCTCCGTCTCGCGAACAATGCGGAAATCGTAGAGGTTCCATCCGACAGCGACGAGGAAGCCGGCGGCTCGGAGGACAGTGGCAGCGGAAGTGAAATTGTGGACTATTGGTTGAATTAATGTAGGATGTGAAATCACACCTTTGTTTAGAAGAATTTGTGGTTGAAGTAATGAAATGCCTCGATGTAGATCTATGTCTCGATTAATTTGTGGAAGAATTTGTGATTTAGATCAATTTCTGCCTCAATTTAAATCTCTTCCCCTGATTGGGAACGTGACCGTGGACCAAAGACACCTTTTCTACTAGTGTATTCTGACATTGGTGGTTTGTTTAAACGTAATCTTGGATTGTGCTGCATGCAAATAGCACAACCACAATTTATAAAGTGGAAGCACGTACACCCGGTTACTGGAGATCTGGGAGCTTCGCTAGATGTAGGGGATGCAGGAGTAGTGAGGCGGTGAGATAGACGGGCTCAAGATTAGGCCAGAAAGTGGTACCGATTTCCTCCTCATCTGGGCATTATCGGTGAGAACATTGCTATTTATGTTGCCACGTCGTTGTGCAGCATCTAAAATAAGTTGCTGCTTCGTGGAGTGTGGCAGCTTAAATAATTTATTTCTGTGCCACTTACATTCCATCATATTTGGAGACTTCCTGCTGCTCAGCAATCGTGGAACCGGTGGATCCTTGTTTTCAGATAGCAGTGGCACAATCACAATTTCGGATTCAACTATTGACTCGGGCGTTCCCAAACCCTAAGTCGCGGTACATTTTACTTAGAGAAAGTGGGTAGATTGTTTCGCCCAGCAACGTGCCACACATAGAGCTCCAGAATTTAAATGAATTACATATATAGGTTCAAGTTCAACACATTACTATGCATCTTCATTGCCAGTAGCCTTCTTCCGCAGCCTGGGTGCCAAGCCTTCACGTCCACTGGCTTCTTCATTTCCTGCCTTCTTCCTCTTCCTCGGTGCCAATTTTCTTAGCTTCACGTACTCTGCATCGTCGCGACAATGGGCACCAGAAGCGTGTCCAGCATCATCTTTCCACTCATTTTCAATTTATTCGGGCAGGAAAGTGACTGACTCGGCAGTCATGTTTCTAACCTTGCGGCGCTTCCTGTCAAAGAAACAAGACTGTTGCATAACTGCCCAATATCTACAGAGTACATAAAACAAAAACTACAATTCAGCACAAACATGTGAACCCCAAGCGACCTTTGCTAACCAGGAGCTAATTGGGTTCCAGCAACCACCCTGTCCAAGAATAGAAGGGCGACTGCCTGTTGCAGCAGCTTCCACATCCAGTACATCACATTTAAACTCAAATATGGCAGTCGAAGCATACCTTCTCATCAACCCAATTAGCTGACTGTCACACGTTAGAGGAACTATGTTGCCATGTTCATCCATGAAGCTGAACTTTGCAGTCTGCTTTGGCCATAATTCAACATGATTACGCAGAGCAGCAACCATACCAGATATAGTGCAGATCTGCATAGGCACTTCTTCCATCGTGAAACAATGGTGTCCATACCACTTGCCCTTGGAGTTGTACCTGTAGAGGACTACCGTAACCAGGTAAGGGGGTCCATGCAGATCCCACTTGACAGAAAACTGTGGACAAAATATGTTTGTCAACGTTGGGCTAACAAAAAATTTGAGGTTCAGTAGCCAGCTAGCAGTTATAATTAGTGCGAATAGCAAAGAGAAGGGTAGCTCACCCGCTTGTAGCCAGAACTTCTTCTTCCTTGATAGTAGGATCTTCCATCCTCCGAACTGCTCGGCTCATCGGCGGCGGAGGCGGGCTAGAGCCTCGCAACGGCAGCTACGACATGCGCCATTGGAGCTCGGGATCAGCGACTAGGCATAGCAACTTGGCGCCGGAAGTCAAATGTCCGAACGGATCGTCCTTCCTGGAGGGTGGATTCCGACGCCGTCGGTGCTAGGGGAAAGGTGGGAATGGATTTGTGAAATTGGTCAACGCATCCAATCCACTTAGCTACTCGATTTTCCTAAGAGGTTGCCGCGTTGGCGCTCGCGTCACAGACAGATGACCGACATGGGGGTCCTGACCGTCTACTTCACGGAGCAGTTTAACGGAATGTTTGAATTTGTCAGGAGTGAGATGAGTTTGCCTCGAAATGGCCCCTCTCAGTAGTTGCCGGCCCAACTTTTCGAAACACGGCAATTTCAGGCAACTTAGGTACCGCCATGCTGGCCTGTGAACTTTGGTACCTCAGATGATCAGGCCCTGCGGAGAGGGTCGACGCTGACGGAGGCACGACAAACCGGCGACTTGTGGTGGTAGCGGCGGGCGCAAAGCGGTGGAGGACAAGGAGACACACGACATTGAGGCTTGGCGGCGGCCTACAGATGCGCGAAGACGGGCGGTCGTGGTGGCATTTGCCGGTGCGCATAGAGGAGCTCTCGGCGGGGCCGCTGCAGAAAACGTGGCGGCGACCAAGACCATGCGGCGGAGCTTGGAGTGGTCGAGACGGTGGACAGCGACGGAGGCCTCCAGCGGGCGGCGCGCGCGGGATAGAGTGGGGCCCAGATAGGGAGAGTCGAGGCAGCGGCGTAACGGTCCTGATGCGGAGATGATGGCCGGAGGGGGCGCCGATGCAAGGCGAGGAGAGGTCCACGACGGCGGACGGTGGGCAGGTGGAAAGGGGATCGCGGGGAGGCAGGGGAAGGTGAGCGAGGGAGGGCGGTTGAGTCGTACGAGCATGGTTGGTTCTAGGGAACGCGTCGCACACATGTGGGCCAAGGAGGTCTCGGCGAGGAGTGCGACATGATGGGTGAGTTGGTTTGGGTCCAGACGCGGTGTGGGTTAGGTGGGTATGTGTTCTAGCGGCGGGGAGGGGTGTACTACGATTAGATGTTGGTAGGCATTTAGGGTTAGGGTTTGGTACTAGAGGGGGTCTAGGGGCAGTATCTAGCCGGGGTGGTAGGCTGCTACCAGCTAGGCCTTTGGGCCTGGCCGGTGGCGACCTCCCTTGGAAAACATTTTATTTATTTATTTTATTTTTAGAAGACTTTTGCAAATAGTTTTTAGACAAAACAAAATATTCGAAAGAGGCCGGGGTTTGCATTTGAAATAAAGAAGGGGTGTTTAGAAAACAAAGGCGGCTTTAGAAAATAGTTTTTGGCAAACATATGCGTGATGGCATGATGATGCTCAAATGTAATGTGGCATGATGACATGAGCATACGGTCATGATGATGCACAAAACAAACACACAACGATTTTCTAGTAGTGGTTTTACCAGGGTTCTACAATCCCTAAGAACAAAAACCGAAGTTCCTTCAATAAACCTCCATTTAGACGCACTTTATATTCAATAAAGGCCAATGGCCAGGCGATCATGCCCTCGCAATGTAATCCTACCCATTATTATCAATAAATAAGGAAAGTATTCCACGAAATACAAACTTCTATGGCACATGAACATTAGTTCTTCGGGTCCCCAGATTAAAATAGTACATCATGTGGTCAAAATCTCGTATAAAACATACGACCTTTTTGATAAATGTCTATACAATATTTTGGTTATATAGTACAAGGCTGCACAAACAAGCAGTCAGATCTCGAATTTAACAAAAAATTATGCGTCTGCCTCTAAGCACTTACGCACAATCCTAATGGTGGGTCTATGAGTGGCCGCGTAATGAGGTGCCATATAAACAAGGCCTCCATCGGAAGGGGGAGGCAGACCCGAAGATATAGCGTCTAGATCCAATGCCGGGTGATGCGCCTGCACCCAAGAGAGCACGACCTTGGCACCCGCCACAAGCTGAAGCTTCACATAATGGTGGATCCTCTCACCTTGCCGAAACTTCGCAATTAAATCTGCCAAGGTCTGAGCCTGAGGATCGAGAGGAAACATGGCATTGTAAACAATAGCCGGAGATCTGCGGCAACACTCGACAAATTGCTCCAGCTCCGATATGCGATCCTGTAGCAGCGCCAAAGTGTAGGCACGGCGGTGATCAGTCAAAAAATCCGTTTCAGAACTTCGGGAGGTAGACAAAAGAGCTTGCATTCGGTTGCGCACGCTGGGTCTCATCCCTCTTGCACATCGAATGCCTACAAATCGGGGAGAAAAATATCAATTTCCCGAAAGTTAGAAAGTGCAACCGAAGAAAAAAGAGGAAGAATACTTACACAATAGCTTCTCGTTTTCCCTGGAGATTTCTTCCAAGAAAAAGCCTCGTGGTTGAGGGCCTGGCATGTTTTCGATTGGTTAACATCCACCATTGATTGAACAACCCAAAGTTTTCCTTCAAGTTTTTTCACCTGTTCTATCTTTTTAGTATACAACGGCGGGTCCACCGTACGCACAATGGCAGAACTAGTCGCACCTACTACAACAGAGGACAGAACAACATCCGATAGTTGTGCGGGTCCAGAAGGAGCCGAAGAATCATTCAAGATCTGACAAGACAAAAAGATGTGAAACATTCAGCATACAAAAGCAAGCTCACACACATATATTCAAAGGTTGCCTCTTGTAAAAAGAAGTAAGGGAAAGCTGGATAAAGTAAAGGTTCATTACAACAAACACCAAGGGAGACATGATCAAGATGACAAAACAAAGCCTATGAGGCTGCATCCTTTAAAGATAGGGTGGCACTAGTGGAAGGAGCACTAGCTATAGGAGCAGCAGGGGTAGTCGAAGAAAGAGCGCCCGTCGTAGCAGGGGCAACCGAACAAGGGGAAGCCAGGTTCTTCGAACTTGAGCCAAGACCTAGGAGCAGCCGAGAATATTTCCTAGCCCCCTTAATAAAAGGCTTCAGGTCAACTGCGTGGCCATTGGGGGGACTGTTCGTCTATGGTACCAAAGTTCCCGGGCCAGTGCACCACGGTACCTAAGTTGCCTGAAATTGCTGTGCTTCAAAATGTTGGGCCGCCAACTACTGAGAGGAGTCATTATGATGCAAACTCATCTTGCCCCTGCCAAATCCAAACATTCCGTGAAACTTCCCCATGAAGTAGATGGTCGGGACCCTCATGTCGGTCATATGTCTATGACGCGAGCGCCAATGCGACAACCGCTTAGGCAAATCGAGTAACTAAGTGGATTGGATGCGTTGACAAATTCCACAAATCCATTCCCACCTTTCCCCTAGCACCGCGGTATAGGAATCCACCCTACAGGAAGGATGATCCCTTCGAACATTTGACTTCCAGCACCAAGTTGTTGCGCCCAGTTGCTGCACCCAGTCACTGATCCCGAGCTCCAATGGCGCATGCCGTAGCCGCCGTTGCGAGGCTCTAGCCCGCCTCCGCCGCTGATGAGCTGATCAGCTCGGAGGATGGCAGATCCTACTACCAAGGAAGAAGAAGTTCTGGCTACAAGCGGGTGAGCTACCCTTCTCTTTGCTATTCGCACTAATTATAACTGCTAGCTGGCTACTGAACCTAAAATTGTTTGTTAGCCCAACGTTGACAAACATATTTTGTCAATAGTTTTCTGTCAAGTGGGATCTCCGCGGACCACCCTTACCTAGTTACGGTAGTCCTCTTCAGGTACGACTCTAAGGGCAAGTGGTATGGACACCATTGTATCATGATGGAAGAAGCGCTTGCCCAGATCTACACTATATCTGGTATGGTTGTTGCTCTGCATAATCATGATGAATTATGGCCGAAGCAGACTACAAAGTTTAGCTTCATGGATGAACGTGGCATCATGGTTCCTCTAACGTGTGACAGTCAGCTAATTGGGTTGATGAAAAGGTATGCTTCGGCTTGCATGTTTAGGCTGAATTGTGATGTACTAGATGTGGAAGCTACTGCAACTGGGAGTCACCCTTCTATTCTTGGACAGGGTGGTTGCTTGAACCCAATTAGCTCCTGGTAAGAAAAGTCTCTTGGGGTTCGCATGTTTGTGCTGAATTGTAATTTTTGTTTTATTTACTCTGTAGATATTGGGCTGTTATGCAATAGTCTTGTTTCTTTGATAGGAAGCGCCGCAAGGTTAGAAACTTGACTGCCGGGTCATTCATTTTGCTGGCCAAAGAAATTAAAAACGAGTGGAAAGATGATGTTGGGCATGATTCTGGTGCCCATTGTCCCGGCGATGCAGAGTACGTGAAGCTAAGAAAATTGGCACCGAGGAAGAGGAAGAAGGCAAGAAATGAAGAAGAAAGTGGACGTGAAGGCTTGGTACCCAGGCTGCGGAAGAAGGCTGCTGGCAATGAAGATGAATAGTAATGTATTGAACTTGAACCTATATATGTAATTCGGTTAAATTCTAGAGCTCTGTGTGTGGAACTTTGCTGGGCGAAACAATCTACCCACGTTCTCTTAGTAAAATGTACCGCGACTTAGGGTTTGGAAACACCGGAGTCAGTAGTTGAATCCAAAATTGTGATTGTGCCACTACTATCTGAAAACACGCAGCACCGGTTCCACGATTGCTGAGGGGCAGGATGTCTCCAAATACGATGGAATGTAAGTGGCACAGAAATAAATTATTTAAGCTGCTACACTCCATGAAGCAGCAACTTATTTCAGCTGTTGCACACAACGACATGGCAACATAAACAGCAATGGCAACCGATAATGTCCAGATGAGGAGGAAATTGGTACCACTTTCTGGCCTAATTTTGAGCCCGTCTATCTCACTGCCTCCTTGCTCCTGCATCCCCTGTGTCTGGCGAAGCTCCCGGATCTCCATTAATCGGGTGTACGTTCTTACACTTTATAAATTGTGGTTGTGCCATTTGCATGCGGCACAATCCACGTAGATTACGTTTAAACAAACCACCAATCTCAAAATACCACCATGATCAGACAAAAGGAAGTGATGCAGGGTTAAGACATACTAACGGGAGACCAATTTTTTTCCTCCCAGGACTCCGGGACCACTAGTTCAGACTGCTAGGTCAACAAGTACTACTATTACAACTTAAAAAGGCATGGATCTCAAGCTAAATAGAACTAGTTATCACACATCTCCTTGATATTCCTAATCTTAGCCCGATGCGCATCTTCCTGCGAGAGCAATGATCGATTCGTATGCTCCTTCCTTTTAGCATCTTCCTTGCACAGCTTCAATTGTTTCTCTATATTTTTCTTCGTGCACTTGTCAATACTCGTAGTTGTGAACTGCAGGACTTTGACCTGGTGAAGATCATTCCTTGCTTGAGCCAGTTCTTGCTCTTCTTTAGCCTTTAGGGCCAATGCCACATCCCTCTCCTTCTCGACTTTGCTAACATTGTCTTGGATGCTCCTGAGATCTCGGTTAAGCTTGGTCGTGTCAACTGGGTCCCATAGCTTCATCTCAACACTATCAAGAAGTGAGCTGACTACGGATTCTTTCAACTCAACAGTCATATCCCATAGTTTTTCCAGCGTTTTCTGCATTGATTTGGGCCACTATGGATCTACCCATTTGACAACACTGCAACTTCTTCCTTGCATCATTGCACGATGTCCTTGACACCGTAGAAACCTCCTTCCTGCGTTTCGTCCTTCGAATGCTACAAATTTAGTGGGCACATATCCATGTTTACATAGCAGAGGACTGTTTTCATCCGCTAAACCGTGATAGTCGGAGTCATACATCGTTTGGTTGGCCTAACACATCATACGCGCATGAGTAAACATAGTAGATCTAGCTCCAAAAATAGATATCTAGCCACAGACGATAGAGATAGAGATGAGATGACTCACATCGAAATCAACGTCCCTGTCGTCACGACGCGTTTCCTCACTGTCTCCCCTTGAACCCATGGCGTGAGGGGATGGGGGTGGCTGCCGGAGAGGGGATTGGGATGGAGGCGCCGTCGGCTTGCGGCTACGGCAGGATGGGAGTGAAGTGGGGAAAGTGGCTTCAAGGGGAAGGAAGAGAAGTACGGGGAGGAAGAGAAGTAATGGGGATATGACACTAGGATATGGCCCACTGAACTCGTGAGTCGTCACACTCGCAACAGGGGAGCGCCCGGTGTTGCCAGTTTGTCCAGAGCAAGCATGGCCAATCATGCCGCAGAACAGCCTACTCGCGGATCGCTCTCACGAAGACCATCCCAATCGTCCAAGCGCCCCGATCGAACGGTAAGTAACAATCGCCAAGCAGAACAATTGTGTTAGGGCGTGCCTTCCAGAACACTCGCTCTAACGGCCACCCATTGGGGGGCTAAGGTCAGGGCTCTCCTAAGGTTAGGATCCATATGTGGTTTATGAGAAGAACACACATGCAATGACACTGCTGGATCCATGTGTGGTTTGTGAAAAGAACACACATGCAATGACTCTAATTGTGGTTAATGAAAAGAGCATACATGCAATGACACAGGTGGATCCATGTGTGGTTTATGAGAAGAACACACATGCAATGACACTGGGCGTGGTTCATGAAAAGAATAGACATCCAAATAACACTGGGTGTGGTTCATGAAAAGAACACACATGCAATGACACTGGTGGATCCATGTATGGTTTGTGAGAAGAACACACATGCAATGACACTGGGTGTGGTTCATGAAAAGAACACACATCCAATGACACTGGTGGATCCTTATGTGGTTTGTGAGAAGAACAGATATGCAATGACTCTAGATGTGGTTCATGAGAAGAATACACATGCAATGACACTAGTGGATCCATGTGTGGTTTATGAGAGGAACATACATGCAATGACACCGGGTGTGGTTCATGAAAAGAATAGACATGCAATGACATTGGTGGATCCATATGTGGTTTGTGAAAAGAATAGACATGCAATGACACTGGGTGGATCCATGTGTGGTTCATGAAAAGAACACACATGCAATGACACTAGTGGATCCATGTGTGGTTTGTGAGAAGAACACACATCCAATGACATTGGGTGTGCTTCATGAAAAGAACACACATCCAATGAAACTGGTGGATCCTTATGTGGTTTGTGAGAAGAATAGACATGCAATGAATCTAGCCGTGGTTCATGAGAAAACACACATGCAATGACACTTGTGTATCCTTATGTGGTTTGTGAGAAGAACACACATGCAATGACTCTAGCTATGGTTTGTGAAAAGAACACACATGCAATGACTCTAGATGTGGTTCATGAAAAGAACACGCATCCAATGAAACTGGTGGATCCATGTGTGGTTTGTGAGAGGAACACACATGCAATGACACTAGTTGTGGTTCATGAGAAGAACAGACATGCAATGACACTGGTGTATCCTTATGTGGTTTGTGAGAAGAAAAGACATGCGATGACACTGGGTGTGGTTGATGAAAATAACAGACATGCAATGATACTGGTGGATCCATGTGTGGTTTGTTTAGAAGAACATACATGCAATGACCACCTACAATGACACTGGTGGATCCATGTGTAGTTTGTTTAGAGGAACAAACATGCAATGACACTGGGTGTGGTTAATGAAAAGAACAGACATGCAATGACACTGGTGGATCCTTATGTGGTTTGTGAGAAGAACATACATCCAATGACACTGGTGGATCCATGTGTGGTTTGTGACAAGAACGAACATGCAATGACACAGGGTGTGGTTCATGGAAATAACACACATCCAATGACACTAGTGGATCCTTATGTGGTTTGTGACAAGAACATACATGCAATAACTCTAGATGTGGTTCATGAGAAGAACACACATGCAATGACACCGGTGGATCCATGTGTGGTTTGTGAGAAGAACACACATGCAATTACACTAGGTGTGGTTCATGAAAAGAACACACATCCAATGACACTATTGGATCCTTATGTGGTTCGTGACAAGAACACACATGCAATCACACTTGGTGGATCCATATGTGGTTTATGAGAAGAACACACATGCAATGACAATGGTGATATGTGGTTTGTGAAAAGAACACACATGCAATGACTCTAACTTTGGTTAATGAAAAGTGCAGACGTGCAATGACACTGGTGGATCCATGTGTCGTTTGTGAGAGTAACACACATGCAATGACACTGGTTGTGGTTCATGAAAAGAACAGAAATGCATTGATACTGGTGGATCCATGTGTGGTTTGTGAGAAGAACACACATGATATGACAGTGGGTGTGGTTCATGAAAAGAACACACATCCATTGACATTGGTGGATCCTTATGTGGTTTGTGAGAAGAACAGACATGCAATGACTCTAGATGTGGTTCGGGAGAAGAACACACATGCAATGACACTGGTGGATCCATGTGTAGTTTGTGAGAGGAACACACATGCAATGACACTGGGTGTGGTTCATGAAAAGAACGCACATGCAATGACTCTAGCTATGGTTCATGAAAAGAACAGACATGCAATGACACTGGTGGATCCATATGTGGTTTTTGAAAAGAATAGACATGCAATCACACTAGGTGGATCCATGTGCGGTTCATGAAAAGAACAGACATGCAATGACACCGGTGGATCCTTATGTGGTTTGTGAGAAGAACAGACATGCAATGACTCTAGCTGTGGTTCATGAAAAGAACAGACATGCAATGACACTGGTGGATCCATATGCGGTTTCTGAAAAGAACAGACATGAAATCACACTGGGTGGATCCATATATGGTTTATGAGAAGAACACACAAGCAATGACACTGGTGATATGTGGTTTTTGAAAAGAACACACATGTAATGACTCTAGATGTGGTTCATGAGAAGAACACACATGCAATGGCACTGGTGGATCCATGTGTGGTTTATGAGAAGAACAAACATGAAATGACACTGGGTGTGGTTCATGAAAAGAACACACATGCAATGACACTGGTGGATCCATATGTGGCTTGTGAGAAGAACACACATGCAATGAAACTAGGTGTGGTTCATGAAAAGAACACACATCTAATGACATTTGTAACATCCCAATTTCAGCAACCCTAATTAGTTGTCCAGAATGCGAAAATCAGGGGGAACAAAAACTTTTTCTTGTTGAATGCTGAAGTGTTTACTTGTTGTTTGGATATGCTTATGCATATGAATGTGTATTAGATGATATACTCCTTACCTCAACACCAGTTGTCAAAAAGCTATTTAACAAAACTATCCTGGCTCACTTAACATATTCTCAAATGTTCTGGCATTTCAAAACCTGAGCCAAGATGCTTATGTAACAAAAACTATTTTAGTAGCTTCTATCGACCAAACTATGGAGATCTATATAACATAATCTCCTTATGTTTTCAAGACAGAACCTTCTCCTACTCTTATCTCTAGATTTAACAAAACCTTTTTATGAAGCATTTGAATCCTACTCTTGGTAGAGATACCAAGGGCCTTACCTTGCTCAAACTCCAACCTATCTCAAAATACCCATCCTTACCTCAACCTAAGCTTGGTGGTAACCCAAGTAGTAGTTGATTTGTTTGTAAGATGAATTGTCTTGATCTGCTGTTTGACTTGATTGCTTGGAATTAGTATGAGCTACTCAAGGAGCTCATCCACTAGGATCAAGATACTTCAAATCAACACACGCTAAGCAAGAGTACCATCTGGATCTAATCTCTATCCACCAGGTGATAATCTAAAACCCCTTACCCGGATCAATTCTAAAGTGATCCCTTCTAGAAGCTTCCAAGTCAATGAAGACCAATATGAAGCATGTATCCCTTCTACACAATCTACCCTTCAACATAATCCACTTGATGATGCTTTGATACCTTGCAACCCAACAAAAACACCTTCTCTCATGTTCTAGTCAAAAACCCTAAATCTGCCAAATTTGGCAGTGTCTGGAAATCTGTTTCCAACATCACCCTTTTGAAGGCCTCCTTTTCCCAACCCTAGCGCATTATTGGAAATGCACTTGAACCATTTTGTTAACCATCCTAAGTACTACCAAGGCCCAATTTTTCCCTTGGTTATATAACCCTTCAACCCACTAGTTCTTGATGGTTTTGCGGGCAAGAAGATAACGTTTCCTGCAAATCTAGTCAACATGCCTACTTTGGTATAAGCTCACACCACCATCCAACCTTCTATGGACCAACTCTTTGCATGGTTGTGTTCTACTCATATAGGTCTATCATTAACTACTTCACTTGTTCCAATTGGATCCTTGAGCTGTTTACACCCACAAGGTTTTGAAGGCAAGTTGATAATCTGCCTTGGCAGCCTTATTTTATTCAAAGTTTGAAACCTTTCCATGGTGAGCTCAAACAGGATCAAGCTCAAACCCCTGCACCATCGCAATATACATCCCTTGGTCTATACAACCATCTACCCCATGCACCAAGGGGAGATCTGAACTCCAAGTTACAACCATGTTTTGATGGTACGAAATTAACATCACCCTAGATCCTTAATCTAAGGTATTTCACCAAAATTAACTTGGATTATCCAATCCCAAGGTTGCAAATGCTTGATACACCTTGTCTACATCATCTACATTGATCATAAAGATTTATCAAATATTACCCATGATTATTTTGGCTCCAAATCAATTTAATTCTTTAATAGACAAATTCTTCAAAACCTCTTCCATAAGGGAAAGTTTGGATTTTTCCAAAACACTTCCCCAAATTTTGGCTCATTTGAGATCCATATATCACACCCTACCTTCCCACTTTAAAAATAAATATTTTTGAAGAGCTTTATTATTTCTTCTTGCCTATTTTCTTAAATGGCAGAAACAAGAAATAATCCTTTAAAAATCATTTCCTACCTGAATAAATCTTGGGAAAATTCCCCTGAGTGTTTATTCACATTTGGGACAATCTCACATCAAAAACTCCACATGTACAATGTAAAATTATCAAATTATCCTCTAGAAACTACTTCTATACTTTTTGAATAAATGATTCTAAGTGGACTTCAGATCCTTAGAAAAATCCCAAATAATTCTTGGATATCTATCTTGACCTCATCTACCTACCAGTATCATCTCTCCACCTTGACCAGTACAAATTTTGGAACTTACTTCACACACCTCCAAGTGGTCAATTTTGCCAAATCAATCAAGTATTGATCCAAAACCAAACCCAAACCCCACCAATCTTGCTCAATGCATCTCCTCAGCACCAGGACAATCCCCCATGTCGACCAGCACTATAGCATCCCCTGTAGCAATTTGTCCTGTAGTGCTTGGACACTAGAGCTTAACCTCTTGTGGTTGTCTTGCCTTGAAAACTTCTTGCAGCAAAAACCCACTGCCTCATCTCCCTTTTCTGCACGACCAGAGGCACCCCACATTCCCTCTCCATCGCTCACAGCATCCACCCCTGGTTTTTACCTCTCTCTCTTGCTCCCATACACTGAGTGCACCCTAGACCACTCCCTCTTTGGTTAAATAGGCCAGAGGCCTCCCCCATCCGCGACTCCACCATCATTATACTCCCTGGCCACCAGAGCCTTCCCCCACAAGCCCCAGCTCCTCCTTCCTCTCCACGGCTCCTTCGTGAGGGAAGAAATTCCCTCGGCCATTCTCCAAGAAGGTGAAGCCACCCTCGAACAAAGCCACTCCCTAACACTCTCTCTGTAAATCTATACTCCCCTCACGCGTATCTACTTGTCACTGTCCTCCTATCTTTGTAGGATCACCGGAATCCGCTGCTCCAGCTCTCGGCCGAGAGAGCATCTCCCGCAAACCCGACGCCCTGAGCCCCCTTCTTCTCTGCAGGCAGCAGCCCTGCACTCCCTAGGACCACCGCATCCCCTCCGGAACCTCTGCACCGACATGCATGCCTCCCTGGGGCCTCCCCAGCAAGCTCCGCTCGGGCGTTTTCATGCGCACAGTCTTCCGACATCGAACCCAGCCGTGCCGCCCCTCTCCGGAGTCACCGTCATGCACCGCTCCACCTCCGCCCCTCCCCAGCTCCTCTACGCCACGCTGGTAAGCCCCCGCCGCCGCCCTGCTCCACCTAGGGTTCGCCGCGCCACCGTCCTTTTTCGGTCGAGACGATGATGGGTAACCGTCGATTCCGTCTTAATCCAACAGCCCCGGCGCCCCGATACCCCTTCGGGCTCTGTGTCGCCGACACCCGGGCCCCACTTCGCCGTTTCAAATGTGTGACCGCGTGCTCTTCCACGGCCAGGTTGGGCTGGCTGAACTGCGATGCGGCGCAGTAAGGCCTGTCCCTGGCCCGTGCCCCATATCCCTTTTTCATTTGTCCTAGAGCAGTTTTGAATAGTCGTTGCTTTAATTAAAAAAATGTAAAATACACTTTCTGTCCCTAGTACAAATTTCCCTAGGTACCTTGGTATGTTGTGCAAGATGCAGTACCTCTATCTTCCCCAAAAGGAATTTTGTTCCTTGCTGATAATTAAAATACCACATGATGTCCTCAGCACTAAATAAAATCCTCAGGGAGTTTCAAAAATCCAACTGGAGAAAACTTATTTGTCTCTGGTAGATGTTTAATATACCTAACACATGGATTTGGCCTCAAGCCAAGTGGAGCCCTGGAGCTGCTGTAGCAAAAATAACAAAAACAGAGACTTTCTGCCTTTAGAAAAATCCCTAGATAAATATACAATATATTTTGGGTTGATTCCACAACCCAGTGATGTGGTACATCAATATCTGTTAAAATTCAGGAGCTCAAGAATTATTAAGTTTCTGAGAATTTATGATGCATTAAACATTTGTGTATATAGTTTTATCACTAAATAAATCACTCCAGTAACTCTGCACTCCAAAATGAGTGAACCCAATTTCTACAGAAAGGTATTACAAATACCTAACAGATTTCCTTGGTTTCATATCAATAGCTTCTGTAGATTTAATCTGGTGAAAAAGACAATTTGTTTACAGAACTGCCTTTGGGAATTTCCTGAGGGCCTTCTGGTAACTATTTTGGAGTTATTCCAACTCTCAGTGAACAAGTACATGAAAGCCAACCGAAACATCCAAGGAAATAATTTTTGGAGCTCCAGAACTCTTCTGGTGAATTATTTCCTAAAACTAGAGTATTATTCACTATAAAAAGCACTATAAATCTTTGGTAATTGATAAATAGTGAAATCACTTTGGTTGGTTTCATTTTATCAATACCTATTTGTTGGTATCATGTTTTTACAATGGTATCATACAGAATATGTTTTGGTCCAAAATCCATCTCTCAGGCAATTTCTAGACTATAAATCCTAAGGGATTTTCTTCTATATTTCCAAGACAAATCGAATCCTATTAAATCCATTCTTCCTAAGACCTAAGGATCTGTGAACTTGTATTGTTCATTGTTTGTTGTATGTATTGGTGCTTGCATGCCTTGTGTTGATTGTGGCTTGGTTTGCTTGCATGTGCTATCGGGACGACGATAGATGCGATGAAATCGGAGAGCCGAAGAAGTGGTATTTATTATTGGTATTGGTATTCTTGGTTATCTAAAGAAGAAGTCCAGGGAAAATTATGCCATATTGCTAATCTCAGGCAAGCCACCTTCTTGCTCATAGCCTTGTCCTACTATTTTACTTATGCATGTTTTATCAACTTTTTATTAAAACTGCATTATTTTGCTATATATTGATGTATATACTCCCTCCGTTTAGAAATATAAGATGTTTTAGCTTTGTGAATCGAATGTATCTAGACGTTGATGGCTCAATGCACGGCGCCCAGAAAAATGCTTGATGGCGGTGTTGATGTAGAGCTCGTTGGGAACCCCAAGAGGAAGGTATGATGAGCATAGCATCAAGTTTCCCTCACTTATGAAACCAAGGTTTAGTCGAACTAGTAGGATCAAGGAAACACCCCAAAGGTGTTACTAGCTGAGCTTTAGCAGGGCGCACTACCGGTTCTAGTAGCAACGTGGAGACCTGCACAACAGAACCACAGAACTTTGTCCCCAAGTTGCGATGAGGTTGTCAATCTCACCGTGTTTTGCGGTAAACAAAGGATTAAAGGTATCGAATGGAAAGAAGTAATAGTTTGCAGAAAGTAAACACAAAGAAGTAAACAGTTGTAAATTGTATGTAAAGAAAAGGACGAGGATCCATAGTTCACTAGAGGTGGCTCTCCTTAGATAGATAACATGCTGGGTGAACAAATTACAGCGGGGCAATTGACAAACACCGAGAAAGCAATACATGCATATACTGATCATCTTAACTCCTTTGAGACTTGATTGGGCATTTCAACATTATACATAGACCGCCATCCAAATGTATCTATGACTAATAATACACCTTCAGGTTATCATCCGAACCCCCTCCAGTATTAAGTTGCAAGCAACAGATTATTGCTTTACGAACTACGTGTAAAGTAAACAATACGATTGTTCTATGAACAAAGGATTGTTGTTTTCTCCCTAGTAGCAACAGCACATCTTGTACCTTAGAGATTTATGTCACTTCCCCAGATTACTAGAGGCATGAACCCACTATCGAACATAAATACTAACTCTTGGAGTTGCTAGCATCTACTCGGCCAAGATAGCTACTAACAACGGAAAGCATGCAAGATCACAAATAACAAAGACATGATAGAATCAATAATCAATCTGAAATAGCATCTCAATATCCATCGGATCCCCGCAAACACAACATACATAATTACAAATAGATGATCTTGATCATGAACGGAGCTCACAAGATCTAAACATGAAAGCACAAAGGAGGAGAACCAGCCATCTAGCTACTACATGGATCCGTAGTCCAAGGACGAACTACTCACGCATCACACCGGAGGCTTGCATGGTGATGAAGAAGGCCTCCAGGGTGAATTCCCCTCTCCGGCAGGGTGCCGAGAAGAGCTTCAGATACCTCCCGATCTAGGGATGGAGATGACGGCGGCTACAGACTCTTTTGTGGATTTTTGATCGGACACTTAGGGTTTTCGTCCCGAGGGGGTGCCAGTAGCGGCCACACCACCCCCTAGCGTGGGCCAGGCCTGGCCGCGTGGCCAGGTGGTGTGGTGGCCCCCTGGCCCCTCTCCGTCTCGTATTCTTGCACTTGATGACATCCGGAAAAATAGGCACTTTGGCTTTTGTCCCGTCAATTCCGAAAATATTCATTTTCTGACTTTCCTGGAACCAAAAACAACAGAAAACAGTCAACTGGCACTATGGCTGTTGTTAATAGGTTAGTCCAAGAAATCATATGAAAATACTCCAAAGTTGGAACAAAACACAAGAAAGGGGATAAAACCAAGCATGGAACATCAAAAATTATAGATACATTTGCAATGTATCAGACGTCTTTTAGTGTATAGGTTCGTATATGTTTGGAGTGAACCTATATACTAAAAGGGGTCTAGATACACTCCTTTCACAAAGCTAAAACATTTTATATTTCTAAACGGAGGGAGTATATATATATGGTAGTGGTTTGGCTCCTGCGAACTACTACACTATTGTACTACTAAGTATAACCCCCTTGGTGACACCTACTTATCCCTAGTAGAATAGATGGTGTATATCACCATAACCTTTTGGAAACCCCCGATTTAGCCGAAGCAAAGCTAGAGGATCGGAAGACCCCAGAAAAACTTTTACCAAATGTTTTATGAGAAAACCTTGGTGAGGTGGGACCTCCCAAGAGTTGTTGAGAAAGAAAAATGTTTTGTTTTACAAAATGCTGGAGGAAAACCGGAGGAAAAAGGTTTACGAAAACGCACCTGGTTCTTTGCAGTCTAGCTATAACAACTTAAACCTATGCAACCACATTACTGTGGTATGGGACAGGGCTGGATTTGATGGTTGTCTATTCCGGTATAAGCTACCTCGCAACAACTATAGGGGATCGGGGATCCCTGGAGGGTGGGCCTTCTCTGATAAAGGTGGGACCTGGAGAAGGAACAAAGGGTCGGCAGGCCTCCACGCGTTACTATGGGCCCCTCCTTGAAAGCGCACACTCTGGAGGAGTGGAAAAAGCGCTCCGGTTGGTCCTCGCCCGACGTCCCGGTTTTGAGGGGATTAACACTCATAGGGTAGGCACTTATATTGGAGTGGGCATCTAGAGAGTCTTGATCGGTTACTCGACCCACGATCGGTGAAGATCAGGGTAGTGTACCCGGATGGTGTGGGTAAAGTGTATAACCTCTGCAGAGTGTAAATCTATTCGAACAGCCGTGTCCGCGGTTAAGGACGGGTTGGACAAACTTCTGTAGAGCGGTGCTGGTTTTGTTTTCAAAAAGGATTTCGGAAAAGCTACGGCTTTGAAAATGTTTTGACCATGGGATGGTCGGAAAGGATACCTTCTTTGACCATGGGATTGTCAGAGGGGTATGGAAGGAGTTTGGTCATGGGATGGCCGTAAAAAGGGAAGCAAATGGGTGACCCAGTCCTAACGTTTTCCAAAACTTTTCAAAACGGTTTCCAAAATGGTTTACCAAAGTTTTAAACAAAGATATGTAGATGCTATATCTACAAGAGAAACTATTTGAGAAAAGAATCTTTCCTAGAGCCCTCCTACTACCACATCCATAATGCATATCCTCTTGTTATTACTTTTAAGTTAAGGTGGTTTGCGAGTACATTCAATGTACTCACTAGCATTGTCCCTAGCTATTAACTTCGCCAGATATCAAGAAGAAGAGGGCGTTGGGGACTTTGCGAGCTAGGACATTCTCCTAGTCAGTTGCCTGTAGCTTAAGGCATGGCTCGGGCTCTATGCTTGAATAAGTTCCGCTGAAGATTATTGATGTAGCCATAACGGCACGTATGTAAGTCTTGTAATTTCGGTATATCTCGGATGTTGTAATGATACTTGTCGGTTATGTGCCACGACTCACTGATCATGGGATCATGGTTGTATGCATAACAGGATCCTAGGGTACCATAGACTTGGTATCAGAGCCATCCTAACTGTAGGAGAACCTTAGTTAGCATGGTCGCTAGATAGGAACCTTATTTTTGAAAAAACCCATCTTTCAAAAACTAGTTTCTCAATGAGTTTCAAAAAGTTCTACTTCTTCTCCTACTCTAAGTAAATGTTTTCGAAAATGGTTACTCCAACTCTTGTCCCCAAACTTCAAACCTTCGGATTTTAAATAAATAGGATCTAGAACCCGGTGAAGACAATGAGAACAAAATGAAGACAAGCAACCACCAGCAAACACAAGGAGACTACAATATCGCTCTACCAACGGAATCCTCCCAATCAAAAGACATCGAGGTTGCACTATAAAGAAGCGTCCAAGTCACGACGAAGGCTTCATTCGCAAGATAGTGACCCAAACCTCAATCCCGTGATCTCTAGGATCAATAAGTCCTAAGACTAGGATTTCCCCTATATCGCGAGTAGTTAACTCCTTGGTCCCTAGCGTTGACCAAGTTTGCTTGCCTAAGTGCATCCTGCGTGGCTTGATGTGTATTGTTTGCCAAGGACATTGCGATCCCCTCGCTTTGTTCGCCTTGTTTGCATGTTCTGGTTTGCCTTGACCCCCTTAATAATGTGACTCGAGGAGCGATAACCCACCTAGTAACTCAGGAAAACCCCTGCGTTAGAGGTCGGTAATGAGACCGAGATTAACCTCGAGAGTATATGAGAGGAAAAGCATCACAAGAACCAGGACTTCGATGTCGTCAAGTCAGAATCAACTCGAAGACCTCACCTCAGCAAGATGGCATATCTCGTCAAACTCACCTTGCAAAACTCATCGATAGCACCACACTCCCTTGTTCCTCAGTCTACTACAGCAAGAATCCCGTTGAAACCGGAAGTCGATCACCGAAGGACCCTCACTATCCCCAAGAAACCACCCGAGAAGTCAACAAAGACAAGCAGTGATGACTCAACTAAACTGACATTCGATATATTAGAGGTCCGACCGCCTCAGGAGACTACCTATAGCAGGTAAACCTACCCAAACCGACAGGAAGTTTCTCCGTAGAAGGTTAGAACTACCCCTGAAGCCAGATGATAAGGAAGCGTGAAGACTACTAGTCTACTCCGTCTTCGAGCATGAGCAACCCCAAGTGTTCAAGAGATGGCAACCTCTCTAAAACTAGATGACTCTACCCGGACGAAGCACTATCAAGAAGAGTCGTAAACTGCTAATTTACCTTGAGCTAACCTCCCTAAAGGCTGCGTTAGGAAACCCACCCCGCCAAGGTTGATAAAATAAGGCGTCACTCAACAACCTCAGCTCAAGACTCCTGGAAGATACAGCCTTCCGCTAATAGCGGGTCCGCGCTCTAAGACAGAAGATCAGCATCACTCCCAAAAAGGACATTGGTGAAGCTCTAAGGTGGAAAGACTATGTCTTTCCACTCAATCTCCAGAATACTGTCTACCATAAGAATACTTCAGAAAAGATCCCCAGTTCCGACGTCTTTTTGCCAAGTAGCAACTCACGGTTCATCATAGGAGAAACTAACTGAAGATCCTACGAAGTCCCTCTGCCGTTTCAGCTGAAGACCCACCTGAAGGACCACCGAACCGCTAACTCCTAGGTCCTTAATGCTTAGAGGATGTGAGAATCCAATGACTCCAGCAGGCTCAGTATGAATGATAGTAGTATATAAGCCCCGCAGGCCATAGCTCCATGGACGCCTTCCAAAGACCTCGACTACAGGAAAAAGATGGACAACCATCTTCAGAACCACCACCAATGAGGTCAAGAAGGAAGGAATGCGTTATCTCTGAGCTAACCCAGTCAAATCCTAAGGGGGGAAGACTGCGTCTTTCCCACACAAATAGAGTAAACCCTCGCCAAGAGCCATCCCAGAAGCTTGGACCCCAACGTCGTAAATAGGATATGCTACGACCCTAAAGAAGAGATGTAAATCCTTAGACAGAGGTAGTCCCCGCCGCAGATTCTATCCTCCGGCGAGTACCCCGTGACAGCTCAGCATCGAGGTAGTCTGCCCAGTCCAAGCCCTCGAGATATAGAGTCCGGAAGGAAAATAAGGTCATCCCTCGCAATCAGGAATAGACTCTGCTCAACTCTCCGTGCATCCCGGAAGACTGAAGCAACTTCTTCGACAGAGTAGTCAATTTCAAAGATGGAGACCTTAAGATAGCATGCTTGAAACCAGTAGCGCTAACCTTGACTCAAAATCCCCTAACCCTACTCTCCTGAATCTCGGGACGAGATTATTTTAAGGGGGAAAGATCTATAACATCCCAATTTCAGCAACCGTGATTAGTTGTCTAGAATGCAAAAATCAGGGGGAACAAAAACTTTTTCTTGTTGAATGCTGAAGTGTTTGCTTGTTGTTTGGATATGCTTATGCATATGAATGTATATTAGATGATATACTCCTTACCTCAACACCAGTTGTCAAAAAGCTATTTAACAAAACTCTCTTGGCTCACTTAACATATTCTCAAATGTTCTAGCATTTCAAAAACTGATCCATGATGCTTATGTAACAAAAACTATTTTAGTATCTTCTATCGACCAAACTATGGAGATCTATATAACATAATCTCCTTATGTTTTCAAGACAGCACCTTCTCCTACTTTATCTCTAGATTTAACAAAACCTTTTTATGAAGCATTTGAATTCTACTCTTGGTAGAGATACCAAGGGCCTTACCTTGTTCAAAATCCAACCTATCTCAAAATACCCATCCTTACCTCAAGCTAAGATTGGTGGTAACCCAAGTAGTAGTTGATTTGTTTGTAAGATGAATTGTCTTGATCTCTGTTTGACTTGATTGCTTAGAATTAGTATGAGCTACTCAAGGAGCTCATCCACTAGGATCAAGATACTTGAAATCACCACACCCGAAGCAAGAGTACCATCTGGATCTAATCTCTATCCACCAGGTGATAATCTAAAACCCCTTACCCGGATCAATTCTGAAGTGATCCCTTTTAGAAGCTTCCAAGTAAATGAAGACCAATATCAAGCATGTATCCCTTCTACTCAATCTACCCTTCAACATCATCCACTTTATGATGCTTTGGTACCTTGCAACCCAACAAAAACACCTTCTCTCATGTTCTAGTCAAAAACCCCAAATCTGCCAAATTTGGCGAAGTCTGGAAATCTATATCCAACATCACCCTTTTGAAGGCCTCCTTTTCCCAACCCTTGTGCATTATTGGAAATGAACTTGAACCATTTTGTTAACCATCCTAAGGACTACCAAGTCCCACTTTTTCCCTTGGTAAGATAACCCTTCAACCCACTAGTTCTTGATGGTTTTGCAGGCAAGAAGATAATTTTTCCGGCAAATCTAGTCAACATGCCTACTTTTGTATAAGATCACACCACCATCCAACCTTCTGTGTACCAAATCTTTACATGGTTGTGTTCTACTCATATAGGTCTATCATTACCTACTTCACTTGTTCCAATTGGATCCTTGAGCTGTTTACACTCACAAGGTTTTGAAGGTTAGTTGATAATCTGCCTTGGCAGGCTTATTTTATTCAAAGTTTGAAAGCTTGCCATGGTGAGCTCAAGCAGGATCAAGCTCAAACCCCTACACCATTGCAATCTACATCACTTGTTCTATCAAACCATCTACCCCATGCACCAAGGGGAGATCTGAACTCCAAGTTACAACCATGTTTTGATGGTACGAAATTAACATCACCCTAGATCCTTAATCTAAGGTATTTCACCAAAATTAACTTGGATTCTCCAATCCCAAGGTTCAAAATGCTTGATACACCTTGTCTACATCATTTACATTGATCATAAAGATTTATCAAATATTACCCATAATTATTTTGGCTCCAAATCAATTTAATTCTTTAATAGACAAATTCTTCAAAACCTCTTCCATAAGGGAAAGTTTGGATTTTTCCAAAACACTTCCCCAAATTTTGGCTCATTTGAGATCCATATATCACACCCTACCTTCCCACTTTAAAAATAAATATTTTTGAAGAGCTTTATTATTTCTTCTTGCCTATTTTCTTAAATGGCAGAAACAGGAAGAAATCCTTTAAAAATCATTTCCCACCTCAATAAATCTTGGGAAAATTCCCCTAAGTGTGTATTCACATTTGCGACCATCTCACATCAAAACTCCACCTGTCCAATGTAAAAAAATCAAATTATCCTCTAGAAACTACTTCTGTAGGTTTTGAATAAATTCTAAGTGGACTTCAGATCCTTAGAAAAATCCCAAATAATTCCTGGATATCTATCTTGACCTCATCCACCTACCAGTATCATCTCCCCACCTTGACCAGTACAAATTTTGGAACTTACTTCACACACCTCCAAGTGGTCAATTTTGCCAAATCAATCAAGTATTGATCCAAAACCAAACCCAAACCCCACCAATCTTGCTCAACGCATCTCCTCAGCACCAGGACACTCCCCCAGGTCGACCAGCACTGTAGCATCCCCTTAGCAATTTGTCCTCTAGTGCTTGGACACTAGAGCTTAACCTCTTGTGGTTGTCTTGCCTTGCAAACTTCTTGCAGCAACACCCACTGCCTCCTCTCCCTTTTCTTTACGACCAGAGGCCCCCCACACTCCCTCTCCATCGCCCACAACATCCACCCCTGGGTTTTACCTCTCCCTCTTGCTCCCATACACCGAGTGCACCCTAGACTACTCCCTCTTTGGTTAAATAGGCCAGAGGGCTCCCCCATCTGCGACTCCACCATCATTATACTCCCTGGCCACCAGAGCCTTCCCCCACAAGCCCCAGCTCCTCCCTCCTCTCCACAACTCCTTGGTGAGGGAAGAAACTCCCTCGGCCATTCTCCAAGAAGGTGAAGCCACCCTCGAACAATGCCACTCCCTACCACTCTCTCAGTAAATCTATACTCCCCTCACGCGTATCTACTTGTCCATGTCCTCCTTTCTTTGCAGGATCACCGGAATCCGCCGCTCCAGCTCTCGGCCAAGAGAGCATCTCCCGCAAACCCGACGCCCCGAGCCCCCTTTCTTCTCTATAGGCAGCAGCCCTCCACTCCCTAGGACCACCGCATCCCCTTCGGAACCTCTGCACCGACATGCATGCCTCCCTGGGGCCTCCCTGGCGAGCTCCAGCGAGTTCCGCTCGGGTGTTTTCACGTGAACAGTCTTCCGGTGTCGAACCCAGCCGTGTCGCCCCTCTCTGGAGTCGCCGTCGTGCACCGCTCCACCTCCGCCCCTTCCCGGCTCCTCTACGCCACGCTGGTAAGCCCCCGCCGCCCTGCTCTGCCTAGGGTTTGCCGTGCCACCGTCCTTTTTTCGGTCGAGACGACGATGGGTAACCGTCGATTCCGTCTTAATCCAACAGCCCCGGCGCCCCGATACCCCTTCGGGCTCTGTGTCGCCGACACCCGGGCCCCACTTTGCCGTTTCAAATGTGTGACCGCGTGCTCTTCCACGGCCAGGTTGGGCTGGCTGAACTGCGCTGCGGCGCAGTAAGGCCTGTCCCTGGCCCATGCCCCATATCCCTTTCTTATTTGTCCTAGTGCAGTTTTGAATAGCTATTGCTTTAATTAGAAATAAAAATTTAAAATACACTTTCTGTCCCTAGCACAAATTGCCCTAGGTACCTTGGTATGGTGTGCAACATGCAGTACCTCTGTCTTCCCCAAAAGGAATTTTGTTCTTTGCTGATAATTAAAATACCACATGATGTCCTTAGCACTAAATAAAATCCTCAAGGAGTTTCAAAACTCCAACTATATAAAACTCATTTGTCTCTGGTAGATGTTTAATATAACTAACACATGGATTTTGCCCCAAGCCAAGTGGAGCCCTGGAGCTGCTGTAGCAAAAATAACAAAAATAACAAAAATAGAGACTTTCTGCCTTTAGAAAATTCCCTAGGTAAATCTACAACATATTTTGGGTTGATTCCACAACCCAGTGATGTGGTACATCAATACCTGTCAAAATCCAGGAGCTCGAGAATTATTGAATTTCTGGGAATTTATGATGCATTAAACATTTGTGTATATAGTTTTATCACTAAATAAATCACTCCAGTAACTCTGCACTCCAAAATGAGTGAACCCAATTTCTACAAAAATTTATTACAAATACCTAAGAGATGTACTTGGTTTCATATCAATAGCTTCTGTAGATTTAATCTGGTGAAAAAGACAATTTGTCTACAGAACTTCCTTTGGGAATTTCCTGAGAGCCTTCTGATAATTTTTTTGTAGTGATTCCAACTCCCAGTGAACAATTACATGAAACCCTACCTAACCATTCAAGGAAATAATTTTTGGATCACCAGAACTCTTCTGGTGAATTATTTCCTAAAACTAGAGTATTATTCACTATAAAAAGCACTATAAATCTTTGGTAATTGATAAAATAGTGAAATCACTTTGGTTGGTTTCATTTTATCAAGACCTGTCTGTTGGTATCATGTTTTTACAATGGTATCATACAAAATATGTCTTGGTCCAAATCCATCTCTCAGGTAATTTCTAGACTATAAATCCTAGGGGATTTTCTTCTATATTTCCAAGACAAAGCCAATCCTATTAAATCCATTCTTCCTAAGACCTAAGGATCTGTGAAATTGTATTGTTCATTGTTTGGTGTATGTATTGGTGCTTGCATGCCTTGTGTTGATTGTGGCTTGGTTTGCTTGCATGTGCTGTCAAGACGACGATAGATGCGATGAAATCAAAGAGCTGAAGAAGTGGTATTTATTATTGGTATTGGTATTCTTGGTTACCTAAAGAAGAAGTCCACAGACAATTATGCCATATTGTTAATCTCAGGCAAGCCACCTTCTTGATCATAGCCTTGTCCTACTGTTTTACTTATGCATGTTTTATCAACTATTTATTAAAACTGCATTGTTTTGCTATATATTGATGTATATATATATATATGGTAGTTGTTTGGCTCCTGCAAACTACTACACTATTGTACTACTAAGTATAACCCCCTTGGTGACACCTACTTGTCCCTAGTAGAATAGATGGTGTATATCACCATAACCCTTTGGAGACCCCCAATTTAGCCGAAGCAAAGCTAGAGGATGGGAACACCCCGGACAAAGTTTTACCAAATGTTTTATGAGAAAACCTTGGTGAGGTGGGACCTCCCAAAAGTTGTTGAGAAAGAAAAATGTTTTGTTTTACAAAATGCTAGAGGAAAACCGGAGGAAAAAGGTTTATGAAAACGCACCTGGTTCTTTGCAGTCTAGCTATAACAACTTAACCCTGTGCAACCACATTACTCTGGTATGGGACAGGGCTGGATTTGATGGTTGTCTATTTCGGTATAAGCTACCTCGCAACAACTACAGGGGATCGGGGATCCCTGGAGGGTGGGCCTTCTCTGATAAAGGAGGGACCCGGAGAAGGAACAAAGGGTCGACAAGCCTCCACGCGTTACTATGGGCCCCTCATTGAAAGCGCACACTCTTGAGGAGTGGAAAAAGCGCTCCGGTTGGTCCTCGCCCGACGTCCCGGTTTTGAGGGGATTAACACTCATAGGGTAGGCACTTATATTGGAGTGGCCAGCCGGAGAGTCTTGATCGGTTACTCGACCCACGATCGGTGAAGATTAGTGTAGTGTACCCGGATGGTGTGGGTAAAGTGTACAACCTCTGCAGAGTGTAAATCTATTCGAATAGCCGTGTCCGCGGTTAAGGATGGGTTGGACAAACTTCTATAGAGCGGTCCTGGTTTTATTTTCAAAAAGGATTTCGGAAAAGCTAAGGCTTTGAAAATGTTTTGGCCATGGGATGGTCGGAAAGGATACCTACTTTGAGCATGGAATGGTCAGAGGGGTATGGAAGGAGTTTGGTCATGGGATGGCTGTAAAAAGGGAAGCAAATGGGTGACCCAGTCCTAACATTTTCCAAAACATTCCAAAACGGTTTCCAAAATGGTTTACCAAAGTTTTCAACAAAGATATGTAGATGCTATATCTACAAGAGAAACTATTTGAGAAAAGAACATTTCCTAGAGCCCTCCTACTACCACAGCTATAATGCATATCATCTTGTTATTACTTTTAAGTTAAGGTGGTTTGCGAGTACATTCAATGTACTCACTGGCATTGTCCCTGGCTATTAACTTGGCCAGATATCAAGAAGAAGAGGGCGTTGGCGACTTCACGAGCTAGGACGTTCTCCCAGTCATTTGCATGTAGGTTAAGCCATGGCTCGGGCTCTATGCTTGAAGAAGTTCCGCTGAACATTATTGATGTAGCCATAACGGCACGTATGTAAGTCTTGTAATTTCGATATATCTCGGATGTTGTAATGATACTTGTCTGTTATGTGCCATGACTAACTGATCATGGGATCGTGGTTGTATGCATAACAGGGATTCTCGGAGGATTAAACCTGGGGTCCCACAATACTTGTAGATTCTTATGTGGTTTGTGAGAAGAACAGACATGCAATGACTCTAGATGTGGTTCATGAGAAGAACACACATGCAATGACATCGGTGGATCCATGTGTGGTTTATGAGAGGAACATACATGCAATGATACAGGTGTGGTTCATGAAAAGAACAGACATGCAATGACACTGGTGGATCCGTATGTGGTTTGTGAAAACAACAGACATGCAATCACACTAGGTGGATCCATGTGTGGTTCATGAAAAGAACACGCATGCAATGATACCACATACAATGACTCTAGCCGTGGTTTGTGAGAAGAACACACATGCAATGACTTTAGTTGTTGTTTGTAAAAAGAACACACATGCAATGACTCTAGCTGTGGTTCTTGAAAAGAACAAACATGCAATGACACTGGTGGATCCATATGTGGTTTGTGAAAAGAACAAACATGCAATCACACTGGGTGGATCCATGTGTGGTTCATGAAAAAGAATAGACATGCAATGACACCGGTGGATCCTTATGTGGTTTGTGAGAAGAACAGACATGGAATGACGCTAGCTGTAGTTCATGAAAAGAACAGATTTGCAATGACACTAGTGGATCCATATGTGGTTTGTGAAAAGAACAGATATGCAATCACACTGGGTGGATCCATATGTGGTTTATGAGAAGAACACACACGCAATGACACAGGTGATCTGTGGTTTGTGAAAATAACACACATGCAATGATTCTAGATGTGGTTCATGAGAAGAACACGCGCGCAATGGCACTGGTGGATCTATGTGTGGTTTACGAGAGGAACACACATGCAATGAAACTAGGTGTGGTTCATGAAAAGAACACACATGCAAAGACACTGGTGGATCCATGTGTGGTTTGTGAGAAGAACACACATGCAATGACACTGGGTGTGGTTCATGAGAAGAACACACCTGCAATGACACCGGTGGATCCATGTGTGATTTATGAGAGGAACAAACATGCAATGCACTGGGTGTGGTTCATGAAAAGAACAGACGTGTCATGACACTGGTGGATCCATATGTGGTGTGTGAAAACAACAGACATCCAATCACACTAGGTGGATCCATGTGTGGTTCATGAAAAGAACACACATGCAATGACACTGGTGGATCCTTGTGTGGTTTGTGAGAAGAACACACATCCAATGACACTAGGTGTGGTTCATAAAAAGAACACATGTCCAATGACACTGGTGGATCCTTGTGTGGTTTGTGAGAAGAACAGACTTGCAATGACTCTAGCTGTGGTTCATGAGAAGAACAGACATCCAATGACACTGGTGTATCCTTATGTGGTTTGTGAGAAGAACACACATGCAATGACTCTAGTTGTGGTTTCTGAAAAGAACAGACATGAAATGACTCTAGCTGTGGTTCATCAATAGAACACACATCCAATGACACGGGTTGATCCTTATGTGGTTTGTGAGAAGAACAGGCATGAATGACTCTAGATTTGGCTCATGAGAAGAACAGACATGCAATGACACTAGTGTATCCTTATGTGGTTTTTGAGAAGAACATACATGCAATGACACTTGGTGTGGTTCATTAAAAGATTAGACATGCAATGACACTAGTGTATCCTTATGTGGTTTGTGAGAGGAACACACATGCAATGACACTGGGTGTGGTTCATGAAAAGAACACACATGCAATGACACTGGTGTATCCTTATGTGGTTTGTGAGAAGAACACACATGCAATGACTCTAGTTGTGGTTTGTGAAAAGAACACACATCCAATGACACCGGTCGATCCATGTGTGGTTTATGAGAGGAACAAACATGCAATGACACTGGGTGTGGTTCATGAAAAGAATAGACATGCAATGACACTGGTGGATCCATTTGTGGTTTGCGAAAAGAACAGACATGCAATCACACTGGTTGTGGTTTGTGAAAAGAACACACATGCAATGACTTTGGTTATTGTTTGTAAAAAGAACACACATGCAATGACACTGGTGGATCCTGATGTGGTTTGTGAAAAGATCAGACATGCAATCACATTGGGTGGATCCATGTGTGTTTCATGAAAAGAACAGACATGCAATGACACCGGTGGATCCTTATGTGGTTTTTGAGAAGAACAGACATGCAATGACTCTAGTTGTGGTTCATGAAAAGAACATGCATGCAATGACAATGGTGGATCCAAATGTGGTTTGTGAAAAGAACAGACATGCAATCACACTGGGTGGATCCATATGTGGTTTATGAGAAGAACACACACGCAATGACACTGTTGATATGTGGGCTGTGAAAAGAACACACATGCAATGACTCTAGATGTGGTTCATGAGAAGAACACACATGCAATGGCACTGGTGGATCCATGTGTGGTTTATGTAAAGAATAGACA
>OU342744.1:333624181-333686177 GCA_910589775.1 Avena eriantha
TAATGAAAAGAGCAGGCATGCAATGACACTGGTGGATCCATGTGTGGTTTGTGAGAGGAACACACATGCAATGACACTGCTTGTGGTTCATGAAAAGTATAGACATGCAATGATACTGGTAGATCCATGTGTGGTTTGTGAGAAGAACACACATGCAATGACACTTGGTGTGGTTAATAAAAAGAACACACATCCAATGACACAGGTGGATCCTTATGTCGTTTGTGAGAAGAACAAACATGCAATGACTCTAGATGTGGTTCATGAGAAGAACACACATGCAATAACACTTGTGGATCCATGTGTGCTTTGTGAGAGGAACACATGCAATGACACTAGGTGTGGTTCATGAAAATAACACACATGCAATCACACTGGCGTATGCTTATGTGGTTTGTGAGAAGAACACACATTCAATGAGTCTAGTTGTGGTTGTGAAAAGAACACACATGCAATGACTCTAGCTGTGGTTCATGAAAAGAACAGACATGCAATGACACTGGTGGATCCATATGTGGTTTGTGAAAAGAATAGACATGCAATCACACTGGGTGGATCCATGTGTGGTTCATCAATAGAACAGACATGCAATGACACCGGTGGATCCTTATGTGGTTTGTGAGAAGAACAGAAATGCAATGACTCTAGCGGTGGTTCATGAAAAGAACAGACATGCAATGACACTGGTGGATCCATATGTTATTTGTGAAAAGAACAGACATGCAATCACACTGGGTGGATCCATATGTGGTTTATTGGAAGAACACACATGCAATGACACTGGTGATATGTGGTTTGTGAAAAGAACACACATGCAATAACTCTAGATGTGGTTAATGAGAAGAACACACATGCAATGGCACTGGTGGATCCATGTGTGGTTTATGAGAGGAACAGACATGCAATGACACTGGGTGTGGTTCATGAAAAGAACACACATCCAATGACACTGGTGGATCCTTATGTGGTTTGTGAGAAATACATGCATGCAATGACTCTAGATGTGGTTCATGAGAAGAACACACATGCAATGACACCAGTGGATCCATGTGTGGTTTATGAGAGGAATAGACATGCAATAACACTGGGTGTGGTTCATGGAAAGAACAAACATGCAATGACACGTGTTGATCCATATGTGGTTTGCGAAAAGAACAGACATGCAATCACAATGTGTGGATCCATGTGTGGTTCATGAAAAGAACACACATGCAATGATACCACATACAATGACTCTAGCTATGGTTTGTGAGAAGAACACACATGCAATGACTCTAGTTGTGGTTTTGAAAAGAACACACATGCAATGACTCTAGATGTGGTTCATGAAAAGAACACACATGCAATCACACTGGTGGATCTAGATGTGGTTTGTGAAAAGAACAAACATGTAATCACACTGGGTGGATCCATGTCTATTTCATGAAAAGAACAGACATGCAATGACACCAGTGGATCCTTATGTGGATTTTGAGAATAACAGACATTCAATAACTCTAGCTGTGGTTCATGAAAAGAACAGGCATGCAATGACACTGGTGGATCCATATGTGGTTTGTGAAAAGAATAGACATGCAATCACACTGGGTGGATCCATATGTGGTTTATGAGAAGAACACACACGCAATGACACTGGTGATATGTGGTTTGTGAAAAGAACACAGATGCAATGACCCTAGATGTGGTTCATGAGAAGAACACACATGCAATGGCACTGGTGGATCCATGGTTTATGAGAGGAACAGACATGCAATGACACTAGGTGTGGTTCATGAAAAGAACAGACATGCAACGACACTGGTGGATCCATTTGTGGTTTGTGAGAAGAACACACATGCAATTACACTAGGTGTGGTTCATGAAAAGAACACACATCCAATGACAGTGGTGGATCCTTATTTGGTTTGTGAGAAGAACAGACATGCAATGACTCTAGATGTGGTTCATGAGAAGAACACACATGCAATGACCCCGGTGGATCCATGTGTGGTTTATAAGAAGAACAGACATGCAATGACACCGAGTGTGGTTCATGAATAGAATAAACATGCAATGACACTGTAGGATCCATATATGGTTTGTTAAAAGAACAGACATGCAATCACACCGGGTAGATCCATGTGTGGTTCATGAAATGAACACCCATGCAATGATACCACATACAATAACTCTAGCTATGTTTTGTGAGAAGAACACACATGCAATGACTCTAGCTGTGGTTTGTGAAAAGAACACACATGCAATGACTCTAGCTGTGGTACATGAAGAGAACAAACATGCAATGACACTGGTGGATCCAGATGTGGTTTGTGAAAAGAACAGACATGCAATCACACTGGGTGGATCCATGTGTGGTTCATGAAAAGAACGGACATGCTATGACACCGTTGGATCCTTATGTGGTTTGCGAGAAGAACAGACATGTAATGACTCTAGTTGTGCTTCATGAAAAGAACAGACATGCAATGACACTGGTGGATCCATATGTGGTTTGTGAAAAGAACATACATGCAATCACACCGGGTGGATCCATGTGTGGTTTATGAGAAGAACACACACACACAATGACAATGGTGATATGTGGTTTGTGAGAAGAACACACATGCAATGGCACAGGTGGATCCATGTGTGGTTTATGAAAAGAACAGACATGCAATGACACTAGGTGTGGTTCATGAAAAGGACACACATGCAATGACACTGGTGGATCCATGTGTGGTTTGTTAGAACAACACACATGCAATGACACTGGGTGTGGTTCATGGAAAGAGCACACATCCAATGACACTAGTGGATCCTTATGTGGTTTGTGAGAAGCGCGTACATGCAATGCACTAGGTGTGGTTCATGAAAAGAACAGACATGTCATGACACTGGTGGATCCATATGTGGTTTGTGAAAAGAACAGACATGCAATCACACTGGGTGGATCCATGTGTGGTTCATGAAAAGAACACACATGCATGACACTGGTGGATCCATGTGTGGTTTGTGAGAAGAATACACATCCAATGACACTAGGTTTGTTTTCATGAAAAGAACACACATCCAATGACACTGGTGGATCCTTATGTGGTTTGCGAGAAGAACAGACATGCAATGACTCTAGCTGTGGTTCATGAGAAGAACAGACATGCAATGACACTAGTGTATCCTTATGTGGTTTGTGAGAGGAACACATAGGTAATGACTCTAGCTGTGGTTTGTGAAAAGAACCCACATGCAATGACTCTAGCTGTGGTTCATGAAAAGGACACACATCCAATGATACTGGTTGATCCTTATATGGTTTGTGAGAAGAACACACATGCAATGACCACATGCAATGACACTAGTGGATCCATGTATTGTTTGTTTAGAGGAACATACATGCAATGACGCTGGGTGTGGTTTATGAAAAGAATGGACATGCAATGTCACTGGTGGATCCTTATGTGCTTTGTGAGAAGAACAGACTTGCAATGACTCTAGATGTCGTTCATGAGAAGAACAGACATCCAATGACATTGGTGGATCCATGTGTGGTTTGTGAGAAGAACACACATGCAATGACATTGGTTTTGTTCATGAAAAGAACACACATCCAATGACACTAGTGGATCCTTATGTGGTTTGTGATAAGGACAGACATGCAATGACTCTAATTGTGGTTCATGAGAAGAACACACATGCAATGACACCGGTGGATCCATGTGTGGTTTGTGAGAAGAACACACATGCAATGACACTAGGTGTGATTCATGAAAAGAACACACATCCAATAACACTAGTGGATCCATATGTGGTTTGTGAGAAGAACACACATGCAATCATACTTGGTGGATCCATATGTTGTTTATGAGAAGAACACACATGCAATGATACTGGTGATATGTGATTTGTGAAAAGAACACACATGAAATGACTCTAACTATGGTTAATGAAAAGAAAAGACATGCAATGACACTGGTGGATCCATGTGTGGTTTGTGAGAGGAACATGGATGCAATGACGCTGGTTGTGGTTCATGAAAAGAACAGACATGAAATGATACTGCTGGATCCATGTGTGGTCATTGAGAAGAACACACATGCAATGACACTAGGTGTGGTTCATGAAAAGAACACACATCCAATGACACTTGTATATCCTTATGTGGATTGTGGGAAGAATAGACATGCAATAACTCTAGCTGTGGTTCATGAGAAGAACACACATGCAATGACACTAGTGTATGCTTATGTGGTTTTTGAGAGGAAGACACATGCAATGACACTGGGTGTGGTTGATGAGAAGAACACACATGCAATGACACTGGTGTACCAAAGTTCCCAGGTCAGTGCACCGCGGTACCTAAGTTTCCTGAAATTGCTGCGTTTCGAAATGTTGGGTGATGTCTACGCACTTATATTCTTGTAGACAGTTGTTGGGCCTCCAAGTGCAGAGGTTTTGTAGAACAGCAGCAAGTTTTCTCTTAAGTGGATCACCAAAGGTTTATCGAACGCAGGGAGGAAGTGGTCAAAGGTATTCCCTCTCAAGAAACCCTGCAATCAAGATACAAGAAGTGTCTTGTGTCCCCAACACACCCAATACACTTGTCAGGTGTATAGGTGCACTAGTTCGGCGAAGAGATAGTGAAATACAAGTGGTATGGATAATTATAAGTGGTAACGGTGATAGAAAATAGCTTGATTGCGTGGAAAAGACTAAAGGCAAACTGAAATAACGATGGAAGCAAGCAAACATATAACAGATCTAGTTGCAAACGGTGTTTCAATGCTTAGAAACAGGGCCCGGGGATCATACTTTCACTAGTGAACACTCTCATATAAATATATATTCTTATTTATGATACTACTCTTAACTACTCTCCGGTTGAACACTCTAATCGATGGTAGGGCTATAACAGCACACCTCAAAGTCCATCTTTCCCATCTAGAAAACTCCACACTGTCACCTTGAGTACTAGATGAGTCCAACAAACACCAAAATTTCATAAAGACATCCAACTCCAAATATAACTCATAACAAGTATATGTAATCTCTAGCCTAAGTGCCACCATGGTGAGCATGCTGTCACTTTCACACACATGGGGAGAGCAGACATTCATTAAAGCACTTGAGTGGCAGAATAGATCTATAGATTACAAGCTCATGATCTCCATAAGATCATGCATAGAGAGAGAGATGAACACATAGCTACCGGTAGAACCCTTAGCCTCGAGAGAGAACTACTCCCTCCTCTTCATGGGAATCAGCAATGGTGATGGAGAGGGTGGTGGAGATCGATGGAGATGGCTCCGGGGGCACTTTCCCATCCTGGCAGGGTGCCGGAACAGAGAATTTCTGTCCCCCGAAACTCCCCTTCGGTGGCGGCGGCGCTGTAGAACTTTTCGTTGATTTCTTATTGACGATCTAGGGTTTTGGTATCGGGAGGCTCTTATAGACGAAGGAGGCAAGGTCGGTGGCCATCCAGGGGCACACACCATGCCCTAGCGCGGCCTAGGTGGACCCGCGCCATGGGGTGGTGTGGCCACCCTGTGGCTCCTCTCTGACTCTCCTTCTGGCTCCGTGAGTCTTCCGGGAAAATATCAACTTTGGCTTTTGTCCGGTCCAATTTCGAGAATATTCATTTTCTGACTTTGTGGAACCAAAAATAGCAGAAAACAGGCAACTGGCACTGTGGCTCTTGTTAATAGGTTAGTCCAAGAAATCATATGAAAAGTACTCCAAAGTTGGAACAAAACATAAGAAAGTAGATAAAATCAAGCATGGAACATCAAAAATTATAGATACATTTGCAATGTATCAACATCCCCAAGCTTAACTCCTGGTCGTCCTCGAGTAGGTAAGTGATAAAAAGAAAGAATAATTTTTTAGGTGACATGCACCATCATAATCTTGATCAAAGTATTTGTAAAACATTGATAGCTAGGATCATAGTACTTCAACATAGCATGAAAGATAAAGTTCTAACAATAAGACATAACAACTATGTTGTAACATGAAAGGATACAAACAAAACATTCATGAATAACAATGCTTTGCAAGACGTTTGTTTGTTTCACATAAATAAAGCATAGCATAATAGCATTCAGATTGTCCCTCATAGAGTAGCAAATTTAAATGCATAGGACACCTTCAAAGTTCATAAGAGTGACTAGATACAAATAGTTTAAAACAAGGAATATCAAGGTATGCATCAATCAACTAGTCTTGGGACAATGCACATAGAACTAAGAATGGCCACTATGCTCTCAAAGTAATGGCATAAAGATAGAAGGTGGAGACTCAATGTAATGGTGGAAGAAAAGCCTTTGTAAAAGGAAGTAGGGATTCAAGTCTCATAAAGAGCTTCGAAAAATTATGGTACTTGTAGATTTCAGCTCTAATTGCCCCTATCACAAGCATCTTGAAGTGATTAAGGTTAACGTGACACAACTAAGAGGATATGCTTGACAAGTTATAAACCGAAATCTCATGCCCCTTACTTACGAAGACCGAACCTCATGCTACTCAACTTTAGTCACAAGTAAGCTCTTGTCATTGTAACTACATGTGTATCATAAAGAACCGCCAACGAGGTACCCCTTGCACATGATAAAGGAGCTATCCCATAATCAAAATGACAAGGCAAGCAGACAATGAGCATATCGGTGATCTTTTTATTTGCTATTTGCATAGGTTTTTATTGAGGATGCTTCATAGAGTGCTCATTATGGTGATGCTGCAAGTTTCCACCATGATTAAGCATGGCTTAGGCTAGCGGCCCAGGCGTTTCTCTAACACACATACAAACTCCATGATCTTACAAGTTCCACTTTTATTTCACACCGCCGGGATCCATAAGCAAAAGAACATGATATCAACGGGGTACAAAGTACAAGTGCAATGTTGAAAGCGTTCCCCATGAAACATGGTTCTGCTAATTTCAACTTATAAAGCGCAAGAATATACGCAACAAAGAAGGACCCAATGGTTCAAGTTTATTAGATGCAAAAAGTAAAGTGTGCCATCAAGTTTGTGAGAGCTTTAATCACTAGTTTTATCATAACAAGTTTAATTTGGAAGGTAAACAAAAACATGAATATACTTGGAATAGCATAAGCTAGTAGGTAGGTGTGGTGGAATCTTTGGAATAACTTGGTTTAGGGAGTTGGATGCATGAGTGGAACTCATACTTGGTGGTGGAGGCTAGCAAAAGACTGGGAGCGACAAACTAAGAGAGCAATAATGGCCATAATCATGCAGAGCGACAAAACATCATTGATCAAAGAATAAAGTGATACTACAAGTTGAAAACTAAAGGATCATAAAGGCTTATGGTGACTTGAGATAGTCATAACATGGTGTGAGCATGCGCCAAGTCAACCCAAATGAAACATCAAAGGAGAATACCACTATACTATGCTTTAATATGCTAAAACAACGCATGATTCATCCAAGGCACATTAAGCAATCTCAATTATTTATAACAAGTCATGCTACAGCAAAGAATACTAAGCATAAAGCCAAAACAATATCAAGCATGGCATGACAGAGCATAGGCCACAGTCAAAAACAAGCTCTTTTTACCACAAAAGTATGAACTTTCCTACTCTTTCCAATCCAAACCAAACTTATTTGAAACAACTCACAAATATAATAATAAATAAAGATCAGTGAGCTTGCCTCACAAATCCACAAAGAAGAACTAAAAAGGTCTAAGATGAAAGCACAAGAAAACTAAGGCTAAACACAGTGCTAGCAAAAGAGAACACTCACAGAAAAATAAGAATGAAAACTAGAGTGTTCTAGGCAATGAAAACGGAGCGTGTCTCTCTCCAAAAGAAGTGTGTTGGGATCCAACCAACTTATTCAAGCAAACTAAAACTAAAAACAAAAATAAAGACGCTCCAAGAACAACACAACTGTGCATGAAACAGTAAAAATGAAGTGTTTGGAAGAAACCTGGGATTTTTATTGATGAAGAAGGGGATGCCTTGGGCATCCCCAAGCTTTGACGCTTGTAATTCTTGGATCTTTCTTGGGGTGACACGCGTGGCATCCCCAATCTTGAGCTTTAGTCCATCCTTCATCTCATTACTCATTCCTTCCATACACCTGAAAATTTTCCTTCATACAAAACTTCACACAATCTTTATTAGCAACATTAGTGCACTCAAGATAAATAAGTCTTAAGGTTCAGTTCTAACACCAAATAAACTTCCATTAAAACACTAGCTACTGTAGCACTTCCCTCAAAAAGCTCAATTCCCCAAAAGAACTCAAGAAGGAACCAACAAGAAGCAAATGCAGAAAATGGCAGAAATCTGTCAAAACAGACCAGCAGGTAAAGACGAATTTTTTCGAAGGCCTTCTGTTGCTCAAATCAAAACGTGTTGAACTAACGAAAGGTATATAACTACCTGGGGCAGAAGAAGAAAAATTCATGCCTCAAAAATATGTTCAGAGATTTTACACGAATTTTTACGGTGAAGCACAGAAATCTGTTTCGGGACAGCAACTTTCCCAATCATTACTTCTCTCTCATTAGAGGTTACTCTTGGCACAAAAATAAAATAAAAAGGATAAGGAGCGGTTATTACAGAGGTAATAACTTCAAGACTCATCTAAAACTTTTGGGTTATCTCCCAATAAGTACTTTTCTTTAACGCCTTTAAGTGAGGCATGATAGTTTGAGAAGATGCTCACATAGGAAATATGAATTGAAGTAAAAGAGAGCATCAAGAAGCAAATTCAAAACACATTTAAGTCTAACCCACTTCCTATGCATAGGAATCTTGTAAAGAAACAAGTCATGAAAGCACAAAGCAACAAGCATAGGAAAGTAAAACAAGTGCAACTTCAAATTTTTCAACATAAAGAGGGGAAACTTAATATTGTTGAGATACATAAAACCATGTTTCCCTCTCTCATAATAAATTTTAGTAGCATCATGAATAAAATTAACAATGTAACTATCACATAAAACATTCTTATCATGAGCCAAATGCTTAAAAGAATTAATACTCCACACATAGACATAGTCATTCTTATTAATTGTAGTGGCAGCAAATACAACAAAATAGCTATCATTCTCATCACCAAAATCATCAAATATAGGAGGCATATTGTAATCATAATTAATTTCCTCCTCAATAGTAGGTGGACTGAAAATATCATAATCATCATTGCAATCATCATATATTGGAGGTATAGAATCATCATAAGCAATAGAATAGTTATCTTCCCAAGTGTGTTCATTTGTAAACATATCATCATTGGAAGGATCATGGATAGCACTAATAGTATAGAAATTATTAATATCATCATTTTCAGAATTGGTACCGAAGAGATTTTCAATATCAAAAGTAGTGTGCTTTTCCCAATCATGATCACTACTATGGATAACAGGCATAGGAACATCATCGAGTTTAGACTCATCAAAAACTATAATAGGAGCAACATGCTTAGGGGAAAATACCATTTCCTCTCTCCTTTTACTCCTCCTTCTCTTCTTCTTCTTCTTCTTCTCTTTAGGAGGGAGAGGCTTGAAAGGAAGCTTCTCCATAAACCCTGGTTCATTGTTAGAGACAATAGAAGAAACTTTGGAGGATTCCTCCTTTTCATTAATAAGACCAAAACACATATTAGTCATGTCATATTCTGGTAAGATCTCATATTTTATAATATTTTGTATGTAAGTATTTGTGTGGCAATTATCAACACAATAAAGATGGCAACCATGCATGACACTATTCATATCAAAAGCACCCATATCTACCAAAGAGGTTTTTCTTGATAACTCTTCATATCCCAAAAATAATGTAAGTTCATCATGCTGATTAGGAGTGATCATGTCATCACAATACAAACTTGCAGTACTCATTGGATTAGAAGGGATATTATTATGGCCTGAGCATTGAAAACTGAAATGACCCACTTCAAAGCAAAGTTCACAAATAAAAGGATAAAGGGCACAAAATTTTTTACCAAGATCATTTAAAGCCCTATACCACATTCTAGTTTTTTCATTCCTATGGGTGATACAATATTCTTCTTCAATTTGATTATTCTCACAAGGTATATGTATTCCACAAAAATTAACATGCTTATAAGAAATAGTACTTTCAGATGTTTGAGCATGTTTATTGTTATCATTAACAACAATTTCATTTTCCATGCAAGTGTCTTTAAAAGGCTCATGATACATGTCCCAATTTTCTTTAGGAGCATTAATATGAGAAGGTTTTAAAACAATCAATAAGAATTTGAGGATCAAGACCATATTTAGCACTAAGCTCTTGAAAATCAGCAGTTTCGGGGAATGACTTAATGCAATCATACTCATAGTTTATACCTGGTTCTATACCTTTGTTGTTATCCCAATCTTCGGTATTGCTTTGAATTGTTTCAAGAAGATCCCACTTAGCTTTGACATCCTTACTCATGAAGGATCCCTCTAAACAAGTATCCAGATAGTCCTTGTAATGTCCTGAAAGCCTTGCATAGAAATTATTAATAATTATATTCCTGGGGAGCTCATGAATGGGACATTTGAGCATTAGTGACTTCAATCTCCCCATGCTTGGGTAATACTTTCTCCATCACGAGGATGAAAATTATAAATATAATTCCTATCTTTATGAATTTCATGAGGAGGATAAAATTTAGAGTAAAAGAGAGATTCAAGTTCCTTCCACTCCAAATGATGAGGATCATCTATTAGCTCATACCACTCCCTTGCTTTGCCCTTAAGTGACAAAGTGAATAGCTTCCTCTTAACTTGGTTCATTGAAATACCTGCACACTTCAACAACTCGCATAATTCGTGTATAAAGAGTAAATGATCACTAGGATGGAAAGTTCCATCTCCCAAATAACAGTTGTTCATAACACGTTCAACAATTTTTATAGGTACTTTAAAAGAGATGCTTTCAGTATGTGGATTTAATATATCACAAGTATCATTAGAATTACCACATATGGGAGATAAAGTATCATCAGAGCAAATTTTCTTCTTTAAAGCTGGGGGACTAAAAAGATCATTTTCAAAAAAACTAACTTCCCCAAGCTTAGATGTTTCCATAGCATTAGTAACAAAGGTGTTCAAAAGATTCATACCAATAACATTGCTATTAGCATGCAAAGAAGTTTCCAAGGGTTTTTTAATTTTCTTTTCAAAGAATTCGAGTTCCAACTTAGGAAAAATACTAAAAAGCACTCTAATTTTGTTGTTGTTTTCGATTAAGCCTAACTAGTGAAGGCGTTTGTCATGGGAGGTTCTTCTTTTTAATCCTCTGGTGTGAATACCTTTTACCTTTCCTCCCCGGCAACAGCACTAGAAAATAGCTTGATGTCTACGCACTTCTATTCTTGTAGACAGTTGTTGGGCCTCCAAGTGCAGAGGTTTGTAGAACAGCAGCAAGGTTTTCCTTAAGTGGATCTCCCAAGGTTTATCGAACTCAGGGAGGAAGTGGTCAAAGGTATTCCCTCTCAAGCAACCCTGCAATCAAGATACAAGAAGTCTCTTGTGTCCCCAACACACCCAATACACTTGTCAGGTGTATAGGTGCACTAGTTCGGTGAAGAGATAGTGAAATACAAGTGGTATGGATAATTATAAGTGGTAACGGTGATAGAAAATAGCTTGATTGCATGGAAAAGACTAAAGGCAAACTGAAATAACGATGCAAGCAAGCAAACATGTAACAGATCTAGTTGTAAACGGTGTTTCAATGCTTAGAAACAAGGCCCGGGGATCATACTTTCACTAGTGAACACTCTCATATAAATATATTCTTATTTATGATACTACTCTTAACTACTCTCCGGTTGAACACTCTAATCGATGGTAGGGCTATAATAGCACACCTCAAAGTCCATCTTTCCCATCTAGAAAACCCCACACTGTCACCTTGAGTACTAGATGAGTCCAACAAACACCACAATTTCATAAAGACATCCAACTCCAAATATAACTCATAACAAGTATATGTAATCTCTAGCCTAAGTGCCACCATGGTGAGCACGTTGTCACTTTCACACAGATGGGGAGAGCAAAGAATCATTAAAGCACTTGAGTAGCATAATAGATCTATAGATTACAAGCTCATGATCTCCATAAGATCATGCATAGAGAGAGATGAACACATAGCTACCGGTAGAACCCTTAGCCTCGAGAGAGAACTACTACCTCCTCATCATGGGAATCAGCAATGGTGATGGAGATGGTGGTGGAGATCGATGGAGATGGCTCCGGGGGCACTTCCCCGTCCTGGCAGGGTGCCGGAACAGAGACTTTCTGTCCCCCGAATCTCCCCTTCGGTGGCGGCGGCGCTGCGGAACTTTTCGTTGATTTCTGATTGACGATCTAGGGTTTTGGTATCAGAAGGCTCTTATAGGCGAAGGAGGCAAGGTCGGTGGCCAGCCAGGGGGCCCACACCATGCCCTGGTGCGGCCTAGGTGGACCCGTGCCATGGGGTGGTGTGGCCACCGTGTGGCCCCTCTCCGACTCTCCTTCTGGCTCCGTGAGTCTTCCGGAAAAATATCAACTTTGGCTTTTGTCCGGTCCAATTCCGAGAATATTCATTTTCTGTCTTTCTGGAACCAAAAACAGCAGAAAACAGGCAACTGGCACTGTGGCTCTTGTTAATAGGTTAGTCCAAGAAATCATATGAAAAGTAATCCAAAGTTGGAACAAAACATAAGAAAGTAGATAAAACCAAGCATGGAACATCAGAAATTATAGATACATTTGCAATGTATCATTGGGCCGCCAACTACCGAGAAGGGCCATTTCGATGCAAACTCATCTCGCCCTTGCCAAATTCAAACATTCCGCGAAACTGCCCCGTGAAGTAGACGGTCGGGACCCTCATGTCGGTCATCTGTCCATGACGCGAGCGCCAACGTGGCAACCTCTTAGGCAAATCGATTAACTAAGTGGATTGGATGCATTGACAAATTTCACAAAGCCATTCCCACCTTTCCCCAGCACCGGCGGCGTCGGAATCCACCCTCTAGGCAGGATGATCCCTTCGGACATTTGACTTTCGGCACCAAGTTGTTGCGCCTAGTGTTGTGCCTAGTCGCTGATCCCGAGATCCAATGGTGCATGTCGTAGCCACCGTTGCGAGGCTCTAGCCCACCTCCGCCACCGATGAGCCGAGCAGCTCGGAGGATGGCAGATCCTACTACCAAGGAAGAAGAAGTTCTGGCTACAAGAGGGTGAGCTACCCTTCTATTTTCTATTCGCACTAATTATAACTGCTAGCTATCTACTGAACCTAAAATTGTTTGTTAGCCCAACGCTGACAAACATATTTTGTCCATAGTTATCTATCAAGTGGGATCTCCACGGACCACCCTTACCTGGTTACAGTAGTCCTCTTCAGGTACAACTCTAAGGGAAAGTGGTATGGACACCATTGTATCACGATGGAAGAAGCGCCTATGCAGATCTATATTTGGTATGGTTGCTGCTCTGCGTAATCATGATGAATTATGGCCGAAGCAGACTGCAAAGTTCAGCTTCATGGATAAACGTGGCATCATGGTTCCTCTAACGTGTGAAAATCATCTAATTGGGTTGACGAAAAGGTATGCTTCGGCTTGCATGTTTGAGCTTAATTGTGATGTACTGGATGTGGAAGCTACTGCAATTGGGAGTCGCCCTTCTATTCTTGGATAGGGTGGTTGCTCGAACCCAATTAGCTCCTGGTAAGAAAAAGTCTCTTGGGGTTCACATGTTTGGGCTGAATTGTAATTTTTGTTTTATTTACTCTATAGATATTGGGCAGTTATGCAACAGTCTTGTTTCTTTGACAGGAAGCGCCGCAAGGTTAGAAACATGACTGCCGGGTCAACCATTTTGCTGCCCAAAGAAATTAAAAATGAGTGGAAAGATGATGCTGGACACGATTCTGTTGCCCATTGTCCCGGTGATGCAGAGTACGTTGAAGCTAAGAAAATTGGCACCGAGGAAGAGGAAGAAGGCAGGAAATGAAGAAGCCAGTGGACGTGAAGGCTTGGTACCCAGGCTGCGGAAGAAGGCTGCTGGCAATGAAGATGCATAGTAATGTGTTGAACTTGAACCTATATATGTAATTCGGTTAAATTCTGGAGCTCTGTGTGTGGAACTTTGCTGGGCGAAACAATCTACCCATGTTCTCTGAGTAAAATGTACCGCGACTTAGGGTTTGGAAATGCCTGAGTCAGTAGTTGAATCAAAAATTGTGATTGTGCCACTACTATCTGAAAACACGCAGCACCGGTTCCACGATTGCTGAGGGGCCGGATGTCTCCAAATACGAAGGAATGTAAGTGGCACAGAAATAAATTATTTAAGCTGCTACACTCCACGAAGCAGCAACTTATTTCAACTGCTGCACACAACGACATGGCAACATAAATAGCAATGGCAACCGATAATGCCCAAATGAGGAGGAAATCGGTACCACTTTCTGGCCTAATCTTGAGCCTGTCTATCTCAACGCCTCCCTGCTCCTGCATCCCCTGCGTCTGGCGAAGCTCCCAGATCTCCATTAACTGGGTGTATGTGCTTCCACTTTATAAATTGTGGTTGTTCCATTTGCATGGGGCACAATCCACGTAGATTATGTTTAAACAAACCACCAATGTCAGAATACCAGCATGATCAGACAAAAGGAAGTGATGTAGGGTTAAGACAGACTAACGGGAGACCAATTTTTTTCCTCCCAGGACTCCAGGACCACTAGTTGAGACCGCTAGGTCAAACAAGTACTACTATTACAACTTAAAAAGGCATGGAGCTCAAGCTAAATAGAACTAGTTATCACACATCTCCTTGATCTTCCTAATCTTAGCCCGATGCACATCTTCCTGCGAGAACAAGGATCGATTCGTCTGCTCCTTCCTTTTATCATCTCCCTTGCACACCTTCAATTGGTTCTCTGTATTTTTCCTCATGCACTTGTCAATACTCGTAGTTGTGAACTACAGGACTTTGGCCTGGTGAAGATCATTCCTTGCTTGAGTCAGTTCTTGCTATGATTTATCCTTCAGGGCCAACGCCACGTCCCTCTCCTTCTCGACTTTGCTAACCTTGTCTTGCACCCTCCTGAGATCTTGGTTACGCTTGGTCGTGTCAACTGGGTCCCATAGCTTCATCTCAACACTGTCAAGAAGTGAGCTGACTATGGATTCTTTCAACTCAACAGTCATATCCCATAGTTTGTCCAGCGTTTTCTGCACTGATTTGGGCCACTCTGGATCTACCCATTTGACAACACCGCAACTTTCTCCTTGCATCATTGCACGATGTCCTTGACACCGTAGAAACATCCTTCCTATGTTTCGTCCTTTGAAAGCTACAAATTTAGTGGGCACATATCCATGTTTACATAGCAGAGGACTGTCTTCATCCGCTAAACCGTGATAGTCGGAGTCATACATCGTCTGGTTGGCCTAACACATCATACGCGCATGAGTAAACAGAGTAGATCTAGCTCCAAAAATAGATAGTTGGCCACAGATGATAGAGATAGAGATGAGACGACTCACATCGAAATCACCGTCCCTGTCATCACGGCGTGTTTCCTCGCTGTCTCCCGTTGAACCCATGGCGAGAGGGGATGGGGGTGGCTGCCAGAGAGGGGATTGGGGTGGAGGCGCCATCGGCTTGCGTCTACGGCCGGATGGCAGTGAAGTGGGAAAGTGCCTTCGAGGGGAAGGAAGAGAAGTACGGGGAAGACGAGAAGTAATGGGGATGTGACACTAGGATATGGCCCACTGAACTCGTGAGTCGTGACACTCGCAACAGGGGAGCGCCCGGTGTTGCTAGTTTGTCCAGAGCAAGCGTGGCCAATCATGCCGCAGAACAGCCTACTCGCAGATCACTCTGACAAAGACCATCCCAATCGTCCAAGCGCCCGATCGAACGGTATGTAACAATCGTCAAGCAGAACAACTGTGTTAGGGCGTGCCTTCTAGAAGACTCGGTCTAACGGCCACCCATTGGGGGGTTAAGGTTAGGGATCTCCTAAGGTTAGAATCCATATGTGGTTTATGAGAAGACCACACATGCAATGACACTAGTGGATCCATGTAAGGTTTGTGAAAAGAACACACATCCAATGACTCTAATTGTGGTTAATTAAAAGAGTAGACATGCAATGACACTGGTGGATCCATGTGTGGTATGTGAGAAGAACACACATGCAATGACACTGGGTGACGTTTATGAAAAGAACAGACATGCAATGACACTGGGTGTGGTTCATGAAAAGAAGATATGCAATGACACTGGTGGATCCATGCGTGGTTTGTGAGAAGAACACACATGCAATGACACTGGGTGTGGTTCATGAAAAGAACACACATCCAATGACACTAGTGGATCCTTATGTGGTTTGTGAGAAGAACAGACATGCAATGACTCTAGATGTGGTTCATGAGAAGAACACACATACAATGACACTACTGGATCCATATGTTGTTTATGAGAGGAACATACATGCAATGACACTAGGTGTGGTTCATGAAAAGAACAGACACAGAATGACACTGGTGGATCCATATGTGGTTTGTGAAAAGAACAGACATGCAATCACACTGGGTGGATCCATGTGTGGTTCATGAAAAGAACACACATGCAATGACACTGGTGGATCAATGTGTGGTTTGTGAGAAGAACACACATGCAATGACACTGGTGGATCCATGTGTGGTTTGTGAGAAGAACACACATCTAATGATACTGGGTGTGGTTCATGAAAAGAACACACATCCAATGAAACTGGTGGATCCTTATGTGGTATGTGAGAAGAACAGACATGCAATGACTCTAGTTGTGGTTCATGAGAAGAACACACATGCAATGACACTTGTGTATCCTTATGTGGTTTGTGAGAAGAACACACATGCAATGACTCTAGATGTGGTTCATGAGAAGAACACATATGCAATGACACTGGGTGTGGTTCATGAAAAGAACACACATCCAATGACACTAGTGGATCCTTATGTGGTTTGTGAGAAGAACACACATGCAATTACTCTAGATGTGGTTCATGAGAAGAACATACATGCAATGACACGTGTGTATCCTTATGTGGTTTGTGAGAAGAACAGACATGCGATGACACTTGGTGTGGTTCATGAAAAGAACAGACATGCAATGATACTGGTGGATCCATGTGTGGTTTGTTTAAAAGAACACACATGCAAATGAGATGCAATGACATTGGTGGATCCATGTGTGGTTTGTTTAGAGGAACAAACATCCAATGACATTGGATGTGGTTCATGAAAAGAACAGACATGCAATGACACGGGTGGATCCTTATGTGGTTTGTGAGAAGAACAGACATCCAATGACACTAGTGGATCCATGTGTGGTTTGTGAGAAGAACACACATGCAATGACACTAGGTGTGGTTCATGAAAAGAACACACATCCAATGACACTGGTGGATCCTTTTGTGGTTTGTGAGAACAACAGACATGCAATGACTCTAGATGTGGTTCATGAGAAGAACACACATGCAATGACATCGGTGGATCCATCTGTGGTTTGTGAGAAGAACACACATGCAATGACACTGGATCTGGTTCATGAAAAGAACACACATCCAATGACACTAGTGGATCCTTATGTGGTTTATGAGAAGAACGCACATGCAATCACACTGGGTGGATCCATATGTGGTTTATGAGAAGAACACACATGCAATGACACTAGTGATATGTGGTTTGTGAAAATAACGCACAAGCAATGACTCTAACTTTGGTTAATGAAAAGAGCAGACATGCAATGACACTGGTGGATCCATGTGTGGTTTGTGAGAGGAACACACATGCAATGACACTGGTTGTGGTTCATGAAAAGAATAGACATGCAATGATACCGGTGGATCCATGTGTGGTTTGTGAGAGGAACACACATGCAATGACACTAGGTGTGGTTCATGAAAATAACACACATGCAATGACACTGGTGTATCCTTATGTGGATTGTGAGAATATCACACATGCAATGACCCTAGCTAGGGTTTGTGAAAAGAACACACAAGCAATGACTCTAGCTGTGGTTCGTGAAAATAACAGACATGCAATGACACTGGTCGATCCATATGTGGTTTCTGAAAAGAACAGACATGCAATCACACTATGTGGATCCATGTGTGGTTCATGAAAAGAACAGACATGCAATCACACCGGTGGATCCTTATGTGGTTTGTGAGAAGCACAGACATGGAATGACTCTAGCTATGGTTCATGAAAAGCACAGACATGCAATGCCGCTGGTGGATCCATATGTGATTTGTGAAAAGAACAGACATGCAATCACACTAGGTGGATCCATATGTGGTTTATGAGAACACACATGCAATGACACTTGTGATATGTGGTTTGTGAAAAGAACACACATGCAATGACTCTAGATGTGGTTCATGAGAAGAACACACATGCAATGGCACTGGTGGATCCATGTGTGGTTTAGGAGAGGAACAGACATGCAATGACACTGGGTGTGGTTCATGAAAAGAACACACATGCAATGACACTGGTGGATCCTTGTGTGGTTTGTGAGAAGAACACACATGCAATGACACTGGGGGTGGTTCATGAAAAGAACACACATCTAATGACACCGGTGGATCCATGTGTGGTTTGTGAGAAGAACACACATGCAATGACACTGGTTGTGGTTCATGAAAAGAACACACATCCAATGACACTAGTGGATCCTTATGTGGTTTGTGAGAAGAACACACATGCAATCACACTGGGTGGATCCATATGTTGTTGATGAGAAGAACTGTTGAGGGCAAACCTCTAGGGTGGCCCGATCTTTCACAATTCGCTTTCAAATCGAGGATGGAGTGCTGGGAGAGGAGGGGAGGATGAACACGGCGAATGCACACATGAAGAACATGATGAACACACACACAAAACCACGATACACACCAATAGCTCACGCTAGCGGTAACCGGTCTGGCGCAATCCCTAGGATCGACATCAGGCGGAGGACTCTCTCTCAAACCAGCACAACGAGATGGGAGACTCGGTGAGATCTTGACGTCTAGGCAAAGGAACTCCTGAAGGAAATATTCCCTGAGAGGCAATAATAAAGTTGTTATGATGTATTCCTTGTATATGATAGATGTTTATTTTGCATGCTATAATTGTATTGATAGGAAACGCCAATACATGTGTGTTTAATAAACAAAAAGGTTTCCTAGTTATGCCTCTCTTATAGACTAGCTCGTTGATTAACAAGATGATCAAAGTTTCCTGATCATGGACATTGGATGTTGTTAATAACGAGGTCACAACATTTGTGAAATGATGTGATGAACATTCATCCGAAGTATGGCATTACGATCAAAGTCATTATGTTTATATTGCTATAACATCATACGAAGTAATCTTAGTCCTTAGACCATGAGATCATGTTAATTGCTAATACCAGAAGAGTATCTTGATAACATCAAACATCACACCGTAACAGGGTGACTATAAAGGTGGGTTCAGGGCTACGAAGGTTTTATGTTGAGGCTCATGGATCAAGAGTGGAATTTTTCAATCCCGATGACGGATAGATATACTCTGGGCCCTCTCGGTGATATCACATTAAGATAGCTTGCAAGCAAGTGATGTGATCACTAGAATGTTATATCACGGGAACGTGAAAAGAGTGCATGTCAGTAACAGTATCAAACTAGGTATTTGGATACCGATGATCGGATATCGGACATGTATTATATCATGAGACAAAGGGATTAAATTACTAGCGTTAAAGGTTCTCACGATCATAGAAGTCATCGTTGAATGTGCAGGAGTCAGTATGGATCTCTAGGTCCCGCTTCTGATTATTGATTTGAGAGGAGTCTCAATCATGTCTGCATTATTCGCGAACCGTAGAGTGACACACTTAAGTGTTGTCGGACACCATTTAGGAGCACATATGTTTCAAACGAAAGGATTGCAAAGCGCAGGAATTGTTTCGATAGAAACCAGAATTGTTTCGGGTGAAATTGCAGAAAGTGGTTTTGCATGTGATATTGAAATGTTGCAAGGGGTTTTATGTGAATGTTTGTTAATTAAAGTAATTAACAAAATTCTGAATAAAATAAATAAAAGAGTTTTATTTATTGAGAGTTGCATTAAATTTGGTGGAAATTTAATGCATGTGAGTGGAATTTTGGGTGGAGTCAAAATTGATGTGAGTGGAGCTTCCACCACATGAATGAGGAAGAGGTGGGGGAACCCCCCTTGGCCGCCGGCCATAGGAGGGGAGGAGCCCCCCTCTCCTCCCTCACAAAGCGCACCTCCTCATGAAGGATCTCTCTCTCCCTCTAGATATTCCCCCATGGTCTCGGATTAGCGAGATACATGTTCCCGATGGCCTTGCATCTGGTAGGAGTTGCTGCTTCCACTGATTCGCTGGAGCGAGGAGGTGGAGGTTGTCCGGTAGCTTGAACGTGTGTGCGAGGACGGATGAGCTACTGATTTGTGGCGCTCGGACTTCCACACGATCTTGAGATCGGCAAGCGTATGACTACATCATCCACGAGTTCCAACTCATTAACAAAACTCTATTGTCTTTGAGGGTAAGTTCTCCATGGATGTATATCCACCCTTGCTCTTTATCTAGTAGATAGATCTTGGCGTATAGTTCTCTTCGTAGGAAATTTTTTGTTTTCTATGCTGCGATCCCAACAACTCCGATGCCTAGGCCTTGTACAACGCAGAGGCACGATACATACTCCAACGAGGTTTGGGGATATTGGTGCTCCTTGGTCAAGGAGCATGAGGCAAGAACTAGATAGATCCACAAAGGGGTTTCCACTAATTCCAGTTCATGCCTAGGGTTTACGATGGAGGTGGGGGACTATATATAGGCCAGCCACTTAAACAGGGGTACTTTAGGAATAAAAGACAAGTTCTGGACGGACTAAGGGGTACATGGGCCGCAGGCCTAAAGGCCTTTTCATGCCTGGCGTCGGTCGGACCGGAGACTCCGGTGTGGTGCACCGGAGACTCCAGTCTATGCCGGAGATTCCGGTCAGTCTCCGGACCAACCTCCCGAGGGGCCTTCAGATTGTCCCAGGGCCCGGTGCAAGGGTCAGACCAGAGAGTGGGCCGGAGTCTTCGGGGTCTTCAGGCCGGAGACTTTGGTGGACCGGAGACTCCGGTGTGCGCAGACCGGAGACTCTGGTCTGAGCGGCTCCAGCGGCTTCTGCTTCACGCTCTGCTCCTTGTTCTCCATCCTTGGGTGCTTGGGGATGTGTCGAGGCTTCGTACTTGATGATGCATAGAGTAGTTGCATGAAGTTGCACACCATCCAAGGAGCTAACAAATTGGCACGAAGAGAGGAGCGAGTTCACCTTAGCTTGTAGGAGTTTGGCTCGGGCACGAGTCATGGGTCCACTTGGGGGACGTGTTGGTGTAGATGTAGGAGCGTCCGTAGGACGGGCTGCATCAGCTCCCCCCTTGGGAAAGAGTTGTCCTCGACTCTTCATGGTTATCATCTTGAACATCTCCATGGTAGGGTGAAATATCCTTGACATTGAATGTATTACTTGCAAGGTATTTGGTGGTCGGTATGTCGATGATGTAGGCGTTGTTGTTGATTCTTTTGAGCACCTTGAAGGGACCATCTCCTCTTGGCTTGAGCTTGGAGTCGCGTTCCTTGGGGAAGCAGTCTTTGCTTAGGTGTATCCACACAAGGTCACCTTCTTCAAAGATCATCTCCTTCTTGTCCTTGTTTAACCTTGAAGCTTGGCGAAGGACTTGTTGTTCGATAGTAGCTCTTGTTTCTTCATGAAGTTTCTTCATAGCTTGTGCGCGCTTCTCGATGTCCATGTTTGTGGGCTCATGGAGAGGGAGTGGTAGGATGTCGAGCGCAGTGAGGGGCTTGAAACCATAGACGATCATGAATGGACTTATCTTGGTTGTTGAGTGCTTGGCTCGATTGTAGGTGAACTCGGTTGTAACATCCTCTGACCCTACGCTCTAAGTTCAAGCTTGGATGAACCAAAAGTGGTTAAGGAAGTATAGCGGGGGCCCAGGGACCACCCACGTGTAGGCCCGTCGGTCGCCCTAACCACTTCCAAGAACATCGGGACAAGAGCGAGCGGCGTAGGCAACATGCGAAGAGATCAAATACATACACAAGTGAGTATGTATGCAAGCTACCTTACAACAGTTCTCAGAGCCATACCATCTAAAAGAAATAGAAATATTGCAACGCCATACGGCAAGATCCAAATATCCTAGATAGAGATAATAGTGTAGGAGAGCTCCTCATACATCAATCAACAGAGTATCAAGCGGAAGCAGGAAACAAGATCCGAGTACGGACAAGAAGAAAATCGGCATAAGATGCCACATAAATAAGCACATCCCGCCCACAGATCTCACGGATCCCCATCCCCGGAATCTCTACACCGAGTGATCGTTGCCAACATCATCTGTCTCCTCCACCCAGTATCCATCTTGCGAATACACCTGTTCATCTAAATCAAACAATTTATCGTGTGAGACCCTAGGGGTACTCATCAAGTCTTTATGCCTCTAAAGGGGACATATACCTGGGGTGACGCAATTGCAGCAAAATATAATAACTAACAAGCCTATAGATACTCGCTAACCATCCGCCTAACCAAAGATAGGAGGATGTCCGTTAATTAGGAACAACAGTTATAACAGTATAAAGTAACAGATCCATCCTCCTTCTCGCTTACCAACGAGAAAGCGGACGAACAACCCATCCGTTGGCAGTTTTATTAACCATTCCATGAGTATTGCACTAATTACTAGTCAGACATTTAGTCAAATTAAAAGCAGTACTTTAGTTATACTTGTCTATGATCGAGAAACTGTGCTCCAAGTCGTCCATAACCGCGGACACGGCTTTCAGAAAGATTTACCCTGCAGGGGTGCACAAATAGCAACACACACTCGATCAACCTCCGAAAAACCAACTCAAAACCCAACGAGGATTCACGACAAAGCGAGCATAGGATTCATAAAATATTTCAGGGGGCCACCCCATTAAGCTACCCACAACGAAGTTGGCCGACTCCGAGACGGACCCAAGGTTTGCGTCAATGGCTGTAAACAACTAGGAACCCGAAAATGTGACTGGGCTTGTTGATACCGCGAAAACACTCCGCATCCAAAACAGTACAGGTGCTCCACGCACAATCTTAATAAAACAGTAACATGGCATAAGTACAGGATAGTAAATAAAATCCCAAACTAGTTTGTGGCCCCAAGAAATAGAAATGAATAAAGCTCTGGCTCAGGGGGGTCCATAAGGCCTCCCGGATGTGGATAGTGCCAATAGTCAAGGAACAGGAATCAAGTACTCGGGGTCCTACGGGACACAAGTGAGCATGAAAACCCAAATAACAGATATTGCTCACCGGTGCCTCTTTCATTAGTTATCCCATTACTACTCAGGTTAAGTTGTTTAGGTACCTCGTTATCCATCAGACACTCACATACCCTACACATGTTGTTCTACGACTCGCATGGCTCAAACAACTCCTGTAGTAATGGCTCATAGGATGGAGGAACAAGCTTCGGTGGGGTTTAAAAGTAAAGGCTATGCAGTACTTGGGATTCAATTTAATGCAATCGCGACTCAATGATGCAAGAATAAGATAGGAGCAATAGGTACTATATGTATGCAAGCATGTGGTAGTGCTTTCCTGGCAGCACAGTTGAAGCGAGGGACGGATCTGGGTAGTACTCCTGGGATTCCTGATAATTCCCCTGCTCGGCGTCTATTCGAAAGAAGAACCAAACAAACAAGGGCCAACACAAATAAAGTGGACAAGCATATAAATAAAATGCGACAAGCCACCAAGCATGCCATGATGAATGATGCACAATTTACATGGCAATAATGTAGCATGGCAAGGGTGAGGTTTGGGGACAAGAATAACTCATTTTATTAATTATTTGGTCAAGTTTTATTACCATAAACAGTTCTGATTTTTAATAATGATATGATGCATGCTTCAATTCATATCATGGAATGCATAAATAGAACGGACTCGTCGCGTTGATCGATTTAGACATATTATTTGTCAAATTTTGAGTTATAGAATTAAAGTTATTAATTAATTGAGAAAAGGCATTTTTATTGCAATGAAACGTTTTCGAAAAATTAAATTAGTCAAACATTATTTTGGAAGGCATATTTGAAATCCTCACATTTTTCTGATTCAAAAACATATATTGTTTGTATGATTTGGAATTATAGGAGTTAAGTGATGATTGATTTCATCTTACTTGGAAAACTACAGAGTAAGTTTAATACTTTTAGTACTTGGAATAGCCAAATTCAGAAATAAACTTGTATTTGAAAAAAAAAACTTCAGATAACTTGCTTTTGAGAGTTTGGTATAGAACACTATCTTGAGAACCCAGGTGGTTTTCCTTTTAAACAGAGGCTTAAGGTACTGGGATATGCAGCTAGGAGGTCGTGGCAAAAACAGAAATAAAAGGGGCGCCTCCAGGAATTGAACCTTGGACCCCTAGATGAAGATCGAACAGGACTAACCACTAGGCTGAACCTCTGTTGTTGATAAAAAGGGACGCATGTCTCTTGTAAATAGCCAAGGATGGTTCTGGTACTGACGAAAACTACACTACAACAAAAATTGACAGCCCGGTGTGATTTTCAGACGCCGGTTCGACTAATCTGCCCCAAAGGGAATTCGATCCCATGCCCTCCTGGGCGCAACACACGGGCTCAGCCACTACACCAAGATTGACTTCTTGTACTAAATCGGGCGTGGCATCTAAAGGCATGAGGCTGCGTAGAAAACTCCTGACGAATCTGAAGCACGGGAAAACTCCTCTGAACTTTTATACAGACAGGGGAGCAACAGGCATGCCATGGACGGATCCATCAATCGGCGGCCACAGCTGGGGTCGGAAGCCACAGGAAGAGTAGGGAAGGGACGGGGGTGCTCACTTGATTGATTCCCACCAAAGATGGGGATGGTGGTTGGGGGAAGCAACGGCGTCGGTGACGGCAGCACTCTAGCACGGGTACAGCGAGAAGACGTCAAGGGGAAGGCTACTCCTGGCACTTCCGGGGCCCCTTCTACTGTGAGCGCGACGCGGAAGACGACGGTGCAGCCTCTCGGCCGAACCATGGTCTCGGCCGTTACAGGATCGACGACGGGAAGCTGGCCAGGCCGACGACCATGGTGGCTCTCTCTCTCGGATGGTGTTCAAGGGAAAACAAAGGGGAAAAGGGACTTGGTGGCGGTGGAGGGGAGAGGAAGGAACTAGGGCTCACAGGGCTCCTCGGCTCGGGGATAAGGAGGAGGACAAGGTGGTGGCCGGTGACGCGAATGACGGGGGCGACGTCTACCTGCTCCTCCGTCAAAGGCTGAGAGAGAGGGAGAGGAGGGCAAACAGTAACGGAAGGGGTGTCCGTCGACTGGAGGGTTTTTGGGCCAACTTTATGCCTGGGCTTCGGCGGCTGAAGGAAAATCGGGCCCCGGTGGACCTGCTTGCTGCGGTTGGGGAGGTCGACAGTGGTTGTTGCGATGGAGGCTGCTGCTCGTTTGTTGTCGCTTTGCTTCCTGGCTTCTAAACAACTGACAATAGGCAGAGCTGCAGCTTATGTTTGAAGATGAGTCTAGATTGGAATGATGAGACTCAAAATTGAACCCGAAAATGTGACTAAAGGAATACAAGGAGGTTTAGAAGGCAGATAAACAGCAGATCCTCCAAATCTTGGCATGCTTGTTATGTGCAAGAAAAATAAGAAGGATTGGACAGATTTAGGAGAATTGGCACCAATATGATTTCTAGCACAGAAGTATTTGGACAGCTTTGAACCTGCTGCAGAAAAGAGAATGGAGCTAATGATAGCCATGTAAAATAGAGTCTAGAGGGGAGAACAAACAGGAAGGTAGAGAAAAAATAAAAATGATGCCACAAAACCATCTGGGCATCTCACAAGAATAAAAGAGAAAAAGAAGACACAAGATCCATATGAATATATATGTGAGTTAAGAATTAAAATGCCAAGATAACAGTATACTGCCCACATATATAAGATATGGTAGAGTTAGGTGGCATCAAAAATGGAAGTTGGCATTATAAAATAAGTAGGTGGAGGGATTTTTAAATGAGATACCCTCAACTCATATTGGCCATGTAGCAATAATCAAGAAACAAATACAATATATTAAGAGGCAAATACAATGAATATGAATACAAATGCATACGAAGAAGAACCAAATTAAAAGGGGTTTTATATGACGCTCAAATGCAATGTGGCATGATGACATGAGCATGATATAATTATGATGCAAGAATTATATGTAGGAAGTAGCATTTTATTATTAGACCATGTAGCATTACAGATGTTAGACAGATGGGATGCTACAACTCTCCCCCACTAAACAGAAATCTCGCCCCGAGATTCTAGGAAGAAGAAGAAGACAAGAAGAGGGTGGGGTACTTGGCACGGAGCTCATCCTCACGTTCCCAAGTGGCTTCATCAACGGAATGGTGCGACCACTGCACCTTGCAGAACTTGATAGACTTGTTGCGAGTCTTTCTTTCTGCGACTTCTAGGATTTTTGTGGGGTGTTCTTGATAAGACAGGTCTTCTTGGAGATTGATAAGCTCATGGTCCACGGTCCTGCCAGGATCCTTGAAGCACTTCTTGAGTTGAGAGATATGGAAAACATCATGGACCTTGAGTTTTTCAGGGAGCTCAAGAGCATAAGCGACTTCTCCTCTTCTTCCATGAACTTTGAAAGGACCGATGTATCTAGGAGCCAGCTTCCCTTTGATACCAAACTGGTGCGTGCCTCTCATGGGAGTGACACGAAGGTAAACGAGATCACTAGGGACATACTCCATGTCCGTGTGCTTTCTGTCATAGTTGCTCTTCTGGCGACTTTGAGCAACCTTCAGGTTTTCAAGAATGATGTGAACCTTCTCCTCCGCTTGAGTTACAATGTCAGGGCCAAACAATGTTCTTTCACCTGCGCCCGACCAACCAATCGGAGTTCTGCATTTGCGGCCATAGAGAACCTCAAATGGTGCCATCTTTAGACTCTTCTGGAAGTTGTTGTTGTAAGAGAACTCAGCATAAGGAAGACATTCTTCCCACTTCATGCCGAAAGAGATGATGCAAGCATGGAGCATATCTTCCAGAATCTGATTGATCCTTTCCACTTGTCCTTGCGACTGAGGGTGATAGGCAGTGCTGAAGTTCAACTTTGTTTCCAAAGCATTTTGGAAACTTCCCCAGAACTTGGAAGTGAAGATGCTTCCACGGTCTGAGATGATCTCAAGAGGAACCCCATACAGAGAGACAATTCTGTTTATATAGAGCTCAGCCAACTGAATTGCAGAAATTGTTTCCTTGACGGGAAAGAAGTGAGCCACTTTAGAAAGCCTGTCGATGACAACAAAGATTGCATTGTTGCCCTTCTGCGACCTTGGAAAACCAGTTATGAAGTCCATCTCGACTTTCTCCCATTTCCATTCCGGAGGCTTCAATGGTTGTAGAAGACCGGAAGGTTTCTGATGGACAGCTTTAACTCTGCGGCAGACATCACACTCCGAGACATACTTGGCACAATATCGTTTCAATCCAGGCCACCAATATTGTGTTTTCAAGTCCATGTACATCTTAGTGCTGCCAGGGTGGATAGAAAGAACAGAATCATGAGCTTCTTTAAGAACTTGCTATCTCAAACCCGGATACTTCGGAACGAACATCCGGTGGTCAAAGAATAGCGTGCCTTGGTCATCGATGTGGAAGGACTCATACTTCGGCATCTGAATGTTGGAGATGATCTTTTTGGTGTAAGGATCACCAAGTTGAATGGAGCGAAGTTTTTCTTCCAAGAGAGGGGTTGCCAGAAGATTCAGAAGATACCCTTGATCCACAATTTCAAGGTTGAGCTGGCGGAATTCCTCGCACAAGAGAGGTTGTTGCTCTTCCACCATGAGGTTGTTGACATAAGCTTTTCGGCTGAGAGCATCGGCCATGATATTATCTTTGCCAGGAGTGTAGTTGATGGTCAGATCGAAATCATTAATTGCTTCAATCCACCTCCTCTGACGAAGGTTGAGATCAGGTTGTGTGAAGATATACTTCAGACTCTTGTGATCAGAAAAGATCTCACAACGGTTGCCAAGCAAGTAGTGCCTCCATACTTTCAAAGCAAAGACAACTGCTGCGAGTTCGAGGTCATGTGTAGGATAGTTGATCTCATGCGTCTTCAACTGACGAGAGGCATAAGCAACAACTTGTTTTTCTTGCATAAGGACCGCACCCAATCCTTGCAAGGAGGCGTCACAGAATATCTGGAAAGGCTTTGATGTATTTGGAGGAATCAAGACTGGAGTGGAAGTGAGATTCTCTTTGAGGGTTTCAAAGCTTGCTTGACATGCAGGAGACCAAAGGTATTTCTTGCCTTTCTTAAGGAGATCGGTAAGAGGCTTCGCAATCTTCGAGAAGTTTTGAACGAAGCAACGGCAGTAACTAGCCAAACCAAGGAAACTCCGGACTTCTTTGACATTTTTGGGTAGAAGCTACTCAACAATTGTCCGAACAGTTCATGGGTTGACGGCAATGCCCTTGGCAGAGATGACGGGACCAAGATAGGTGACTTCGGGAAGCCAAAATTCACACTTGGAGAACTTTGCATACAGGCGGTTCTCACGAAGCTTATTTAGGACACACCGAAGGTGTTCTTCATGTTCTTCCTTTGACTTAGAATAGACTAGAATGTCATCCAGATAGACCACGATGAACTTATCAAGATACTCCATGAAAACCGAGTTCATAAGCCTCGAGAAGGTGGCAGGTGCATTGGTGAGACCGAAAGACATGACCGTGTACTCATACAGGCCATAGCGGGTGGTGAAAGCTGTTTTAGGAACATCTTCCTTACGAATCTTGATTTGATGATAACCACTTCTCAAGTCAAGCTTAGAGAATACCATAGCTCTAGCTAGCTGATCGAAGAGATCATTAATCCGTGGAAGGGGATATTTATTTCTTGATGGTTTTAGCATTGAGAGCCCGATAGTCAACACAAAGTCTATCAGTGCAGTCTCACTTCCTCACAAAGATGGTTGGGCTACCCCAAGAAGAAGTACCATGCTGAATGAAACCCAACTTCTCTTGTTCATCAAGCTGGCGTTTGAGTTCAGCCAACTCAGTAGGACCCATTTTATAAGGCTTCTTGGAGATAGGAGCGGTTCCAGGTTCAAGCTCAATCACAAACTCGACCTCTCGGTCAGGTGGCATACCTGTTAACTCTTCAAGAAAAACATCTGGGAACTCACGGACCACCGGAACACTCTTAATAGCATCCATAGCATCATCATTTAGAGCCGCGAAAGAGAAAAGCTGAATTGCAGGAGTCAGACATGGAGAATAGACTATATGGCCTTCAGGAATTTTTAGAGAAACCGAGCGTTCAGTACAATCAACCACAGCTGCATTTGCTGTCAACCAATCCATGCCCAAGATAACATCAATGTCAGAATTGCCCAGAATGATTAAGGAAGCCAGGAACGAAGAGCCACCAATCTCAATTTGATTGCCATGGCTGATTTTGGAAGATGCCATTGTTTCCCCAGGAGAAAGGACCATCAAGCGCTTAGGAAGCGCATCCATTGCTAACTCATTCTCATTTGCAAACTTGTGAGAAACAAAAGAATGTGATGCACCAGAATCGAACAAAACTCATGCAGGAACTGAGTTAATAGGAAGCATACCCATCACAACTCCAGGTGCATGCTCGGCTTGAGCGACGTTGACACAGTTGGCATGAGCAACAGTGGACCCGGGCTTGGTGTTGATGTTGAGAGCCCGAGGTGGAGGTGCACGAACCATAGAAGAACTTACTGCAGGTCTTGGAGGTGGTGGAGGAAGAGCTTTGTTGTTCATGGGACAACTCCAGTGTTGATGCCCAGTGTTCCCACAAGTGTAACAAGCACCAGGTGGACGTGGAGCAGCGTAGCCAGGGACTCCGCCAGGCGCTCTAGGGTAGTTGTGGTTGTAGCCCCTAGGAGCAGCGGTGAAGGAGTTTGGTGTCCTTGCCGTGTAGCTTGAAGGTCATGGTGGAGCTGGGAGCGACGGTGCGGTATTAGGAACCCACACGCGGAGCTTAGAAGGAGCTGTCATAGCTGAAGAGCTTGTTGCGTCACGACTGTGTTTCTTGGACTCCTCGAACACTTGCCTACTGGCTTCTTCCTGTAGAGTTGTATGTTGGAGTTCTAGAAAAGACCCCGGCCTTGCATGAGTGATTGCATATTTGATAGATGCATTGAGCCCTTGCCTGAACCTCTTTTGTTTCTTCTTGTCATCAGATATCTCATCGCCACCATAACGAGAAAGATTCATGAAGTTTCTGATATAGGTGTTGACATTGTCATTGCCCTGCTTGAGGTTGAGAAACACTTCCTTCATCCTTTCCATGACAATTTCTGACAGATATTGCTCTTTGAAAGGTCCAGTGAACTGCTCCCAAGTAGGCTGAAAACCAGAGTGGTTTGCCTTCAGGTAATTCTCCCACCACAGAGCCGCGTCTCCCTTCAGAAGGTGAGTGGCACATTTTACCCATTCTTGCTCAGGAACATTAGCAGTCATCGGCAACCTTGACATCTCACGCAGCCAATCATCGGCATCTAGTGGCTGATCAGACACCTCAAAGTGGCGCGGGTTAAACTTCAGAAAGCTCTTGATGTCTCCTTGCTTGGGAGGTGGAGGTAGCGGAACAAACTCATTCCTCCTCACCCTTTCTTCAAAGCGTTGCTGGTTCTGCTGCATTGCTCCCAAGGCATTAGCAATACTTGCCAACGCAGCCCCCGGTTCAGATGGTATGTCCTCCTCAGTGCGGCATGGTGGTGCCATCCTAGGATTGATATAAAACTCAAGTCAATACCATAATGGAGAATAATAATAATCCAAAATAGTACCAAAATGGAATTAACCAAGATTAAAGGATACAATTTACTAAGATGATATTAAGATATCAACAAAGTTCAAAGCACCTAGAAGATAGTAAGCATATCGCACACGACTGAACAAGGAGTGTGGTACACAAAGCTATCAAAGAAAAAAATTCCGCAAATTTCGGCATTAAAATACCACTATATGCGCAAAACCACTTAACGACTCAAGATTAGTAAGTCTACCAATTTAATATACAAAAGCGAATGACAAAAGTAGTGGTATGGTGGCGACTCCATCCCACACTTAAATCATTACTCCACACATGAATAAGTAAAACACATATCCCGACTCACTTCCTTCTTAAGATGAACCTAAAGAACAGCAACTACGGAAAACAAACACCCCAAACAAGATAGCATCGGATAACAAAGAGTAAGACAGATCGCGTCGGTTTACAAAAGCATGTCGGTATGGAATGTACCAACAGTTGATAACCAAAAGGCAGATAGCGACAACAAGTTGGATGCAATAGATAGACAAGGAAGTACACACACACACACTCACACAACCTATGGTACTACGGAACCCCGAACATGTGAATCCTAGTTTGAATTTTAGAAGAGGATTGAAAACGTTACACTTCCTTACCAGAAAAGGGTGGGTGGGTGGGTAAGAAGAAAAGTGGAAGTAGTCCTACTCTCGCGTTTTTGTTTTTCCCTAGTATACATAGCTACAAAAATATTTTCTAGACTGACAACGACCATTTGGCTGAGACCCTGAAGGGCGGGATGGCTCTAACACCAATTGTAACATCCTCGGACCCTACGCTCTAAGTTCAAGCCTGGATGAACCAAAAGTGGTTAAGGAAGTACAGCGGGGGCCCAGGGGCCACCCACGTGTAGGCCCGTCGGCCGCCCTAACCACTTCCAAGAACATCGGGACAAGAGCGAGCGGTGTAGGCAACAGGCGAAGAGATCAAATACTACACAAGTGAGTATGTATGCAAGCTACCTTACAACAGTTCTTAGAGCCATACCATCTAAAAGAAATAGAAATATTGCAACGCCATGCGGCAAGATCCAAATATCCTAGATAGAGATAATAGTGTAGGATAGCTCCTCATACATCAATCAACAGAGTATCAAGCGGAGGCGGGAAACAAGATCCGAGTACGAACAAGAAGCAAATTGGCATGAGATGCCACATAAATAAGCACATCCCGCCCATAGATCTCACGGATCCCCATCCCCGGAATCTCTACACCGAGTGATTGTTCCCAACATCATCTGTCTCCTCCACCCAGTATCCATCTTGCGAATACACATGTTCATCTGAATCAAACAATTTATCGTGTGAGACCCTAGGGGTACTCAGCAAGTCTTTATGCCTCTAAAGGGGACATATACCTGAGGTGACGCAATTGCAGCAAAAGATAATAACTAACAAGCCTATAGATACTCGCTAACCATCCGCCTAACCAAAGATAGGCGGATGTCCGTTAATTAGGAACAATAGTTATCGCTTACCATCCTCCTCCTTCTTCTCGCTTACCAACGAGAAAGCGGACGAACAACCCATCTGTTGGCAGTTTTATTAACCATTCCATGAGTATTGCACTAATTACTAGTCAGACATTTAGTCAAATTAAAAGCGGTACTTTAGTTATACTTGTCTATGATCGAGAAACTGTGCTCCAAGTCGTCCATAACCGCGGACACGTCTTTCAGAAAGATTTACCCTGCAGGGATTCACAAATAGCAACACACACTCGATCAACCTCGGAAAAAGCAACTCAAAACCCAACGAGGCATTCATGACAAAGCGATCATAGGATTCACAAAATATTTCAGGGGGCCACCCCATTAAGCTACCCGCAACGAAGTTGGCCGACTCCGAGACGGACCCAAGGTTTGCGTCAATGGCTGTAAACGACTGGGAAACCAAAAATGTGACTAGGCTTGTTGATACCGCGAAAACACTCCGCATCCAAAACAGTACAGGTGCTCCACGCACAATCTTAATAAAACAGTAACATGGCATAAGTACAGGATAGTAAATAAAATCCCAAACTAGTTTGTGGCCCCAAGAAATAGAAATGAATAAAGCTCTGGCTCAGGGGGGTCCATAAGGCCTCCCGGATGTGGATAGTGCCAATAGTCAAGGAACAGGAATCAAGTACTCGGGGTCCTACGGGACACAAGTGAGCATGAAAACCCAAATAACAGATATTGCTCACCGGTGCCTCTTTCATTAGTTATCCCATTACTACTCAGGTTAAGTTGTTTAGGTACCTCGTTATCCATCAGACACTCACATACCCTACACATGTTGTTCTACGACTCGCATGGCTCAAACAACTCCTGTAGTAATGGCTCATAGGATGGAGGAACAAGCTTCGGTGGGGTTTAAAAGTAAAGGCTATGCAGTACTTGGGATTCAATTTAATGCAATCGCGACTCAATGATGCAAGAATAAGATAGGAGCAATAGGTACTATATGTATGCAAGCATGTGGTAGTGCTTTCCTGGCAGCACAGTTGAAGCGAGGGACGGATCTGGGTAGTACTCCTGGGATTCCTGATAATTCCCCTGCTCGGCGTCTATTCGAAAGAAGAACCAAACAAACAAGGGCCAACACAAATAAAGTGGACAAGCATATAAATAAAATGCGACAAGCCACCAAGCATGCCATGATGAATGATGCACAATTTACATGGCAATAATGTAGCATGGCAAGGGTGAGGTTTGGGGACAAGAATAACTCATTTTATTAATTATTTGGTCAAGTTTTATTACCATAAACAGTTCTGATTTTTAATAATGATATGATGCATGCTTCAATTCATATCATGGGATGCACAAATAGAACGGGCTCGTCGCGCTGATCGATTTAGACATATTAATTTTCAAATTTGGAGTTATAGAATTAAAGTTATTAATTAATTGAGAAAAGGCATTTTTATTGCAATGAAACATTTTCGAAAAATTAAATTAGTTAAACATTATTTTGGAAGGCATATTTGAAATCCTCACATTTTTCTGATTCAAAAACATATATTGTTTGTATGATTTGGAATTATAGGAGTTAAGTGATGATTGATTTCATCTTACTTGGAAAACTACAGAGTAAGTTTAATACTTTTAGTACTTGGAATAGCCAAATTCAGAAATAAACTTGTATTTGAAAAAATTTAAACAACTTCAGATAACTTGCTTTTGAGAGTTTGGTATAGAACACTATCTTGAGAACCCAGGTGGTTTTCCTTTTAAACAGAGGCTTAAGGTACTGGGATATGCAACTAGGAGGTCGTGGCAAAAACAAAAATAAAAGGGGCGCCTCCAGGAATTGAACCCTGGACCCCTAGATGAAGATTGAACAGGACTAAACACTAGGCTAAACCTCTGTTGCTGATAAAAAGGGACGCATGTCTCTTGTAAATAGCCAAGGATGGTTCTGGTACTGACGAAGACTGCACAGCAACAAAAATTGACAGCCCGATGTGATTTTCAGACGCCGGTTCGACAAATCTGCCCCAAAGGGAATTCGATCCCATGACCTCCTGGGCACAACGCACGGGCTCAGCCACTACACCAAGATCGACTTCTTGTACTAAATTGGGCGCGGAGTCTAAAGGCATGAGGCTGCGTAGAAAACTCCTGACGAAACGGAAGCACGGGAAAACTCCTCTGAACTTTTATACAGACAGGGGAGCAGTGGGCGCGCCATGGACGGATCCATCAATCGTCGGCCACAGCTGGGGTCGGAGGCCACAGGAAGAGTAGGGATGGGACGGGGGTGCTCACTTGATTGATTCCCACCGAAGATGGGGATGGTGGTTGGGGAAGCAACGGTGTCGGTGACGGCAGCACTCCACCACGGGTACAGCGAGAAGACGTCGAGGGGAAGGCTACTCCTGGCACTTCCGGGGCCCCTTCTGTTGTGAGCGTGACGCGGAAGACGACGGTGCAGCCTCTCCGCCGAACCACGGTCTCGGTCGCTACAGGATCGATGACGGGAAGCTGGCCAGGCCGATGACCATGGCGGCTCTCTCTCTCGGATGGTGTTCAGGGGAAAACAAAGGGGAAAAGGGACTTGGTGGCGCTGGAGGGGAAAGGAAGGAACTAGGGCTCACAGGGCTCCTCGGCTCAGGGATAAGGAGGAGGACAAGGTGGTGGCCGGTGACGCGGATGACGGGGGCGACGTCTACCTGCTCCTCCGTCAGAGGCCAAGAGAGAGGGAGAGGAGGGAAAACAGTAACGGAAGGGGTGTCCGTCGACTGGAGTGTTTTTGGGCCAACTTTCTACATGGGCTTCGGCGGCTGAAGGAAAATAGGGCCCCGGTGGACCTGCTTGCTGCGGTTGGGGAAGTCGACAGTGGCTGTTGCGATGGAGGCTGCTGCTCATTTGCTGTCGCTTTGCTTCCTGGCTTCTAAACAACTGATGATAGGCAGAGCTGCAGCTTCTGTTTGAAGATGAGTCCAGATTGGAATGCTGAGACTCAAAATTGAAACCGAAAATGTGACTAAAGGAATACAAGGAGGTTTAGAAGACAGATAAACAGTAAATCCTCCAAATGTTGGCATGCTTGTTATTTGCAAGAAAAATAAGAAGGATTGGACAAATTTAGGAGAATTGTCACCAATATGATTTCTAGCACAGAAGTATTTGGACAGCTTTGAATCTGCTGCAGAAAAGGGAATGGAGCTAATGATATCCATGTAAAATAGAGTCCAGAGGGGAGAACAAACAGGAAGGTAGAGAAAAAAATAAAAATGATGCCACAAAACCATCTGGGCATCTCACAAGAATAAAAGAGAAAAAGAAGACATAAGATCCATATGAATATATATGTGAGCTAAGAATTAAAATGCCAAGATAATAGTATACTGCCCACATATATAAGATATGGTAGAGTTAGGTGGCATCTAAAATGGAAGTTGGCATTATCAAATTAGTAGGTGGAGGGATTTTTAAAAGAGATGCCATCAACTCATATTGGGCATGTAACAATAATCAAGAAACAAATACAATATATTAAGAGGCAAATACAATTAATATGAATACAAATGCATATGAAGAAGAACCAAATTAAAAGGGGTTTTATATGACGCTCAAATTCAACGTGGCATGATGACATGAGCATGATATAATTATGATGCAAGAATTATATGTAGGAAGTAGCATTTTATTATTAGACCATGTAGCATTACAGATGTTAGACAGATGGGATGCTACATTGGTGTGGGAATGCATTCCTCCCAATCCTTCAAGTTCTTCTTGATCAACACACGTAGGAGAGTTCTGAGGCTTCGGTTGACAACTTCGGTTTGGCCATCGGTTTGGGGATGCGACGCCGATGAAAAGGGGAGCTTGACGTCGAGCTTGGCCATGAGGGTCTTCCGTAAGTAGCTCATCAATTTGACGTCGTGGTCGGAGACGATTGTTCATGGCACACCCTGAAGACGGACGATTTCCTGAAAAACAGATTTGCAACATGTGAAGCATCGCGGTCTTATGGCACGGTATGAATTGTGCCATTTTGGAAAAGCGATCCACAACAACAAATATAGAATCATGACCATGCTTAGATCTAGGCAATCCTAACACAAAATCCATGCTAATGTCAGACCAAGGTGTATGAGGAATAGGCAATGGCATATAAATACCATAAGGGTTAGCTTGCGACTTAGCTTGAACACATGTCATGCATCGTTGAACGTAGCGCCCCACGTCACGCTTCATCTTGGGCCAAAAGTAGTGATTGGAGAGCATGTCCAATGTCTTGTTGCGGCCAAAGTGACCCATGAGGCCTCCACCATGAGATTCTTGGAGAAGCAAAAGTTGAAGCGACGACTTCGGAATGCATAGCTTGTTTTGTTTAAATATAAATACCTTATGCAAATAGAAATCATCAACTCCTTTGTCATTGGAGCACTTTGCGAAAATTGGTTCAAAGAACAGGTCGGAAGCATACTAAGATTTTATTTCCTCAAGACCAAACACGTTGATTTCAAGTCTCGTAAGAAGGCTTGTGTGTTTGCGAGACAAAGCGTCCGCAACTACATTATCTTTGCCCTTCTTATACTTGAAAATATACAAAAAATACTCCATAAATTCAACCCACTTAGCATGTCTCTTACTCAAGTTGGCTTGGCCTTTGAGATATTTCAAGGAATCATGGTCGGAATGTATGATAAATTCCTTGGGCCATAGGTAGTATTGCCAAACTTGAAGAACATGAACTAAGGCAAAAAAGCTCTTTGTCATAAATCGGATAGTTAAGGCGAGCACCATCAAGTTTCTCGCTATGGTAGGCTACAGGACATCTGTTTTGCATAAGGACTCCTCCAATGCCAATACCACTAGCATCACACTCTATCTCAAAAGTTTTAGTGAATTTCGGTAACGCGAGAAGAGGTGCTTCGGTGAGCCTCTTTTTAAGTTCGTCAAAAGATTTTTGTTGTGCCTTGCCCCAAACGAAGGTGACATTCTTTTTGGTCAATTCATTGAGGGGACAAGCAATGGTCGAAAAGTCTTTCACAAAGCGATGATAGAAACCGGCCAACCCATGAAAACTTCGTAGTTCACTCACGTTTGTTGGGATGGGCCAATCTCGTATGTCCTTTACCTTGGAAACATCAACTTCAATTCCCTTTGAAGAAACGACAAATCCAAGAAAAATCAACTTGTATTTAGCAAAAGAGGAATTGGGAAGATTAGCATAAAGCTTTTCATGTCGAAGGATTTGCAAAACTTCCTTGACATGTGTTATATGGTCCTCAAATGATTTGCTATAAACAAGAATATCATCGAAATAGACAACAACACTTTTTCCAATGAGAGAACGCAAGATATGATTCATAAGGCGCATGAAGGTGGATGGGGCATTCGATAAACCAAAGGGCATAACCAACCATTCATAGAGACCAAGTTTGCTCTTGAAGGAGGTTTTCCACTCATCACCTTCCGACATGCATATTTGATGGTAACCACTACAAAGATCAATTTTCGAAAAAATAGTGGCTCCACACAACTCATCAAGCATGTCATCGAGACGTGGTATGTGATGTCGATAACGCACGGTGATAGCATTGATTGGACGACAGTCCATGCATAACCGTAACGTATCATCCGTTTTTGGAACAAGTATCACGGGTACGGCACTTGGACTAGTGCTAACTTGGATCAAACCTTTGGAGACGAGTTGGTTGATTTGGCGTTCAATCTCCTTTGTCTCCTCCGTGTTCGTGCAGTAAGCGGCGCGGTTGGGAAGTGGTGCACCAGGGATGAGGTCAATGCGATGTTCGATGCCACGAAGAGGAGGTAGTCCATGTGGAAGCTCTTTGGGGAACACATCCTTGAATTCCTGCAAAACACTCATCAAAGATGGAGGAACATTGGTTAATTCATTAGTTCATTGCGCTAGTCCCTTGCAAAGGAGGACATAGTGCAAGATGGATGGGTTGTTCCGAACATCTCTCATCTCACGTTTGGTGGCAAGGAGAACACTCTTCATTTTTCCACTCAAGTTTGGCTTGTGGCTCTCACTCGCTATGAGGTGGTTCTCTCTCTCACGGATCTTCTCACAAGTAGGTGTTGTGATTTGCGCCCTCGCTAAAGCCTTTGCATTGTCCACAATTATTTGGCTAGGAGTCATCGGTTGCAAAACACATGTTTTTTTGAGCCATTTGAAGGTGTATACATTGGAGCGACCATCATGTTGAGAAGCCTTGTCAAATTGCCACGGTCGACCAAGAAGCATGTGGCAAACTGTCTTAGGAACCACATCACACTCCACCGTATCTTTGTAAAGACCAATGGCGAAGGAGACCTTCACGGACCCTTGGTCACTTAGCCATTGCACGTGGTAGGGGTGCTTGTGCGGATGGAGGGTGAGGTTGAGCTTCTCACACAACTCGGTGCTAGCAAGGTTGTGGCAACTCCACCTGTCAATGATCACCTTGATAGATTTTCCATTGATGTCGGCTCGTGTTTGGAAGATATTGGAGCGTTGGTCTTCATGCTCTTATGCTTGAGTGGTTAAGATCCTTGTGATGACAAGCGATGGACTTGCGTCATGTTCACACATGAGGAGTTCTTGGTCATCTTCCACTCGTTGCCTGCCATTGCTTCCTTGATACGGGCATCAAATTCATCTTCACTTGTCATGGATGAACAAGACTTTCTTGTTTCCACATTCGGCCGACTTGTGTCCTTTACCTCCACACTTGTAGCACTCACCATTGAAACGTGTGTCACTCTTTGCTTGTTTGCCACTTGGGGTAGTTTTCCTTGAGGAAGTGTGGGCTTGAAGGAAGGCTTGGGGGTACATGAGGAGCTTCCACTGAAAGTTGTTGGTGTAGCGGTTGAAGCTTGCTTGTAGGTGAAGTATGTCTTGGGCTTGTTGTACTTGATATCCTCTTGCACTTGACGTTCAGCCTTTGTTGCGATGTGCACAAGTTCAACCATGGTGTTGTATGTTTGGAACTCGACGATGCGCTTGATTGGGTGATTCAATCCAATAAGGAAACATGCCATTGTTTGATCCATGCGCTCATCAATGTTTGCGCGAATCAAGTTGAGTTCCATTTCCTTGAAGTACTCTTCCATGGTCTTTGTCCCTTGACGAAGCGATTGAAGGTTGTTGAAGAGGTCGCGCATGTAGTGCGCGGGGACGAACCAGGATCTCATGTGAGTCTTCTTGTCATGCCAAGTTGTGATTGGCGGCTCTTGTCTTGCATCACGAGCAACTTGAACTTGTTCCCACCAAAGGTTGGCGTAATCATCAAACTCAAGTGAAGCCATGGCGACCATCTTTTCGTTGCTATAATTGTGCATGTGGAAGATCTTGTCGACTTTGAGTGCCCATGAAAGGTATTCTTCGGGGTCATTGGATCCGGTGAACTTGGGCATTGTGAACTTGAGCTTGCCGAAAGTTTCTTCATTGTTGCGGTCATTGTGATGAGCTTGGTGATCTTGATGTTGATGCGGTGGAACTTGGTTCTCGCGACCTTGGTGAAGAGCTTGCTCTTGATGTTGTCGTTGTGGAGCTTTCTCTTGCTCTTGGCACGGTTGTTGACGTGGTTGAGGCGCTTGGGCCTCATGGTGGCGAGGGTGTGGAGCCTCTTGACGCGGTTGACATCTAAGGGGAGGCTCGTTCCTCGGTTGATGATGTTAGTTAGGCACACGGGCCTCACGGCGAAGATCATGGCCTTGAGCCTCTTGACGTGGTGGGCGTTGCTCAGCTTGTACCACTTGATGCTCCAAGTTTTGGTGTGGTGGAGGAGGCGCCTCGTGATGACCATGGTGTTGGTGTTGACATTTAGGACGGTGATGACGAGGAGGAGGGTCTTGTAGAGCCTCACATCGATGACGAGCTTGATTCTCCAAATTGTAGTCATCACTTGTTGTGTCAAGTATGTCTCGGGGTCGGACTGCACGGCGCGTTGCACGGTGGTGCAACGAAACATCCCTTGTTTCCATCCACCTTAACTATAGAGCCCCTCTCCGCACACCCACTCTCACTCTCGCTCACTCACCCCACGCAACCATATCCACTGTCCCACCAGCATCTGCAAACTCCCGAGAATACCCCATCCACACCGGTGATGGCGGAGGAGGATATGGTGGCCATCGTCACCTCCGAGGCCATCGGCGAGGAGGCCCTCATCTCCTCGCTGGTCCCGCTCGACGCGTTGAAATCGGCCGCCGTCCCCGTCCAGGCCCCAGTTGAGCCATCGACAGCAGGCGTCGTTCCCGTCCAGTCCCCCGTCCCCGCTACCGACGTAGCTGCCGACGAGACCCTCATCTCCTCGCCGGTCCCCCTCGACGCATTGAAAGCACCCGCCGTCCCCATCCAGGCTCCAGTCGAGGCATCAAGGGTAGTCGTCGTTCCCGTCCAGGCCCCCGTCCTCGCTACCGACGTAGCCGCCGAAGAGGAGCCCCCCGCCAGCGAGGAGGCTCCCGCCGGTCACAAGGAGATCCAGGACTTCATGGGCACCTATGATCCAGATATGTATATCGCTCCTCTGAACCCCTACGACACCAGCATTGACGACCCACGGTCGGAGGTAACTAGGGTTTGCTCCCCTCCCCTAGTTCTTCTACCGTTCCCATCGTTGGATGCTAGATCTTGGTTTATTAGGATTCGCTTGTTCGCATTTCGATTTCTCGATCTTCTTACATCATATACTCCCCCATTTTCCTTTTCTTTCAATAGGTTTCCGACAGCGACGTCTGCAGCGATGACGAGTCCAGGCACACCAAGACTCGTCAGGTGCTGAGGAGGCTACAGGCCGGCTAGTACGACGCCTTGTTTGCTGGCGGCAACTATAGCTGCCCCTTCTGCAAGGGGATCGCCTTCTGATGGGTGAGTCTCGCCGGCACCGACTTCAACTCCTTACTGAAGCATGCAGAGGCCCCGGGCTCCGGTATCCACAAAGGTAGCAAGACCGTGAACGTCAACGCCTACATCGCTGAACACCAGGTTGTCGACATTCACCTCCAAAACCTCCAGCGGATGGCCATCAAATAGGTTCGCATGCCTCCAATCAGACCCAAGGCCCCCAAGATCAAGGGACTGGGCAGCAAGAAGTGGAGGAAGCGCCGGAGGGAGGAGGCAGAGGCGCGAGCGCATGAAGGAGGGGTTGAATGTGTCTGCTACTGCTAAGCAGCTTCTTTTGATTTTCTATATTTTGCTTGCATCCTATTTCTGGTTGAATGCATCGAACCTCGTTAAGCAACCTCCTTCTATCACTATATCCTATTTAGTTGTGCATAGCTCTATCTACATTTGTTTTGTTTTCTGAATGAATGTATTCTGCCTGGTGTGATTTGCTGCTCTAGATTTGCTACCTGATCGGAGGCAAAAGAGGTCCAAAAGGGAACGAATTATCAAAGAGAGAATCTTCTCTAGATTTGCTACCCATTTGGGCAAAATGAAACATATCTGATTAGCGAGAGAGAAAAAGGGTACTCTTTCAAACTGCTAGTTAACGAGCTACCATCTTGACAAGCTACACGAGACATACATAAACATAACACAAAGAGGGTTAAATTTGTTTTACTACTCTCACTTGAGGCGCTAGACATCTTGATAAGATAAATGAGTTCCAAAAAATAGAAACATAACAATGAGAAGTAAAATTTAATTCACTTCTCATCAGCCCACTTGAGGCGCTTGCCATCGTTCCTTGGTGACCAACTGCGATCATTCCAGGTCGATCTTACATTATTGGCACTCCACAGCTCACGAAATGCTTCGTCCCACCTGGGATCTAACTTGCCTTCCTTATCTTTAGCGTCCTGCGGCACAATTAGCGGTGCATCACATACCTGATTGTTGCCGCTAGAAGATGTTGCCTCTCTGTTTACTGCTTCAGCTACAGCCTCTCCGTCAGCTTCTTCTGCTTCAGCTGCTTCTGCAGCCTCTCTGTCAGCTACTTTAGATGCAACCATTTCCTTTGCATATGCAGCTCCAAACTCACCTATTCTGCATTTTCTACAAAGGGCTCCCCTAAGCTCGTCTTCCCTCTTGCAAATAGGGCAAAACACGAGGTAACGTAGAAAAAAATAGATCTTCTTGTACAGCTGGTAGGTCACGTAAGCATCTATGGCTGCATACTTCAGGTTTATATCAGACAACGGCCACTCGTCCCAGAAATCGTCCCTATCCGTAGGGAAATCTGCCTTCATTCTGTCATACGACTCATCGAGGATTCTAGTTGCGAGTGATGCCATTCCATCCTTCCTCTAGCCCCCTAGGATCTTGACAAGACTCTGAATATCGATCCAGTTGTGCGTAGGAATTATAATTCCCTCTCAGTAAAATTTCGAAAAATCAGTTGTATTGTCGACAGTGCAGAAAACAATTCCCTTTTCTACAAGGAACTAGCGTAGCGCCGGACAATTCCTGTCAGTCTTGAAAGTATGTAGTTTGTCATCACCAAAATTTCTAACTACAAATATTTTGTCAATGCAAGATCATCATCTGAATATAATTTTGAAAAGTTTAGTAAATGCAAGATCAAGACTCTCAACATTCTCTTGTCATAATTTATTTGGTCCTAAATAAAATCCAGTAGTTGCAAGATGAGCAAATGGATAAAGAACAAGAGGAGAAAACCCTAAAAGCGGTTAGCTATAGAGAGCAGATCTACAAACCGGGAGAGGTGGTACACAAGGACGTGTTTCCTCATGGCCAGTTGAACGACGGCGACTTCACTCCCTTCATATGGGTGCTCTGGGGTATACTCGAGGTCCAATCCCACAAACTTGTCTTCGTCTTTCTCAAGCCAACCCTCGTACATCCTCAGGAATCGTACCACTGTCTCCTCCTCGTTGGTGTAGACAACGTCTATCTTATTATTGTCATGGGTAGTGAAGCTTGTCTCTAGAGTGCGACGACCTTCCATGGCGGCAAGGAGAAGACGGGAAGAAGACAGATGACAGGAAGAAGAACAGTGGTTTCTGCGAGGCAGGGGAACGGTGGAACCATCAATGTGCTTTTAAGGTAGTGGTTAACGACGGGGACGGAAGTCCAAGGAGAGACGCGTGGCGCTAGCCGTTCTAGCTTCTCAGTAAACAAAAAATAATTATAATGCTGATACATGTGCCCTATTTTGTCACTTCAATACACTGGGCAGGGGGTGTTGTCCTATCCACTGTGCCAGCAATGCAAGCCTACGTGAGAGCCACCCCGCCTAAGCGACGGGAGCGACATAACGGCGAGAACTGATAGGGGGGCCCAACTTAACAGCCGTTAGCCTGATATTTTGTATTGAAACATAAAGTTGAATTTGTGCCGAAAAAAGACCCTCTGAGTATTTGGCACGCCAACTTTGGGCAACGCAGCTGATTGTAAGCAACTTGGGTACCGCGTTGCCTGGACACCCCAACTTTCGGGCCGCAAAATGATATTCTCCATTGGGGGTGACTGGGACACAGGAGCTAACCTTCTCCCAGTCGACCTTCTCACCGTGCAGCATCGCAAGGGCCATCAAAGTTTTAGCACCACTCCTTGACTGTGTCAAACTATAACCAACAAGGGGGCTGGGATCAGCAATGAAAACAGCAACAAGATCATTCAGGTTGTTCGGCACGTCCTTGGTTGGAAATATTTCGGCATGAAGATTCTTGAAGGCATGGCAGGAGTGGACAAGAAGGTTGCACCCACGAACGTTGTTGGCCTCCAAGGTGCTAACAACATCCGATAAAGGATCAACCTTCTTATCTTCATGCAGTGTCAGGTCTTGGCCAGTCAATTCTGAAAATAAAATAAGAAGGAAAGGATTGATTTCCAAAGGGAAGAAATGAAATAAAGACACGAAAGAAAAGAAAACTTACGGGGTTAGAGAAGCATTTAGGGCCTCCAAGCGCTTCCGAAGATTTTCATCTCAAATAGCGGATTGCTTGGCCAATTCTTCGGCATCAGCCTTCACTTTCTGCCTAACAACCTCCAAAGCCTCCTCAGCAACCCGCAGCTTGGCCTCCAGGTCATCGGCAGGCTTCATCGCCTAGTCCCGAATAACTTCGGATTCTTTGGCGGTTTCTACATAACAGGATCATGAAAACCAAGGAAGAAAACCTCACAAGTAATCCCGAAAACAAAACAAGGACATACCTTTCATTTCCTTGGCTTCATCATGAATCTTTATCAATCGAGAGGCCATGTCGACCATCTTGCACATCAAAGGCTGGAGAAGAACATCACAGCAAAAGATATCAGGGCAAAAATAAAAGAGGCTACAGGCAGAAAAAGTTACAAACTACAGAGTGACTGACATCCTTCATATCCACATCAATAGGCTCTTCAGCTATCACCACCCCTTTACCCATCGTTTTCTTCCTTTTTTGCGGAGGCGGCTTGGATGAAGTGGCAGCATCTTTCTAGATGACCTTCTCCACATGAGACATGTGTTTTTCTTTTAGTTCCGCCGATGGTGGAGGAGATTTCTTTGTAGAACAGCCCACAAACGTGCGAAGAGGAGTTGTAGGAGGATCTTCATCATCACTATAAAAGAACAACACAAGTGGAACAAGCATCAGCAGTAAAACCACCTGGTCAAACGGAAAAAGAAGCAAGCGAATAGTTACAAAGACACGTCATGCGCAAGGCGGAACAAATTCACCTGGGCAGGAGCAGGCGCGATTGGAGAAGTGCCAAAAGGCTTGGAAGCAGTCGAGTCATCTGAGTCCTCAACCCTTTCCATGGCATAAGGGCGCTTCCTTTTATCGCCAGCACGCTCGACGCGGAAGTCTCTGGAGCTAGCCAAAGAAAGAGATTGCGTCTTCAAAGAAAATTCAGATGCAGAGAACTCCCCCTCCTCTTTCGCAGCAGTCCCAGTCACAGGGAGATCGTCGGATGCAGGGGGCTGGACAAGGGGCTCACCACTCCTAGGAAGAGGAGGAAGGGAGCTGAGATGATCAAAATCCTATACAAAGAGGAAGACATTAAGAAAGGAAAAGCACATCTGCAAACAGAAGAACGAAAAAGATGAAGGCGATGAAAACTTACCTCAGGAAGCCGGTTCTTCTTGCCGTAAGGCTTCACCGCACAGTTGGTGGGAACTGGGCTTTTTGCGGTAAGGGTGGTGAAGTTTCGAACCCTCTTTTCGTATACCTTGAGGGCAAGGTCTTCCAAGGAAATCCTCATTGGGTCCTTCTTCCCAGTATACGCCCACATACCAGACAGCTGGGCTTGAAGTGGCTGGACACGGATCCACACAAAATATGCCAGGATCTGGAGACCCGACAATTCTTTGCCAACGTCATGCCGCAGCTTTGAAATACGATCAATGTAGGGCTGGATTTCCGCCATTTCTTCGGCAGAAGGGAGCTGGTCCTAGGAATCAAGCTTGTGGCAGGTTTTGTTCGGATCAAAGGGGGCTAACCCAAAAGATTGGCCTTCAAGTGGTTGGTCCTTGACATAAAACCACTTAGACTTCCAACCTTGGACAGAATCCGTGACTTTGAAATCAAAGTAACCAATGTCGGATCGGATAGAGAAAATGCCACCACCAGTGTCATGGACAATGGTGTCAGTGGCGTTGTGACGGACATAGAAGAAGTGCTTCCAAAGGCCCCAATGGGGATGAATCCCAAGGAAACACTCACAAAGAGTGACAAAACAAGTGACGTGGAGAATGGAGTTGGGTGTAAGATGATACAGCTGCACGCCATAAACAAACAAAAGGCCACAAAGAAACTCGTCGAAAGGAAGAGAAAGACCACCAAAGAGGAAAGGAAGGAACATTACCCTCCAGTCAGGCTCGAGGATGGGAGCAGCTTCGTCTCCGGGGAGCTTGAAGGAACCCTCTGTCAGAAGGCCGGATTCCGCACCTCACGGAGCTCCCGCGTCGTGCACTTGGTGGGAGCCCACCCTACGGCCCTCTTCCAGGTGGCCTTCACGGCGGCAGCAGAAGTCCTAGCAGCCTTGCTTTTTCCCATGGCGGCGAAAAGGGGAAAAGGATGAAAAACGAAGTTCGCAAGGGAGCAAGAGCAGGAGTTTGCAAGGGGGCAAGAGTGCAAGGAGGAAGATGGAGCAGGGGGTAAGGTGAAACAGTAAAACACATGTCCCCTCCCTTATAAAGAGAAAGGACATGAGGACTGAACCGTTCGATGCAAAATCAAACCGACAGAAGATCGCATGATAATGACACGTGTTACAAAGGTTCCGTAGAGGAAAAAGTTAAAAGAAGTTATGGCTGTGGTAAAAATAGAAAAAAGCGCGTGACGCCTTGATTTTCGCATGGAGAGAGGACGTGTAGTCCAGAATCTCTGTTGAATACGCTATCACGCATCATCATTACTGCTGCATGGGCCCACGTTCGACACGTCACGTTAGGACATGTTCTCTGAAAATCAACAGCATCAGGTATGTCATTACTGACGTCAAAGTGGAAACATTGCAGGAGTTGCGGATTGTTTTAACAATATGACCCGAAGAAATTATATTGGAATCGAAGTAAATTCCTCCAGGAGAAGATTTTGAGGCTACACTCAAACATACAATATTACGACTGTCGCCTTGGGGGGTACTCCTATCGGGAGCACTGGTCGTGCACCCGACAAAGAATACAAAAGCATTGGCGCCATAAAATTAAGTTTTCGAGCCTATGTTTCAATACATATATCCGAATATAGCCTCGGGGGCTACTCCTATCAGGAGCGCTGGCGTGCACCCAATAAAGAAAGACAAAGGAAACATTCGATGACAGATACTCCTATCGAGAGCGGTTACAAAAAAGTAAAAAGTTCTTCAGCCACTATAAAGCAAAAAACTCTCGGATCGCACCGGACGCGATAAAAATCCAAATGCCATATTTAGAAACATGAAGGTAACACCCTAGGATTCGTTCTGTGTGGCCTATTAATCACAGAAGAATGCGCTCTGCCAGTAAAATATCCGTATCAATGATACGATGAAAAATCCCGACGGACGCGTTGGGTACCCTATAAAATAGAAATTGGAATTCAGTATTCGGTAAGACCTCAGCGGCCCGAACTGAATTACGCCAGTTACAAATTCCAGATTCGAGCCTGGGGACTTGAGTTTGATGTAGAACGACCTTCTTTTTGCCTAGGAGCAATTAACTGATTCCCGATCCGTCGGAAGCATCAGACTCATTGTATCAAATCCATACAAAACAAAAAAAGTAATAAAAATAAACTTTGAGACTCAACCTGAAACTGTGGTTCAGGTAGAGTCTCGGGGGCTACTAACATAGGTATGATTACTCGAATGCTTATGATTGGCTACCCTACATTGGGTAAAAGGCTTATAGCCCATGAAGATTCCAGACAGTGGCCCAAGGAAGCAACCGACAAAGGATCTGATTGTATTGGGAAAGAGACTATTAACCGACATTGTGTTAGTATTGTAATCACACATGTATGGAACCTATCCGCATAAAGCTTTGAGACCCGGCCTATTATATATAAGACGGGAGAAGCCCAAGCGAGGGTACACAGAAATCTAGAGGACAACTTGTAATTGTGTGTTTACTCAATATTTAGGCGACTTTGTCTTTATTGTTTTTCTGACATTCGACGAAATCCCCAGCGTTCTCTTTTCCACGAAACCCCAAGTCCATCACCATGGGCATTGCCAAGGTTACCCCTCGACACCCAGGGACATACACGCTCACAGCCACCCATCGATATCTCTTTGGGAGCTAGCTCTCTCACTCCCAGGGGCACACACTCAAGCAGATACACATACAGATAGGTTGGACGCTGAGCATTTAAGAAGGTAGCTAGATCATACAGCTCGAGGAGCGAGTGTACCCCATATTCTGCCCATAGTCAGATCGGTAGGAGTAGGATTTTTACCTGACCATGAGGGCTCTAAATCAGGGTACTTCTTGTGTCTCGCTACACTATCTCGTACCCAATCCCGTCTGCGAACGCTGTCGAGAGCTTTCCTGCTAGTCCCCACACCTCTATCTATCCTTCTCAGGTATTACTGTTCCCAATACAACGACAGTTGGCGTCCACCATGGGCTAGATGGTTCCGCACGGGACCACTCCGTCTTCGTCGGCACCGATGCCATCTCAAGTTGCTCCGGCTCTCGCCGCCTTCGTGTCGTCGTCTTCGACTTTGCTTCGCCAAGTTTCTCGGGGGCTCGATGGTTGTCGCCGCCTTCGCCTCGCCAAGGGGCCCCGGGGCTCGGTGTTCTCGCCATCTCCGTGTTGCTCGCGCCGCCACGTTCATCCTCGACCGGTTCGGCGTGGCCACATTCGGGCTGGCAGCAACCACGCCCATCCGCGCCTCTGCCTCCCGCATCTGCGAGCAAGCCTCCATGAGCCCCCCGCACGTCCATGTGTCGTCGCGCCGGCAGCAGCCCCCCTCACTGCGTCTCCTCGCATGTGGCGAGCCGGCAGTCCGCACGTACGGTGAGCGTGGGCTAGCAGCGACAGTAGCGTTCGCCCTCGTGAGCTAGCAGCAGCAAGACGGCAAGCAGCTGGTGCCCAAGCCCTGCAGCAAGACCAGCGTGTGTGCCTGTGCCTCAGAAAAGCGACAGCACCTCCCGCGCGCACCCGCGCCGGTGCGCCCGCTCGCAACTTCCCCCGCAGGTCCTTCCCGAGCCACTACCGCCTGCCCGCCCATGGCGTCGCCCGTAGCGCCACACCGCCGCGTTGTCCTCCCTCGCCGCCACGTTCGCGCACTCTCGTGCTTCCTCCGCGGAGCATCACACCTCGAAGGCCTCCCCTCCGCCCGCACGAGCCGCGACGCCGCCATCTCCCGTACGTGCGCCGCCGCTCGAGCTCCTTTCTGACCGCGGCGCCCCCGGCTCGCCGCGCCGGCCCGTCCTGCCCCCGCCGTGCCTACTTCCGCGTGCACCGCCGCCGCGCTTCCGTCTGTGCCGAAGCACTGCCTTCGCACGCGCGCCCTGCGTCCCCTCCCTGCGGCAGGCCTGCAAATGCCGCGTGCCCCCTTCCTGTGCACGAGCTCCTCCACCTTGTAGTGGCCCGCGTGCTTCGCCGTCGCGCCCCCGCCACTGCTCAGCGAGCCTCCCCCAAGCCGTTCACGAGCTCCGCGCGCCCACAACGCCGCCGCTCGTGGTGGGCTCCCCCTTGCCCTGTCGCACGCCCGTGCTGCCTCAGGCCACGCGCCTCGCTCTGTGCGCGCCCTCTGTCGGCCCCACGCCGCTGCGTGCTTGGCCGACTGCGCCGTTCCGGTGGCTGCGCGCACGCAAGTGCCCAGGGAGAGGGAGCCGGAAAAAAGGACAAAGGAGAGAGGCGGTTCGGTCGGCTGGGAAAAGAGAAGTGGTGGGACTGTCGGTTGGTGGGAATAGAAGAAAAATACCCCAAAAATAAAAAGAAAGAGAGGAGAAGATATCCGGCTGGTCGGAAGAAAAAACGAGAAAAGAAAAAAAAATGTGATCCGGCTGGGAGTGGCTGACATAGGAAAAATGAAAGAAAAATTGACCGATTAGTATAGAGAAGAAGAATTAGAAAGAACTAGGAAACATGCCCATGCGTTGCACCAAAAAAATGAGAAATACAATTTTATGATGAAATAAAACATGTAAAATAGTCCGAGTGGAAAAATAGAGAAGGCTCGGCTTAGCCGGACACATACGTAGCCCACGGTCAAGCCGACCAACCAAGAGCCCAACCGATGCTTCCCGCCGAAACCCTAGAGAACCCCTTGGTTTTTTTGCATTTCTACCCCATCCCCTTTGTTTCTTTCTAGTCTAGGTCCCAGCGCCACCTCGTGGCCCCGAGTACAGCTCCCTCAATCAATTTCTCCTCACCCCGAGCGCCTAGACAACCCCAAGCATGCTCCCTCAATCTCGGTCATCCTCCGTGTGTCCCCTCCCGCTCCATGGTACTCCACCCCGGCTACACCATCGCGAGCTCTGACTCCTGCAATCCTGCCTCTCCCTCTTTCAAGATTGCGCGAGCTCCACCTAATGCTAGCCCCACCTTCTCCGTCTATCAACTTCTAGCCATGCGTGCACGTCTGTGGGATCTGACAAACTCCTAGCGACCATGCAAGCCTTCAAACATTCGTCATCCACCACCAATCGCAGCTGCCGTCATCGGCATCCGTCAGCGTTGCTCCGGACGGTCACCTCCTAGAGGTCCACGGACTAGCGCGTTCCCGCCTCGCTTCTGCCCTCGCCCTGCCCCTAACCAAGGAAACACTCAATGGGCAGACGAAAGAGAGAAAAAAGACCAAACGAAGCGTTATGGTGCCAATTGTGCATAAACCACCTACACTGAACCTAATTTTGTCGAGAAATCAAAAGTTACTTCTTTTGTAAAATTGAGATACAACCAAAACATATATTTTTAATATAATTGAGATAGTTCAACAACTATTATGATTAAAATGAGCGTAATATTATATTTTGGCAAAGCTGAGACATGAAAATGCACGACATGGCATGTTCTCCCGGAAATTTAAGAAATAATCGAATGTCCAAATATGCTCCTAAAAGAATTGGAGCCAGGCATACTTCCCCCAGTAGTTTTGGAAACATGGAGCAATAATCTAAATAATGGACAAATCATGAAATTACGACAAACAGCAACTTCTGCTTATTAGAAAAGCACCAAAAGTAACTTGAACTGATAAACAGAATAACGTCAATTTAAAGCGAACCAAGTAGAGGTAAATCGAGAGTAAGGATTAGTAAGCAGCTACATCTTGTACAGGAGTTTGAGCACTTGTACCTGTAGACTGTGGTGCACACGGCAATGAACTGGCCAGAGTGTTGATGAGGCACTGATCTCAGCGGTAGCCTTGTTTCTACGCATCCTCTCATCACTGTTCTATACTGACGCACGCCAAGGCAAGGAAGCAAGAGCACATCGAAGAAAATCCTACCCATCCCAGTTCTGGCGATGTCCCAAATTTGCTGAGCTATTATGTGAGATTAGGTAGATGAGGACAGTCTTGTTCGGGACCGAGCTGAATGGGGAACTGGACCTCGCCGGCAACAGGTAGGATCTGCTCTGTCCGGCAGGGTAGGCGGCGTTGGTGGAGCTGAGGTCGCTCATCGACTGCTCGCGCGGGCTCAGTTAACCTAATTCCACACGGAGCATACCGCCATGAGCCGGCTGGATACTGTTGCCTTTTCCCTGGCGGCCTCCATGAAAGTTTCACTCTCGACGGCCCGCACCACAGCAGCGCCAAAGGCAAAGCAAACTCCATGAGACAAAGAGCTCCCAGACCGTGTACACTTCCTACACGCCCTCGACAAACCGGCGATTGCGGAACTAAGAGGTAGTAGGCCTGGCGATCATGCCGATGATGCCACACGTGGATCCAGGAGACGTGCTGATCTCTGCTGGTTCTTGAGCTCATTTGGTATCTGCTTGGACGCCGCAGGCTAATCAGCAGCGCAGTAAAAGTTCCGACGAAATCGCGTAGGACAAATTCTGATCGAAAATGTGCAGGCAAATTCCGATTGAAATCGTCATCGAGGGAATAGTAGATCCGAGGGAACGAGTATAAGCAGAGGAGGGTTGACGTGCGGCGGGGGAAAAGGAGATCGTATTATAGTGGAGTGAGATTACCGCACAAGCACCGATCGGTGGAGGGCACGGTCTCGAGAAGCTTTTGGCTTGGAAATACACAATCGGACCAAAACCGCATTACGACGGACCGAGAGAGAAACAAGAAACACTCCTTTTATTATTATAGGTATAGAAGAGGGACCGGCTGCTCGTCGCTCGTCGGGCAAAAACAGACTAAAAAGAAAGAGAGCAAGAAAAAAGAAAGAGTAAAAATGAGAGGGAGAGTGGAGATCCAGTGGGTGAGTTCGGCCAGCTAGAAGAGGAAGAAAAAATCCGTCTGAGAAGAAATAAGAAAGAGAGAAAATTAGGAAGGAGAAAAATCCGGCTAGAGTGATTAGGTTTAAAAAAAATCAGATCCGGTTGCACCGTTTCGATCCGGCTGACCCTGTTTTGTCTGTCCGATTCGCCCGGTTCGGACCCGTTCCGGCTGAATCAGGCCGACTCCGCGCAACTTCGCCCCGTTTGGTTGTTGGTTCGGCCGGTTGACCCGTTTCGGCTGGGCTAGGCCGGCTCGGCGCATCCTAGCGTGTTTGGCTGTCTAGTCGGCTAGGACCGAATCCGGCTACGCCACATTTGGTTGCCTGTTCGGCTGGAGCCAGGCCATCCGGCTGGAACACCTGCTAGACCGTTTCAGCACCCGCAACGCCTGTGGAATCACGCCTTCAACCCTACTATGCCAACTGCTGCAATGTGAATATTTTTCCGACCTCGAGCAACCCTCGAAGGCTTGCCAGATGTTTACCTGTTTCCTGCTTTCAGTTTTTCGGCACCGGCAACCCCTACCCGTGGGCTCGCTGGTTGGCCCGACCTGCTAAATCTGTAAACCGACTGAGTAGTGTGCGGCGGTGTCAGAGGCCCACTCTTCGTCTCAGCTACAGACCGCAACCCGGCTGTCCGGCTAGCAAGAGCAAAAGCCCGAGGCATCCCACATGAAAAACGATGAAGGATGCGACATATCGGACGTTCCGGCATTGTGTCTAGTTGGTATTTTCTGGCTGCTCGGCCCCTAGTACCATGCACAATGTATTGTCAGCTCCCCCTTCGATTCCGGCTGCACACTGCAACCCGGCTGCCCAGCAAGGACACAGCGTAAACAACATAGGGCACGAGAAAATGACCAAGTGTTTAGAGAAGCACGAGCTAGTTTTTTAAAAATAAAACCATTATTCGGTTGATAACATGTGTACTATATGTTGATGTACTGACACCAAATTCATTCCTGTTTGTTTGTTTTGCACGACTACACTGAGTCAGATCTCAAGTACAGGTATAGAAGATTCGAAGCACCTGTCTCAGTTAGCTACCCCGAATCTCGGGAGCTACACCCAGTGGGTGCTCTCGTGCGCCCCCACTGGTGTTGTGTTGCTTCTCGGGCTAGAGGTGTCTAGCCGGACGCCATTCAAGAACTTCATCTACAACAACAAACGACAATTTCTGTGGAGCTCGTGCGAATTTCCCCCTCCGAGTGATATCAGCGCGCGCTCGGGGGCTAGTGTCAGGGGGATTGTCCCCGGGTACCCCAAAGAAGTGCCTAGATACAAATATAAAAAGGCAAAACATAGCAAAGGATAAATAAAACTATGACATGAAGCGTCCTGGGCCGACTGCCAGCTCCCAGCCGACCCACTCCCGGCTCCACCTCTCCCGCGCCACCTCCTCCTTCCGTCTGGGCCGCCCAAGCCGACCCGCCTCATCCCCGCCCCGCCTGGGCGGCCTCTCCGCCTGGCTCCCGCCTGGCCAACTCGCCCCAGTCCGGCTAGGCCGCCTCCCGACCGGCTGGGCCACCAGTCGCCCCGCCCAGTGGAGCCTCCACCCTGGCTTGCCCGCCCGGATGGGCCACCATCCCCGTCACCCAGCCCGCTAGCTTCCCTGCCAGGATGGGGCTCCTCCAAGCTCCCGCCCGGATGGGCCACTGCCTCGGTTAGGCCTCCGCCTCGCCCTCGGCCGGTTAAGAGCTCTGGTTGCCAGCTGGCTTAGCCGGATCGATCGCTAGGGATGCCGAGGATCGATCCCATGATCCTGGCCGGCTAGCTCCAATCGGCAGGCTCCCAGCTACTGCAACACATCGATCAAGACCAAGAGCATTGGATTCCTACGTACGAGAAGATAATAAGGAGGACAGACAGACAGATAGACATCGACAAGACCGAAGGATAGAAGACCACACTGCCTACCCCACTATAGTGTTGCACTATGCTTGTATCCTGTACATTATGCACTGTACTTGTATTACCTCATGCATGACACCATGAATAGCAAAGTTAGGCTTAGTGGGCCCCACCATGTCCCTTAGACCACCTTTATAAGGCAGCAAGGGAGGGACTCCTAGGGACACACATGCTCATAACCACCCATCGATCTATCACTGGGAGCTAGCTCTCTCACTCCCAGGGACACACACTCAGGAAGATGCACATACAGATAGGTTGGACGCTGAGCATTTAAGAAAGTAGCTAGATCATACAGCTCGAGGAGTGATTGTTCCCCGTATTCTGCCCATAGTCAGATCCGTAGGAGTAGGAGTTTTACCTCACCACGAGGGCTCCAAACCTGGGTACTTCTCGTGTCTTGCTACACTTGCTCGTACCCAATCTCGCCTGCGGACACTGTCGAGAGCTTCCCTGCTAGTCCCCACACCTCTATCTAACCTTCTCAGGTATTGCCGTTCCCAATACAACGACAACTCCAAACAGCGCTACAGGCTACACTCTATTCTTCATGGTACACGGCGCTGAGGCGGTACTACCCGCAGAGGTGCGCTACAAGGACCCACAGGTAGTAGCATATAGCGAGGCAGAATCAACCCTCGCACTCAAAGACTCCGTTAACCTCCTCGATGAGGCACGTGAGATTGCAGCAGAGAGATCAACGGAGATATCCGCAATTACCATAGCAGAAGGCTACACCCCAGATCCTACGTCGACAAAGACCTGGTCTTGCGATTGAAGCAGCAATGGCACCTCAAATTCGAGTCTCCTTGGGAAGGACCTTACGTGATTACCGAAGTAATTCCAAGTGGCGCCTATCGCCTTAAAGACGTAGAAAGTGGAGTCGCATACTCCAACCCTTAGAACATCGTGCAGTTGCGTCGTTTCTACCCTTAGATGTTTTTATTTTACAAATAAGGCTATTCAGCCAGGCTACTTAGTCACACATTATACCTCGTGATATTCTGTGAATAAATAAAGCTAAATGCCCTAAACTTTGTGTTTCTATTTTTCTTGCAATTACATTGCTCGGGCGCTATGCCACCCTTTTAACCTTGTTACGCGAATAAAACAGTATCCCGAGTCGCTCACGCACTATCAATCGAACCCTTGGCAAAATCAACCCAGCTGCAGTGCACCTGACAGGTTGACAAGGTGCTGAGATGAATATATGTCAAGCTAATGAAAAGGAACTGTAGAGTACAAAAACACTCAAAAAATATACAAGCTAGCAAGCTCTTTACATATTAACGGGTATAAAAACAAACCCAACATAATTCTATGAACTTTACAACACCTATGCATCTCATGTGCAGGACCAAATTATCCTACTGCTGCAAAAGGAGAACATTCGTCTGCTCCTCAAAAAATCGACAATATCTTCGGCTGGCCGATCAACCGCCTGTTAATGTGGCACCATGTTCCATGTCATCCCTTCTGGCGGAGGCGGTGGACCAGCAACAACACCTGTGATATCCACATCTGGCCGATGCCGGCAAACAAGTAACAATGCAGCCTTGGCACCCGCGACCAACTGCTGGCGCACGCACTTGCGGACCGCGCTGATATCTTGAAACTTCGACATCAAAGCTAGGAAGCTTGAAGGCACCACGTCCAGGGGAAACATCGCCTGAAAAATGTGCCTAAGGCACGACTGTGCCCTCTTCAAACATTGCAGCACTCGAGATGCACGATCCTGTAGCGTTTCTAACGCGACTACACGATCGTGATCCACCTAGAAATATACACTAGCTTGCAGCTGCTTCTGGGTCAAGTTGTTCAGACGAATGGCAACTCGATCCCTCTCATCCTGCGGGTGATGGGTGCTAACAACTACAAGAAGCAGAGCAGAGCATAAGGACAAAGTGTCGCCGCGAATGGCTAAAGAAAGGATAAGAAGTTAGAGAACTAACACTTAAAATGCTCATCCAATTGAGTAACTTTGCCCAAGAGGTACTTCTCGCATGCACTAGCCTTCTCAGCCTTCTACTTCCACACGTCCATGTTATCGCGGATGACGGGCAACTCTCGCTCCAATTGTTTTATGCGATCGCGCAGTCGCGCAAGCAGCGATAGCTCCTCCACCTTTGAACGTGGTTGCGGCACAGTTTCATCGGTGGGAGGAGAGTCATGAGGACCACTCGAGGGACCCTATTACAGCCAAAGCAAGAGGCATATAAGACCAACTATCCATCAATAAAAGAGAGGAGTGCATTCAAATTCAACAAGTATCAACTAGTGGCGAAAGGCTGAAATACTACTTCCTGGCCATCCATAGTGACCGGCATCGCCGAGGATATTCGCTGGGGTCCTGTTCCACACCATGGGCTTGCGCCATCGTGAGTCCCATGGTTGCTCCAACTGCCCGCTGCGATTTCTTGAAGTCCATTGGCACGCATTCTGCGAAGGATTCCACCAGGTCATCGAGATTTTCGATCAGCTTGGCCTTGGGGACCATTTAATCTTGAAGACGGCTCAACACGCCTTTGGATTTTCCGAGTAAGTCCTTGGCAGAGACGCTGCGGTCCTCGACTACATCCATGGCACCGGCCAAAGACTCCGAGCGGGCCAAAGCCTGGGCATCAAAATTCACGTCGGCGGCATCTGCAGAATACACATATGAGCACAATACTATGAAGGGAAAGTACATGGCAAAATTTAAGTGAAGACAATGTAATACCTGAGAGCGCTTTCGCGACAGAGAAGAGCTATTCTACGAACACCTTTTCCCTCTCAGCAGTGGAGGAACGCAAATCTTCCTCGTGCTTTTGTGACTCCTTAAGAGCCTCGACTGCCCTCGTCGCGTTTCTTCTCCATCGCAGCAAGTCCCTTCTCAAGGGAAGTGACGCGACAAAGAAGCTCATTATGCTCACCTACAAGATACGAAATGGCAAAACCTGAGCTCACCAACCTATAAAACAAGAAGAGCGGAAAGAAAAGTATAAAGCTAACCTTGGAAGGCACGGTAGCGGGTTTCCAGCAAAGCATGCTGTTGACCCAAGGAAATGACCTGCTCGGCGAGGCGAGTAGAATCCTTCACAATAGGCTACAAGATAAGGCAAGCAGTGTGAGCATTAAACACAAAACTCGAGTGCCAACGGCAAGAAGAAAACTTACGTGTTCCTCCAGGGACTCCAAAGATTCCTTCTGAATCGATGTCTGGGTAACAACTTGACGCCCCCCAGTGTGGGGGAGCTCGAAGAATTGGCACCGGAGTGGGCCACCACCGGAGGAGAAGGAGATAGTACCGCTACCTCCTTTTCTTTGGAGTCTACGACTCCAGACTCCTTGACAAATTGGCAATCGTCAGAAGATGACAACGCCGTTTGACTACAAAAGCATTCAACACTACTTCAGAAGACCATATTTTGGAAAGACAAGACAAACTCGCAAGAGAATGAGTACATACCCATCAAAAATCTCGAGGTCAAAGGAATCATCAGACGACTCCTTTGGCAACCTTAACTTCTTCCGCGAAGGAGGAGCCATGGCGCGCACGGGCACGGCAGGAATTGGCTCCTCTGCCACAACAGGAGGATCCTCTAGCATCAATGGTGATGAGGCCTTGCTAGTGCCCTCGGACCCGGGAGCCCTTGCGAGTGCCCTCAGACTCGGGGGCTTTGCGTTGCTCCTCCACGGGGACGGTAGAGCCTGACTCATCTTCTTCTTCGACCTCACGAGGAATTATTCCTTCAGGCTGAGGAGGCAAGTTGGCGGCCACTTTCCAGTCCTAAAACCAGAACCAAGCATCAGTACAAGTTACAATGAGCAAGCAATCGAAAAATAACAATAGCTTTTAAAAAGGAAATCCCCCTCAGGCGGATGATGGAGGCACGACTGAGTCACCCGGGAGATCCTCCTTGGGGTGTACTTGGTCACACAGTCAAAACCTCCTGTCTACTTCGCCAGAAGAAATGCCCTCTACAGAGATGCGAGTGACATCACCAGTACCAATCCAGCGGCACATCGGATCCACCCAGGCCTATAGAGGCTGTTTGTAGCAACGCATCCAAGTGCGAATGAGATTAGTGCCACCTACCTCTTTGCCTATGCGGCGTTCTAGGTCGTAGACATGCTGATATAGAGTCTCTATTTCCTCGACTTCGTCGGGCATCACCATGTTCTTCCACGACCTCCTCCTCTTGCAGGCCCCACCGGATCAAAGGGCGCGAAGTCTGTAGTGCTCTCCATCAGCCTTCTGATCGCGGATGTAGAACCACTTCTCCCTCTACCCTTGGACAGATGCAGTGAGCTTGATGGAGAAATAGGTGACATTGGAGTCGACGTGGATCCCGCAACCTCCTATATCGTAGACTACTGAACCCAACCCGACTGACGTTTGAGATTGAAGAGTTTTTTGAAGAGGCCAAAGTGTGGCTCGATTCCGAGCCATCACTCGCAGAGAGTAATGAAGTATGCAATGTGGAGGATAGACTTTGTGGTCAGCTGGTGCAGCTGGAGCCCGTAGAAACAAATTAAACCCCTAACAAACGGATGAAGGGGAGAGAAAGACCGCGAATGACGAACACGAGGAACATCACTCGAAACCATTAGGAGGAACTGGGGATTACCTCGTCGCCGGGAATGCGGGAGTCATCCTCCATGGCAGAGAGCGTTCCATCCTAGCGCTGGGTGAAAATCTCTGAGAGCTTGATGATGGATGGGCGCCATGACCCATTAGTGACGCGGGTCCCCCGCGCCCTTCTTATTTCCAGCTCCGGCGATAGCGCTGGTGCCATGGTGGTGGCGCCCTTCTTCTTGGCCGCAACAGCGACATCTGCGGATCCAGTGGCGGAGCATCCTTTTTTCTTCCCCATCTGGCACTTGCAGTGTGAGCGTAGGAATTAGCTCGAGAACGTACGAAGTTGGTCCAGCGCCCATAAAGAGGGTGCAGCAATGTAGCAGCAGGAAGCAGCACTGGAGGCTGTGTGCGAGGAGGAAGAAGAGATGTGCAGAAATTACCACACAGAGGATCTCTACTTAACCTCATCGATGATGCCATCCAACGACCAGGAGAGAATCAACAAGATGCGTGGCGCAAATCATTTTCAACATGTGCCGAGGGTAACCACGAACCATCGCTCCACTCCGCCCATTACGCGCGAGAATCTAGGAGACATAGTTTAAAACAGAGATTACGCATGCCTGGTCAAGTCCAAGTCAGAAATAGGACCCACTACTCGCCACGTCCCGTCAAAACTGCTCACGCGAGTAACTGAGGTCATCTCATCATCAGCACTGACGTCATTAACTCCAATAGGAGGACCTTTTGACTACTTTAGTCCTTACTCAAGTCTTTGACTCGACCAAGCACTCGGAGGTTACTCCTAACAGGAGCGCTAGCCGCGCACCCGAGAACTTTGTAAGACATCCAAGCATTCTAGAACATATTTTATCATAAAAACCCTTCACTCGAATCAACGATTCGACTATGGACTTTGGGATACTCCCATAGGGAGCGCTGAAAGCACATTCGACTGAAACAAGCAAAAGATGAGAGCAGTCGCAAAATACTTATAGTCCCCACTCAAGTCTACAACTCGAATAGGCACTCGGGGGCTACTCCCATAGGGAGCGCGCACCCTATGATTTTTTCTTACACATAATTGCGTGTTGACTACGTCCACACTCGAAAGCATTGGCGACTCCGCCTCATAACTTCCTTGCAAAGAGATTACGTCTCCTGGGCCACCCGAATCATCCTCGCGATTATAAAATTCAGATGTCGCGTCTACGACGCTAAAATAAGACCTGAATAAGGCCTGGCAACGCACCTGCTGTGCTCTACTAGAAACAATCTGTGCCTGCAGGTACAATGAAATATGCCTTGATGGATGCGTCTAGTGCTCACACTTATACACTAGGATTAGAACTTTATAAGACTTCCGCGGCTTGAGTCGGATTACACCAGCACTTTTCTGAATTTGAGTCCAAGGACTCGAGTTTGAATAGATTGCGTTGTTTTTTCCTAAGGCAGTTAACTGATCCCGATACATCGGATGAATTAGGCATGTATATCAAAAATCCCTATGATATCAATTAAAGCACTCGAAAACATGCTCGGCTGTGCACTCGAAAGACTTCATTAGTTTCCACTCGAATCTACGATTCAACCGGACACTCGAGGGCTACTGATGGGGGCATACCTTACAGGTACCTGAGTTTAGCATATATGGTCCAATCTAGCAGAAGCCCACAGCGTTACCAATGCCCAACCAAGGATTCGGGTGACCGAAGGAGACTTCGACTACTTGCGACAGATGGCAAGATCAAAATATAGAAAGTTTAAAGGTAAAAACTCTAACTTGTAACCGACTCGACCTGCTATCCCGAGACCTAGCCTATCTATATAAATGCTAGGAGGGTGCGACAAGGAGGACAATCACAAGCCTACTTTCCACAACGTCGCTAGATTGTATCTGCGCACCCCCTGTAACTTTCGACTCCCTCGATAATTCCAAGAGAAGACAAGCAGGAGTAGGGTCATCTACGAGGCCTGAACCTGGGTAAACCTTGCGTCCCTGTGTGCTTGTTTGCTAGCCGATTGATGCCTCTAGCGCTCCCTCCTTCTCCAAAACCCAAGTCGATAACAATGGGCATTGATGAGTTTAACCCTCGTCACTGGGTTAAAACCGGTGTCAACTCTCTGTCGTGCACCTGCTCCGCTGCCATAGTCATCACCGGACTCCTTCGAACTCACGTGTTCATCCCCCTCACAAATCAAGGGATCGTTGGACCCTAGTTCCTTCGCGGGATAGATCTCCGACATTTGGCGCGCCAGGTAGGGGGCTGAGGTGCGTTTTCAAGATATTCGACGACCTCGGCAGCATGTTGGCAGGCAACAAGACACGCGCCGTGGGGGACTTCCATTGTGTGGCGAGCAAGGCCAAGACAGAGCCGGCCTGGCAGCGCGCCACCTCCGAGCAAGTCCCATGGACGGAGGACGAGAGTGGCTCCTCCTACCACCCGTCGTAGGAGCCAGCCCCCTCCTCGCACGGCGTCACGTCGCTCTCCCGCACCATGTCCTCTTGCGGCCACCTCGAGCCTCTCACTCCGGAAGACACCAAGCGCATGGTGTGTTAGCTCCTAGACCACCCACTAACCGAGCAAGGCCAGGAGAAGTGGCATGACTGTATCGCTGAGCTCCTCAACGCCGCTACCCTCTCCTCGGAGGGCCCGGGGGCTCGAGATATGGGCAGGGCGCCGGGGGCTAGGGGCTCGGCCCTGTCCTGCCAGCACGGGGGTGCAGCCAAGACGGGTGATGCCTTGCCGCCGCCCGCAAACAGCTACCAGATCATCTACCTCATGTCGTCGTGGTGCCAATGTGCAAGCGTGAAGACCGCCTCGCAAAGGAAATCGCTGCCACGGGGCTGCAGAACTGCGCATCCCTCGACAACGGTAGGGCGGTCTAGGCCAATGGCTACCTTACCTTCACCAAAAACCTCCAACGTGTGGTCTGGCTGCACAACCTCTGCCCGGAAACGCCGGCACGCTACGTCGACACCACATCCTTGTGCAAGTTCCTCCAGCTTTACACCACGGGCATCGAAGTGGTGGGAGGAGACGACCAGGTCATGGCGAACTGGTTCCCATGTGCCTGAAGGAGGCGGCCAACACCTGGCTGATGAACCTCCCTAAGGAATCAATTGACTCATGGGCAGAGCTCAGCTCCCTCTTCATCTCCAACTTCAAGGGGACCTACGAGTGCCCGCTCACCTACTACGACCTCTACCAGATACGCCAGCAGCCTGGGGAGACCCTCTTCAAATTCCTACGAAGGTTCAGTCGAGTCTGGAACAAGATTCCAAAGATCTCAGACTCCAACATCATCACTGCCTTCTCCG
>OU342744.1:334287177-334670751 GCA_910589775.1 Avena eriantha
ATGATGATTTTCCACTTCATTCTGAAATTCTTTGAACTTTTCAAAGGTTTCAGACTTGTGTTTCATCAAATAGATATACCCGTATCTACTCAAATCATCCATGAAAGTAACAAAGTAACAATATCCACCTCGCGCCGACACACTCATTGGTCCACACACATCAGTATGTATGATTTCCAATAAATCTGTCGCCTGTTCCATTGAACTGGAAAACGACGTTCTAGTCATCTTGCCCATAAGGCATGGCTCACATGTATCAAATGATTCAAAATCAAGTGATTCCAAAAGTCCATCAGAATGGAGTTTCTTCATGCGTTTAACGCCAATATGACCTAGACGGCAGTGCCACATATATGCAGATATATCATTATTAAGTTTAATCCTTTTAGCATCAACATTATGAATATGCGTAATACTACTATCGAGATCCAATAGAAATAAACCATTCAACACAGGTGCATGACCATAAAAGATATCATTCTTATAAATCGAATAACCATTGTTTTCAGATTTAAAGGAATAACCACTTTGCATCAAACACGATCCGGATACAGTGTTCATGCTCAGTGCAGGCACCAAATAACAATTATTCAAATTTATAACTAATCCCGATGGCATATGGAGAGGTAGCGTCCCGACGGCGATTACATCAACTCTTGATACATTGCCGACCCGCATCATGACCTCATCCCTTGCTAGTTGTCGCTTGTTCCGCAGCCCCTGAACCGAGTTACATATATTAGCAACCGATCCCGTATCAAATACCCAGGTGCTACTGCGAGTACTAGTCAAGTACACATCAATACCATGTATATCACATATACCTTTGTTTGCCTTGCCGGCCTTCTTGTCCGCCAAATACTTGGGGCAATTGTGCTTCCAATGGCTAGTCCCCTTGCAATAGTAACACTTGGTGTCAGACTTAGGGTCAGCTCAGGGTTTCTTTTCAAGTGTGGCAACAGATTTGCCACCCTTCTTTCCCTTGTGCTTGCCTTTCTTGTCCTTCTTGAAACCGGTGGTCTTATTGATCATCAACACTTGATGTTCTTTCCTAATCTCCACTTCTGCAGTCTTAAGCAGTGACAGAAGCTCGTGAAGAGACTTCTTCATGCCCTGCATATTATAGTTCATCACGAAGCTCTTGTAGCTAGGTGGCACGAATTGGAGAACATGATGTATGCCTAAGTCAATGGGAATTGTTATTCCCAAGGCCACAAGCTTATCGGCATACCCAGACATTTTGAGTACGTGCTCACTAACGGAGCTGTTCTTCTCCATCATGGAGCTAAATAACTTTTTAGAAGCATTATAACTCTCTACGACAGCATGGGTATCGAAAATCATTTTCAATTCTCCCATGGTATCAAAGGCATTGCCATTTTCGAAACACTTTCGAAGTTCTGGCTCTAGCCCATACAGTATGCCGCAATGAACTAAGTTGTGGTCCTCCTGACGAGTCACATAGACATTCTTTTCTTCGTCAGGGGCATCAGGAGCTGGTGGGGGGCCTAGCGGCGCCTCTAGCACATATTGCTTTTGTGCAGCAGTGAGGAGAATCCTCAAATTCATAGCCCAATTGGTGAAGTTGCTACCATTCGCAGCAAGTTTCTCTTTCTCCATGAACACATTGAAATTAAAAGCAGGTGGTGCCATCTACAACAGAATTTGTAAAGTTTATTTAGACTAAGTATATGATAGAGTGAGTTCAACTAATCCAAATTACTAATGAACTCCCACTCAAAAACGACATCCCTCGTGTCTTTTTGGTGATTACATGAACCAAATCCACTATACCAAGTCCGATCATCACGTGAGTCGGTGTAGCTTCAAAGGCGAGCATCTATATGGGCATCATATCAACTATATGACTCATGCTTAACCTTTCGGTCCGTGTTCCGAGGCCATGTCTGTACATGCTAGGCTCGCCAAGTAAGAACCTTAGTATTCGCGTGTGTAAAACTGTCTTACACCCGTTCTTATGAAAGCGTAGAGTCGAGTACACCCGATCATCACGTGATGTCTCGAAACACGATCCACAGAACGGTGCATACTTAAGGAAGAACACATTTTATCTTGATATTTAAATGAGGGATCATCTTACAATGCTACAAAAAGCGCCAAACTAGCAGTATAAGATGCTAACATCTAATGTGTAAAGTGAGATGATATGGTCCATGCATTTGATCTCTATCATTTGCATCGTGGTATGATCTCTATCATTCCTTTGTGTGTAAGGCCAAGGTCTATGGAACTTACACGTTGAGTGTGTTGTAAGAGTATCTATCATACATCTACTTACAACAATACCATATCAAGACACTAACCCAGCAACGATCTAAACTAGACGCCTCTAATTTATCAATTGCAAGTTTTACGTGGCTTGGGGCTTTCGGAGATAGAACCGGTCTTACCTACGAACATGAACCACAACGAGGATAACCAAGTTATTAGCAACTCGTCATAAATCAGATATTGACTATAGTAGGAGATACAGACACCTGCCAACCACTTATGCAAAACAAGTTGTATGTCAGTCGTGGAACCGGTCTCATGTACGATGACATGTAAGGTTGGTCCGGGCCGCTTCATCCCACTATGACACTAATATCCAAAATACATAGAAGATGCAATAACATGATCATCATCGCCCACATATAAACATATGTGTACTACCCGTGCAAAGCACCTACGCATAGACCTGGCTCTGATACCACTGTTGGGTCCGTAGCATAGAAAGCAAAAAAAATTCTACGATGAGAACTACACGCCAAGATCTATCTACTAGATACAGAGCAACGGGTGGACATACATCCATCGAGAACTTACCCTCGAAGACAACGAGTTTTGTTAACGAGTAGGAACTCGTGATTGATATGGTTGTACAGTTGCCGATCTCAAGATCGTGTGGAAGTCCGAGCGCTGCAAATTAGCAGCGCATCCGTCCTCGCACACATGTTCAAGCCACCGGACAACCTCCACCTCCTCGCTCCAGGGATGCAGCGGAAGCAGCAACTCCTTCCAGACGAAATGCCACCGGGAACATGTATCTCGCTAATCCGAGACCATGGAGAATAATTCTAGAGGGGGAGAGAGATCCTTCACGAGGAGGTGTGAGGAAGAAGGAGGAAGAGGGTGGCCGTTTATAGAAGGAGGGGGGTGCCCCTCCCCATGGCCGGCGCCTCATGGGGGGTGACCCCTCACCTCCCCCATTCATGTGGTGGTAACCCCTCCACATTAAAATGCCTCTTCACATTCCCTTTTAAAGTCTCCACTTTAAATGCATTAAAATTCTCTAAGTTTAATGCTCTCTCGTTTAATAAAACTCTTTTATTAAATTTATTCAGAATTTTGTTAATTACTTTAATTAACAAACATTCACATAAAACCCCTTGCAACATTTCAATATCACATGCAGAACCACTTTCTGCAATTTCACCCGAAACAATTCCGGTTTCTATCGAAACAATTCTTGCGCTTTACAATTCTTTCGTCTGAAACACGTGTGCTCCAAAATGGTGTCTGGTAACTCTTAAGTGTGTCACCCTATGGTTCGTGAATAATGCAGACATGATTGAGACTCCTCTCAAATCTATAATTAGAAGCGGGACCTCGAGATCCATACTGACTCCTGTACATTCAACGATGACTTCTGTGATCGTGAGAATCTTTAATGCTAGTAACTTAATCCCTTTGTCTCATGATATAATATATGTCCGAGATTCGATCATCGGTATCCAAATACCTAGTTTGATCTTGTTACCGACATGCACTCTTTTCTTGTTCCCGTGATATAACATTCTAGTGATCACACCACTTGCTTGCAAGCTATCTTAATGTGATATCACCAAGAGGGCCCAAATTATATATATCCGTCATCGGGATTGACAAATTCCACTCTTGATCCATGAGCCTCAACATAACACCTTCTTAGCACTGAACCCATCTTTATAGTCACCCTGTTACGGTGTGACGTTTGATGTTATCAAGATACTCTTCCTGTGTTAGCAATTAACATGATCTCATGGTCTAAGGATAAAGATTACTTCGTATGATGTTATAGCAATATAAACATAATGACTTGATCGTAATGCTATACTTCGGATGAATGTTCATCACATCATTTCACAAATGTTGTGACCTTGTTATTAACAACATCCAATGTCTATGATCATGAAACCTTGATCATCTTGTTAATCAACAAGCTAGTCTATAAGAGAGGCATAACTAGGAACCCTTTTTGTTTATTAAACACACATGTATTGATGTTTCCGATCAATACAATTATAGCATGCAAAATAAACATCTATCATATACAAGGAATACATAATAAAAACTTTATTATTGCCTCTCAGGGCATATTTCCTTCAACTTCAACTCCCTCGTGAAGCATGCCGAGGACGTGATGACCTGCGTTAAGTCCGTGAAGGTCCACGGATTGAGATCCAAGCACCAAGCGCTCGGCCTTCACCCCCGCAACCTCCACAAGGTGGCTATCGAGGAGGGTCCCATGCCCCTAATCAATCCCAAGGCACCCAAGGTTAAGGGACTGGGAAGTAAGAAGTGGAGCCTCCAGAGGGAGGAGGCAGAGGCCATGAGGAGCCACTGATCGTATGTTGTTGTTTCTGCTGTAAAACAACTTCTTTTGTCTTGTCTGTGTTGCACTTGTCCATTGCTACTGAGCAGCCTAATTGTCAAACCTCGCTAAGTACCGTACTATATAACCTATATTAGCTGCTTTATCTACATCTGCTCTGTTTACTGAATTTATTTATGGTGCTGGTTAGATTTGCTGCTCTAGATTTACTACCAGATTGGGTAAAATGAGGGCCAAAAGGAACAATGAATGAAGATAGAAGCTCCTCAAAATTCGCTAACTTTTTGGGAAAAAACACAATTGTTTGCGAGAGAGAGAGGAAAAAGCGCTCTTAAAAAGGCCAATCATAAAAATAACAAGAAAGAAAACTTCCAATTTAGGTGACGGGGTGCACGTAACCACCAAACGCACCCCACATGGTCCCACACCACGTCCCCCATAATCAGCGAGAGATGGATGGCTGGTCCGCTATGTATCCTGGCCCCACATGTCAGCATGTAACGGTCGAGGCGACGTAACGTAATGTTCATCACACGACCTGCCCCAATGCGGTCCCACCGGTCAGCATGTAAAGTTCAAGCCTTTGACCCGACGCCATCCTCTCGTCCGAGCGCCTGTGAGGGTTTCAGAATAGAGGGAGGGGGAAATGAGGAAAAACTAAGCAGCTGGGAAAAACTGAGTATAACTAACGAACCGAGGGCACAAAAATAAAAATCCCTTTTAAATTTCTTGGCCTTTGTGCTTTTCTCAGGTTTCTATGGGGATGCTTCTGGAGAACAGGATGGTTTTCCAACTGGTTTTCCTACCATGGGAAACAGTTCTGGTGATGAGGGTGATGACTTCTTGCCGCCTTTCCATGCCCGAGGTTCCTCGACTACCCTTCTGCCGGCTCATTCTTTAGGTGCCAAGTGTTTTTTATATATTCGTCTGCTCAACATGCATCTGAATTTCATGTTGGTTTTCATTCTACCCCAATGCTTGGTTTCACTGGTTCTAAGAGAGGATTTTCTTACAATGCATTGCCCGAATGTCTGCCTGATGGTTTGTACTCTGTAAGCTTTGTTGTTTTACTTCACTATTTGTTTTATTTTATGGTCATGTGGTAATACCTCGGACCCTACGCTCTAAGCTTAAGCCAAGATGAACCAAAAGTGGACAGGATGTACTATCGTGGGGGCATGTAGCCACACACAATAGGCCCACCTCATGGAGAAGGGCACGGTATCGACCAACTATCCCACCCACTTTTTACAACACTGGGACAAGAGCGAGCGGCATAGTCAACTAGTAAAGTGATCAAAAACATACAAATTTGTGTATGTATAGCAGTGACATACAATAGACATCAGAGCCACACCATCTAAAAATAGTAGAAACAGAAATATTCAACTCCATATGGCAAGATCCAAATATCCTAGATAGATATAATAGTGTAGTACACATCCTCATACATCACACAACAGAGTATCAAGAGGAAGCGAAAACATGATCCGAGTAAAGATAAGAAAAAAATGGCATAAGCTGTCCTGAAAATAAGCACATCCCGCCCACATATCTCATGGATCTCCATCCCCGGAATCTCTACACCGGATAGTCGTTGCTACCATCACCAGTCTCCTCGACCTAGTAGCCTTCCTAAGAGTATACCTATCCATCTGAATCAAATATTTATCGTGTGAGACCCTAGGGGTACTCAGCAAGTCTTAATGCTTCTAAGGGAACAACCTAGGGGTGACGCAATTGCAGCGAAAGATAATAGCTAAACCATTCTATAGCGACACACTACACATCCGTCCAACCAGAGATGGACATACGCTCGTTAATTAGTTACAACAGTTATATAGGTAACATAAATAAGCATCGCTCGCCCTCCTTCTCTCTTACCGACGAGAAGGCAGGAGAACATCCCATCTGTTGGCAATTTTATTAACCATTCCATAAGTGTTGCACTATTTACTAGTCATGTCTTAGTCAAATTAAAGGCGGTACTTTAGTTATGCTTGTATATAATCGATAAAATGTGCTCCAAGTCATCCATAACCGTGGACACGGCTTTCAGAAAGATTTACCATGCAGCGATACACAAATAGCAACACACACGATCAACCTCAGGAATAACCAAATAAAACGCAACACGTCCTCATGATAATGCATTCACAGAATTCATAAATTATTTCAGGGCAGCACCCCACTAAGCTACCTGCAACAAAGTTGGCCCGCTCCGAGACGGACCCAGGTATTGTGTCAATGGTTGTAAACGACTGGGAACCCGAAAGTGTGACTGGGCTTATCGATACCACAGAAATAGGCGTTCCACGCACAATCGTAAATAAAGGAGTAAAGCATGGCATCAGTATATGATAGTAATAAATCCCCAAACTAATTGTGTCCCCAAGAAATAAAGTGTGAATCAAGCTCAGGCGAAGGGGGATCCATAGAGTCTCCCATATGTGGATAGTGCAAATAGGCAAGAAACAGGAATCAAGTACTCGGGATTCTACGGGACACAAGTGAGTGTGGAAGAACCAAATAACAGTTATTGCCCACCAGCGCCTCTTTCTTTAGTTATCCCATTACTACACAGTTTAAGTTGTTTCGGTACCTCGTTATTCAAAGACTCGTTCAAACCCTACACATGCAATTCTATGACTCACGTGGCTCAATCAACTCCTATAGTACTGGCTCATAGGATTGAGGAACAAGTTTTGGTGGGGATTAAAAGTAAAGGCTATGCAATACTTGGGATTCCAATTTAATGCAATCGCGACTCAATGTTACAAGAATAAGATAGAAGCATAGGTACTATATTTATGCAAGCATAGGTAATTGCTTGCCTGTCGGATCAACAGTAGGATAACCAGGATCTGGGTAGTACTCTTGGTTCTCCTGATAGTTTTCTTGCTCGGCATTTGTCTGAAATAAAATCCATACACACAAAGGGCCATAATAAATAAAGTGCGCAATCATATGAATATGTGCAACAAGAAAACAAGGTATGCCATGATTGAATGATGCACATTTGCATGGTATAACATAGCATGGAATGAGTGAGGCATGGGAACAATAATAAATCACTTAATTATTTATTTAGGCTTGTTTTACTCTCATAGACATTGATGTATTCATTATGTTTACATGATGCATGACATGGTGAAGTTGCGATGCAACTGTCAATGTTAAGCAGAATCGGGATCCCGGCGATTAATTATATGGTTCAAGTTATTTAGGTACCCTGCAATTTAAATGTTGGCTTAACAAGGCAAAACATGGCATCAGTACACAACACAAATTTAAACGGGGCCAATATAAGACTATAAAAGCCCACATATGATCTCCATATTTAATTATGAAGTGAATCGACTATACAACACGGACCTGTGAAATATTTATTGAAGCATGTACAATTTGATATACAACAATTCATATAGATGTCAATTATAAAATAGGGTTCGGAAAGGGTCACACATTAGGGGTTCGGAGATCTTGGGGTTCTGAGGGTTTGACGGGGTTCGGGCTCGGCGGGATCAGGGTCTTTAGGGTCTCGACCATCGGATCCATGAAGAAGGTCATGGCGTCTAGGAAGGCGAACCTGGCGTGTTGAGGGTTCAGTCTTTGGGGGACTTGGTGTTCTATGATTAAAGTCTTGCGGGTTTGGGGCCTCGGACATATTCTCCATGTAGAAGAGCATGGCGTTTCGTAATGAGGCTCTTGTTGAGATCTCGGTGCTCCGAACATCATTATGTTGTTGGACACAAAGAACTTGCCAAGAGGAGCTCCGGGATCACACGACCTGGACTGGGACTTGGCCTCACAGAGAACACAAAAGCCTTATTACGAGCAGATCTTGTGGTCCATGTCTTCAAAATGGCACCACCGAAGGGATCTGCAAGAGGCAGTGACGAATAGCCGTTGTCACGCGAGGTGGCATGTAGGTAGATGTGAAGCTAGCAGAGAACCTGCAGAAGGGCGTCGAGAGGCAGCAACAAGGGCAAGGTGGGGTCTCAGCCGTGCAGGGGTGGCGCTCACGGGCAAGAGGAGGCGAGCGACCACCGGGGACAGCATAGTGCGGCCGTGGGCTAAGGCCATGGCGACGGTAGGAATATAGGAGGGTGGAGACAAGCGGCACACCGGCGAGGTTCGTGGTTGGAGAAGCCCACAGGGAAGGTTAGTGACGTCCGGTGGTGATGCGACACGGGACGACAAAGACGCGTGGCCGGGCGGCGGCTTGTAGAGAGGTGGCGCGGTGACTAGAGGAAAGAAGCGAGGCCCGCAATAGTGGAGCTGTAGAGGCGGGTGCCAGGCGAGGGAGAGAGGGCAACGGCCGACAGACATGATCGAGGCAATATGTGGTCGTGCTTGTAGGATAAGGGGCTCACGTGACTGCTGGCCAAGGAGGCGACCAGGGTCGGGTGGCGGCCATGGCGCAGGAGGTGGTCGGTGATGGAATCCAGAGGAAGGAGTAGGCCTCTAGGATGGATCGACGCCGATGGGGGCTCAGACTCCCGCGGCAAGGCGGCACCGAGCCGGACAGGAGGTGGTTGGGGTCAAGGGAGAACCGCGGCGGTGGGAGGAGAAGGACGCGGTGGTAGGTGGGGAGCGGCCCATGCGAGGACAGTTGCGTCCAGGGAAGGTGGGGGAACGAGCAATGCGTGAGGACGGGAGAGGGGGAAATCCCGTGCGAGGCGTGTCGTGCCTGGGTCAGTTAGCGTGCAGGGTTGGTGTGGTCGTGTCGGGGGTGGTCAGGTGTGTGTATGCCGCTAGGTTGGTGGTGGCTGGGTCGGGAGCGTACAAGCAGGGCTATGTGCACCACGCGCGCGTGTAGGCATGTTAGGTGCAGTGTGAGCTACATTGCTGCACGCTGGTGGGGCTGGGTTGCTGTTGCGGGCGTATAGCATCCCAATTGTCTAACAATTGCAATGCTACTTGCCTAGTCTATATATTGCTACTTTCTACATATCATAATTACATTGCATAATAGCATGCTCATATCATTATGCCACATTGCATTTGAGCATCATATTAAATCTTGGCTTTTATATTTGTCATTACATATGGATCTTACTAAATTGTATTTGGCTTTTGATATATGTTAAATGCCCAAGTTGAGTTGAGGGCATATCTTTTATTTCTCTTTCCACCTACTAACTTGGTAACATCATTCTCCCTTGATATCATCTTTAATTCTACCATATATATGTATATGGTCATATTGTTTTTGTTGATATTTTATCCTAGCCACACATATATGTAGGATTCCTTCCACTAATTGATCACATATGCATGGTTTGAATCCAAATCTACTTGTAATGTGCCATGTGAGCATGTACATGCATGAATCCAATGGTTTTCACCAATTGGCCACATGTGCATATTCTAATGAGCTTGCTAGTCACACATGCAATAATAACCCTCATCATCTAGTCACATGAAATATCATGCCCCATGTGACATGTTCTTTCTATTTAAAATTCCTTTTGATTTTAGTTTTGGTTGATTTTATTCCCATGATCACAAGAATCTATCCTAACCATCTTTAATCTTTTCTTTCTTTGTTCTCCTTAGATGAATCATGCATGGCCCATGCAAGTGTGCCTCCTCACCTTCCATCTTTTTTTCTCCATGGGTTTTGTTTCTTGTTTTTAATTCAAACTTGATGTTTGAATTTGGGACACCTCAATCATCTAACCTAATCTACCACACCAACTCTCACCTTAATGCACTCATCTTAGCTAGCCTAATCTTCTATAGCCGTGGCACCCATCCTTCCTACATGCCTATGTGCATGTGCACCACCCCATCTCCCTCTCTTTTTGGCTTCATTCCAAGATGCACAATGCCATCCTCACTGCTGGTCCCTCTCCACCGCTTCTAGCTACTCCCTCCGTTTAAAGATATAAGATGTTTTAGCTTTGTGAATCGAATGTATCTAAACATCTTTTAGTATATAGGTTCGTAGATGATCGAGGCGAGGGACGAGCCCGTTCTAACTATGCATTCCATGATATCATTTGAAGCATGTATCGTATAAATTCTTAAAAGACTAATTGGTTTATACAAGTAAAACTTGGCCAAATAATTGATAAAATATGTATTTCTTGTTCCTACACCTCACACATGCCATGCTATATTATACCATGCAAATTGTGCATCATTTCATTATGGCATACCTTGTTTGCTTGTCGCATATGTTCATATGATTACGCACTTTATTTATTTTGGCCTTGTGTGTTTGGTTTTTATCTTGATAGAAACTAAGCAAGGAGAATACCAGGAGCCACAGGAGTATTACTCGGATCCTTCATATTCAGCAACTGAACTGCCAGGCAAGCAATTCCCCATGCTTGCATATATATATATATAGTACATATGCTTATATCTTACTCTTACATCATTGAGTCGCAATTGCATTAAATTGAACCCCACGTACTACATAGCCTTTACTTTTAAACCCCATCGAAGCTTGTACCTCAATCCTATGAGTCATTACTGCAGTAGTTTGTGAGCCATGCGAGTCGTCGAATTACACGTGTAGGGTTTGTGTGAGTCCTTGAATAATGAGGTACCTAAACAACTTCATATGAGTAGAGAACTAATGAGGCATCAGTGAGGATCATCTGCTAGTTGGTTCTTTAAGCTCACTTGTATCCCGTAGGACCCCGGGTACTTGATTCATGTTCCTTGACTATCGCACTATCTGAATGTGTTACCATGAATCCCCTTCGCCTGAGTTTGATTCACAATTTATTTCTCGGTGGCACAAATTAGTTTGGGGCTTTATTACTATCCTATACTTATGCCATGCTTTACTGCTTTATTACGATTGCGCATGGAGCACCTGTACTGTTTAGAAATTGTGCAATGTTTTCGTGGTATCGACAAGTTCAATCACACTTTCGGGTTCCCAGTCGTTTACAGCCATTGGCCCAAACCTTGGGTCCGTCTCAGAGCCGGCCAACTTCGTTGCGGGTAGCTTAATGGGATGGCCCCCCTGAAATAATTTATGAATTCTATGAATGCATTATCGTGAGGCCTCGTTGTGTTTTATTTGGTTCTCCCCGAGGTTGATCGTGTGTGTTTTGCTATTTGTGCACCCCTGTAGGGTAAATCTTTCTGAAAGCCATGGCCGCGGTTATGGACGACTTGGAGCATAGTTTCTCGATCATAGACAAGCATAACTAAAGTACCGCCTTAATTTGACTAAGACATGACTAATAAACAGTGCAGCACTCATGGAATGGTAAATAAAACTTCGCACAGATGGGATGTTCTTCCGCCTTTTCATAGGTAAGCGAGAAGGAGGGGGAGCGAGGTTATTTTTTGTTGCTTATATAACTGTTGTTCTTAATTAACAAGTGTCTGTCCATCTCTGGTTGGACGGATGTGTAGCGTGTCTCAATAGTACTTTGTAGATATTATCTTTCACTGCAATTGCGTCACCCCCAGGTTGTTCCCTTTAGAAGCATTAAGACTTGCCGAGTACCCCTAGGGTCTCGCACGATAAATATTTGGTTCATATGGACAGGTATACTCTCAGGAAGGTTACTGGGTTGAAGACACCAATGATGGTGGCAACGACTATCAGGTGTAGAGATTCCAGGGATGGAGATCCGTGAGATCTATGGGAAGGATGTGCTTAGTTCTGTGGCATCTTATGCCAATTTTCTTCTTATCCGTACTCGGATCTTGTATTCCGCTTCCGCTTGACACTATTGCATGATGTATGAGGAGATATCCTAAACTATTATATCTATCTAGGATATTTTGATCTTGCTGTATGGCGTTGAATATTTATGTTTCTACTGTTTCTAGATGGTGTGACTCTGATGTCTATTGTAAGTCACAGACATACATACTCATTTGTGTATGTCGTGTTCACATTACCTATCGCTTACGCTGCTCGCTCTTATCCCGATGTTCTTGAACGTGGATAAGATGGTCGGCCGGTACGGTGCCTTGCTCCGCTTCGATGGGCCTACACGTGGGTGGCCTTGGGCCTCTGCGGTAGAATCACTATCCACTTTTGGGTTCATCCAGGCTCGTGCTTAGAGCGTAATGTTCGATGTATTACAACGCGCTTAGGGTTTGAGTGTGTTGCAGCGGTGGCGGCGGATTTGTAGACTAGGGTTAGGGTTACAGATGGTCCGGATAGGGTTAGGATTTTGTTGGGCGGGGTTGTAGGTGGCATGGCCTAATGGCTGGGCTTCCTCCCTCGGTAAACAATTTTATTTCTTATAAAAAGACTTTTGGTAATTAGTTTTAGACAAACAAAATATCTGGGAAGATCGGGGATTTATAATTTGACATAAAGGAGGGGCATATTTAGAAAACAAAGATAGCATTTTAGGAATTAGTTTTAGGCAACATATGCATGATGTCATGATGATGCTCAAATGTAATGTGGCATGATGACATGAGCATGATAATATGATGATGCAATTATGATATGTAGGAAGTAACACTATATAGACTAGGCAAGTAGCATTATAATTGTTAGACAATTAGGATGCTACAACTCTCCCCCCCCCCCACTAAACAAGAATATCGCCCCGAGATTCCTAGGAATAAGAAAAAGGGACAAGGAGAGGTGGGTGTTCGGAACGAAGGTGCTCCTCAAGTTCCCAAGCTGATGAACAACAAAATAGTGCGATCACTACACCTTGCAAAACATACTAGACTTGTTGTGAGTCTTGTGTTTTGCTTGTTAGCAACAAAGGAATTGAAGAACCTGGAGGATTGTTGTGAGGCGAGAAACGGAGGATGAACATAACTCAGATGATATCGAGGAACACGATAAAGGAAAAGAACCACTTGTTGCAAGAATTTTGAATGGACAATGTATCGAGGATAAGGTTTCCTTGGATACCAAATGAGATGGGATATGGCATTCGCAACCATAGAGAATTTTGGAAGAGTTGATAGAAGACGATTCAGCAACAGGAGGGGAAACTTCGCACTTCAAGCCAGAGAATAAGATAGATCGATAGGGATTAAAGATCGAAAGCTACAAGTGATGATTATTCTTTGTTTCACCAGAGGAAAGAACGACTTTGGAGAAGTTATCAACCACTATGAAAATAGCCTTATTTCTTCCCTCGGATTTAAGAAATGAAGTTCGAAAAACAATATTGCCTTCAAACAACAGAGCTCCTTGATATCGATGAAAAGATTAGCATTAAGGACTTCTCGGATTAGCTTCTTCTTACGCTAGTGATAACCAAAGGATCACGCAATTGAGGTGTGCAGATTCATCTTCAAGAGAAAGAGTGACACGAGTTTCTGGTGGAATCCTAGGAAAGAAGTTGAATATAGAAGATCTGGAGTTTATTGTAGAGGTGCTTCTAACTTCAGTGGAATGAGTGAAATTGCTTAATCCACCAATTCAATGTACAAGAGTGATGATAAGAGTAGTCAGATGGGGATGAGTCCATCTCGCACCCAAAGCATTACTCCATACATCAATAGAAAAATCGTGCAACCCAACTCTCAGAAATTTAGAATGAAGATCTTTGACAAGCAAAACTCCTAAAGCTTCATAAGAAAACCAGGAGGTGGTGCAAAACACTTCATCGAATCCAGAGTAGATAAAGATGATGATGTTATCGTCATGTTGGAAGTCCCAAGCCATCGGAAAAGATATGAAGGAAGATCACTGAAACAGGTGATAGATTCAAAATATATAACGAGAAAAGCACCGAGGTCTAAATAGAAGAACTGCAAAAGATCTGAAAAGTCTTCATAGCATCTGTCGAATTGAGGATACAAGATAAATCAAGAGAGTTTCAAAAGGTTTCTTGATGAGCGGAAGACTAAAAGAATTTCTTATCCTTCTTAAGAATATTCGAGAGAGATTTAGCAACCTTAAGGAAACTTCCGCGGAACAATGATGGTGACATGCCAAACAAGGAAAAGATCCGGATTTGCTTGGAGGTGGAGGATGTAATTAACAATTGATTTGATGATTCCAGAATTGTAGCAGTGTCTTTAGCAGAAGGACGTGGCTGAGATAGGTGACTTCAAAAAGTCGGAATTCCAACTTTGAGAACTTTGCACATAGGAAGCGTTCACGTAGCTTGAGGAAAAAGAAGAAGATGATCTTCCATTGATATAGAATAGGCATGCATATCGTAAAGATATACCACCATGAATATAATGAGATATTCCAAGAATACCAAGTCCATGAGGCAGGAGGAATGAACGAATGCTCAGAACACTGAGCTCAATGATCTTTGAAAAATCAACACTAAGAGCCAGGATTTATGTTGGAAGAGATACATTGGACCTATAGATTATCTGGCCCTTCGGATGATAAAAGATATGTTGAGTTGTTCACATAGTCGATCGGATCACTGGTTAAAAGACAAAGCGATTTTGGATACAGAAGCGATGATAGCTCATACATTTATGCAAATCTATCAGAGATGAAAGGATGAGATTCTCCTGTATCAAAGAGAACATTTGAGGATATGGAGTTCAAAAATATGTGAAGCATGATAGATGATAATACACAATAGTGCCTTAAGAAACCTCTAGATTGCCAAAGATACTTGAATATGATATAGATGTGATCACGGTATAACTCGAAAGCACAAGAGATAATCACCATCGTTTGGAGGATTAGATTGATAGCATTTACCATATTCCACTCATGATAAGCGTCATATAGCTATACCGAGAACCAAATTACAATCACAAGCATCGAATCGAGAAAAGTTATGTATTTTGCCCAAAAGAATTTGAAGATGGAGTAAAAACTTCAGATTGAAGCGCCGATAGCAAAAGATCGAGTTAGCATGGACATGCCGACAAAAAGAAGGTGAAACATGTATCACACACGACTGAAAGGAGTGTGGAAACACAAATGTGTCACAGAAAAGTTTCCGCATTTTTTGACATTAAAATACCAACTAGATGCGCAAAACCACTTAATAGACAGAGAATAGCAACTCCACATTTTGTGAAAGCATCCAGGAAGGGAGAACACCCTTAACAAGATTGTGTCGGTTAACAAAGAGTCGAATAGATCGCGTCGGTTTACACATAAGCCTGTCGGTATGGAATGTACCAATAGTAGATAACCAAAAACAGATTGCGAAAACAAGGTTGGATGCAACAGATCAACAAAGGATTAACACATCCTATGGTACTACAGATACCCTGAACACGTGAATCCTAGTTTGAATTTTTAGAAGAGGATATAAAAACGTTACACTTCCTTACCAGAAAAGGGTGGGTGGGTGGGTAAGAAGAAAAATGTATGCATTCCTACTCTCACGTTTAGTTTTTTCCTAGTATAATTAGCTACCAAAATATTTTCTAGACTGGCAATGATCATCTTGGCTAAGACCCTGAAGGGCAGAATGGCTCTGATACCAATTGTAATACCTCGAACCCTATGCTGACTCGTGTATGAACGAGCTTGTTGTGGAACCCCAAGAGGAAGGTATGATGAGCACAGCAGTAATTTTTCCCTCAGTTATGAAACCACGGCTATCAATCCAGTAGGAGCAAGGAAACACCCCAAAGGCGTAGCTAACTGAACTTTGGCAGGGCGCACTACCGGTGCCAGCAGCAACATGGAGACCTGCACAACACAATCACAGAACTCTGTTCTCAACTTGCGATGAGGTTGTCAATTTCACCGGTTTTGCTGAAAACAAAGGATTAAATGTATCGAGTGGAAGAAACTAATAGTTTGAAGAAAGTAAACACAAATAGTAAAATGTTGATTGTAAATTGATAGTAAAAGAAAGGACCGGGGTCCATAGTTCACTAGAGGTGGCTCTCCTTAAGATAGATAACATGTTGGGTTAACAAATTACAGCGGGGCAATTGACAAACATCGAGAAAGCATACGAGCATATACTACTCATCTTGAATCCTTTGAGATTCAATTGGGCATTTCAACATTATATATAGATCGCCATCCAACTACATCTATGACTAATAATCCACCTTCAGGTTATCATCCGAACCCCCCAGTATTAAGTTGCAAGCAACGGATAATTGCATTACGAATTGCGTGTAAAGTAAACAATATGATTGTTCTATGAACAAAGTATTGTTGTTTTGTCCCTAGTAGCAACCGCACATCTAGTACCTTAGAGATTTCTGTCACTTCCCCAGATTACTAGAGGCATGAACCCACTATCGAGTATAAATACTAACTCTTGGAGTTGCTAGCATCTACTTGGCCAAGATAGCTACTAACAACGGAAAGCATGCAAGATCAAAAATAACAAAGACATGATAGAATCAATAATCAATCTGAAATAGCATCTCAATATCCATCGGATACCCGCAAACACAACATGCAGAATGGCAAATAGATGATCTTGATCATGAACGGAGCTCACAAGATCTAAACATGATAGCAAAAAGGAGGAGAACCAGCCATCTAGCTACTACATGGACCCATTGTCCAGCTCACGATCACACTGGAGGCTTGCATGGTGATGAAGAAGGCCTCTAGGGTAAATTCCCCTCATTGGCAGGGTGCCGGGACGAGCTTCAGATCCCTCCCGATCTAGGGATGGAGATGACGGTGGCTACAGACTCTTTCGTGGAATTTTGATCAGGTACTTAGGGTTTCCGTATCAGAGGCAATATATAGACGGAAGGAGAGGCCGAGGGGGTGCCTGGGGTGGCCAGACCACGCCTGGGACGGGCCAGGCTAGGCTGCGTGGCCAGGTGGTGTGGCTGGGCCCTAGCCCCTCTCTGTCTCGTACTCTGGCTCCAGGTGTCCCTCAGTGAAAAACTTACTTTGGCTTTTGTCCCGTCCAATTCAGAGAATATTCATTTTCTGACTTTCCTGGAACCAAAAACAACAGAAACCATGCAGCTAGCACGGTGGCTCTTGTTAATAGGTTAGTCCAGGAAATCATATGAAAAGTACTCCAAAGTGTGGACAAAACATAAGAAAGTAGATAAAACCAAGCATGGAACATCAAAAATTATGGATACGTTTGCAACGTATCAACATCCCCAAGCTTAACTCTTGCTCGTCCTCGAGTAGGTAAGTGATAAAAAGAAAGAATAATTTTTTAGGTGACATGCACCAACATAAACTTGATCAAAGTATTAGTAAAACTTTCAAAGCTGGGATCATAGTACTTCAATCATAACATGAAAGACAAAGTTCTAGCAATAAGACAAAGAAACTATGTTGCAACATGAAAAGGCACAAACAAAAGATTCATGAATAACAATACTTTGCAAGACGTTTGTTTGTTTCGCATAAAGAAAACATAGCAAAGTGGCATTCAGCTTGTCCCTCATAGAGTAGCAAACATAAATGTATAGGACACCTTCAAAGTTGATAAGGGTGACTAGATGCAAATAGTTTAAAACAAGCAATATCAAGTTATGCATCAATCAACAAGTCTTGGGACAATGCACATAGAACGAAGAATGGCCACTATGCTCTCAAAGTAGGTGCATAAAGGTAGAAGGTGGAGACTCAATATAAAAGTGGAAGAAAGGCCTTCATAGAAGGAAGCAGAGATTCAAGTTTAATAAAGAGCTTCCAAAAATTATGGTACTTAATAGCTTTCAGCTCTCATTGCCCCTATCATAAGCATCTTGAAGTGATTAAGGTTAAAGTGAACAAACTATGGTGTAAATGCTTGCCGAAGTATAAGTTAGAAATCTCATGTCCCTTGAATACGAGGGCCGCTCCTCATGCTACTCAAGTTTAGTCACCGGTAAGTTCTTGTCATCGCAAGTACATGTGTATCATAGAGAACCGCCAACAGGGTACCCCTTGCCCGATGATACGGAAGAATCCCCATATCAAAATGACAAGGCAAGCAGACAACAAGCATCTCAGCAATCTTCTTATTTACCATGGGAAAATGGTGCTTTTTTATCTCTTTCCTCTTTTCTCATATCTATTTTCTTTTCTTTTTCTCTTTTTTTTCTCAATATCTGACTCTTTTTTTATAAGAAGAATGCTTCATAGACATCTCATTATGGTTACGCTGCAGGTTTCCACCATGTCAGCATGGATTAGACCAGCGGCCCAGGCGTTTCTCTAACACATATACATAACTCCATGCACTTACAAGCTCCCCTTTCATTTCACACCAACGACATCCATAGACAAAAAAGCATGATATCAACTAGGTACAAAGTACAAGTGCAATGTTGAAAGCGTTCCCCATGACAGCATGGTTCTGCTAATCCCCAACAAATAAGTGCAAGCATATACAACACAGAGAACACAATGGTTCAAGTTTATTTAGGGCAAGAAAAGTAAAGTGTGCCATCAAGTTCGTGAGAGCTTTAATCACTAGTTTTCTCATAACAAGTTTAATTCGGAAGGTAGATAAAAACATGAATATAGTTGGAATAGCATATGCTAGTAGGTAGGCATGGTGGACTCTTTGGAATAACTTGTTTTAAGGAGTTGGATGCATGAGTGGAACTCATACTTGGTTACGGAGGCTAGCAAAAGACTGGGAGCGACAAACTAAGAGAGCAATAATGCCCATAATCATGCAGAGTGACAAAACATCATTGATCAAAGCATAAAGTGATACTACAAGTTGAAAACTAAAGGATCATAAACGCTTATGGTGACTTTGGATAGTCATAACATGGTGTGAGCATGCGCCAAGTCAACCCAAATAAAGCATCAAAGGAGAATACCACTATACTATGCTTTAATATGCTAAAACAACGCATGATCCTTCCAAGGCACATTAAGAAATCTCAATTTTTTATAACAAGTCATGCTACAACAAAAAATACTAAGTATAAAGCCAAAACAATATCAAGCATGGCATGACAAAGCATAGGCCACAATGAAAAACAAACTCTCTTTACCACTTAAGCATAAACTTTTCTACTCTTTTTCCAATCTAAACCAAACTATTTGAAAACTAATGTATGAAAGAGGGGGTCCCACCAATTTATTCAGAAAACTAAGAAAACCTAGCAAACGAAAAATGAAAACGAAAACGAAAAAGAAGGCGCTCCAAGAACAACACAACTGTGCATGAAACAATAAAAATGAAGCGTTTGGAAGAAACCTGGGATTTTTATTGATGAAGAGGGGGATGCCTTGGGCATCCCCAAGCTTTGATGCTTTTAATTCTTGGATATTTCTTGGGGTGACACGCATGGCATCCCCAAGCTTGAGCTTTAGTCCATCCTTCATCTTATTACTCATTCCTTCCATACACCTGAATTTTTTTCCTTCATACAAAACTTCATACAATCTTTATTAGCAACATTAGTGCACTCAAGATAATGGGTCTTTAGGTTCAGTTCCAACACCAATAAAACTTCCATTAAAACACTAGCTACTGCAGCTCTTCCCTCAAAAAGCTCAATTCCCCAAAAGAACTCAAAAAGGAACCAACAAGAAGCAAATGCAGAAAATGGCAGAAATCTGTCAAAACAGACCAGCAGGTAAAGACGATTTTTTTCGAAGACCTTCTGTTGCTCCAATCGAAAAGTGTTGAACTAACTAAAGTTAGATAATAACTTGGGTCAGAAGGAAAAAATTCACGCCTCAAAAGGACGTACAGAGATTTGACACGATTTTTTACGGTGAAGCTTAGAAATCTGTTTCGGGACAACAACTTTTCCAATCATTACTTCTCTATCATTAGAGGTTACTCTTGGCACAAAAAGCAAATAAAAAGGATAAGGAGCGGTTATTACAGAGGTAATAACTTCCAAGACTCATCTAAAACTTTTTGGTTATCTCTCAATAAGTACTTTTCTTTAACGCCTTTAAGTTAGGCATAAGAAGCAAGAAAAAGAATCAAGTGTTTGAAGAAACATTAAAACCAAATTTCTTTCCCTTACCTCTCTTACTTTTATTCTTAACCTTGGGGAACTTGTGAATGCTTGGTGGAGAAACAAAGTGAATGGTGCCCTTTTCCACATCTATTATTGCTCCAAGGAGTTTCAATAGGGATCTTCCAAGTGTGATTTGTCCTTTTCTTACACATTCAATAACAAGATAATCAGTAGAAACTATTTTCCCTAGGATCCTTGTAAACACTCCTTCAGCTATTCCAATGGGTAATATTGTGGCATTATTAGCAAGAAAAATTTCTTCTTCTCCATCAGAAAGCCCCCAAAGATTTAAAGATTCGTAAATATCTTTGGGCATAAGACAAAATTCGGACATGATATCACAGCGAGCATGAAAAGTTTCATTGTTTATAGCAATCTTTACTGTGGGAAGCCATTCTGAGGGTTCAAAATTTATTGGAACATAATTGTGATGCTCCCTAAGCGTATTTATAGCAATCTTTCAAACTAGCAGTGCTGGTCTCAAGAGTATTCAATCTAGCAAATATGTTTATGAAAGAAGATTTAGTTTTGCTAGGCAAGTTGTAAGTAAAGACTAACTTCTTTATGGCATTAACAACATCATCCTCATTGCATTGGAGGAAATCTCCTCCCACAATAGGATCTAAAGCATATCTATAGCAAAGAGCAATTCCAAGGTAAAAATTGCTAAGGAACAAGCTTTGAGTCATTTTAGGTTCAGTTTTTTCATGTAGATCAGAGATTCTAGACCAAGCTTCTTTGAAACTCTCTTCAATTCCTTGTTTAAAAGTGAAAATCATTTCCTCAGGTGACATAGTGATTGGAGCAATGCTAGACATAATGGCAACTTAAGATAAGAACTGATTTTTTTTTAGTTTTCAATAAAGAAAGAAAACCTGTAAAACTAATTTTTGTGCATTTTTGATAAAGAAACAATCAAACAAAACAAAAGTAAACTAAGCAAAACAAAAAAAACAAAGTAAAGAGATTGGTTATGAGGGACTCCCCTTGTGAAGATGTCCTTGACTCCCCGGCAACGGCGCCAGAAAAAGTACATGCTGACTCATGTATTAACGAGCTCGTTGGGGAACCCCAAGAGGAAGGTATGATGAGCATAGCAGTAAGTTTTCCCTCAGTTATGAAACCAAGGTTATCAATCTAGTAGGAGCAAGGAAACACCCCAAAGGTGTAGCTAGCTGAACTTTGGCAGGGCGCACTACCGGTGCCAGCAGCAACGTGGAGACATGCACAACACAACCACAGGACTCTGTCCCCAACTTGCGATGAGGTTGTCAATCTCACCGGTTTTGCTGAAAACAAAGGATTAAGCGTATCGAGTGGAAGAAAGTAATAATTTGCAGAAAGTAAACACAAAGCAGTAAACAGTTGATTGTAGATTGATAGTAAAAGAAAGGACTGGGGTCCATAGTTTAGAGGTGGCTCTCCTTAAGATAGATAACATGTTGGGTGAACAAATTACAGCGGGGCAATTGACAAACATTGAGAAAGCATAAAAGCATATACTACCCATCTTGACTCCTTTGAGATTCGATTGGAAATTACAACATTATACATAGACCGCCATCCAACTGCATCTATGACTAATAATCCACCTTCAGGTTTTCATCTGAACCCCCTCCAGTATTAAGTTGAAAGCAACGGATAATTGCATTATGAATTGCGTGTAAAGTAAACAATACGATTGTTCTATGAACAAAGGATTGTTGTTTTCTCCCTAGTAGCAATAGCCCATCTAGTAGCTTAGAGATTTCTGTTACTTCCCCAGATTACTAGAGGCATGAACCCACTATCGAGCATAAATACTAACTCTTAGAGTTGCTAGCATCTACTTGGCCAAGATAGCTACTAACAACGGAAAGCATGCAAGATCACAAATAACAAAGACATGATAGAATCAATAATCAATCTGAAATAACATCTCAATATCCATCGGATCCCCGCAAACACAACATGCAGAATTACAAATAGATGATCTTGATCATGAATGGAGCTTAAAAAATCTAAACATGATAGCACAAAGGAGGAGAACTAGCCATCTAGTTACTACATGGACCCATAGTCCAGAGATAAACTACTCACGCATCACACCGGAGGTTTGCATGGTGATGAAGAAGGCCTCCAGGGTGAATTCCCCTCTCCGAAAGGGTGCCAGGAAGAGCTTCAGATCCCTCCCGATCTAGGGATGGAGATGACGGCAACTACAGACTCTTTCGTGGAATTTTGATCAGGTACTTAGGGTTTCCGCATCAGAGGCAATATATAGGCGGAAGGAGAGGCTGAGGGGGTGCCTGGGGCGGCCAGACCACCCTCTGGTGCGGGCCAGGTTGGGCCGCGCGGCCAGGTGGTGTGGTCGGGCCCCAGCCCCTCTCCGTCTCGTACTCTGGCTCCAGGTGTCCCTCGGTGAAAAACTGACTTTGCCTTTTGTCCCGTCCAATTCCGAGAATATTCATTTTCTGACTATCCTGGAACCAAAAACAACAGAAAATAGGAAGCTGGCACTGTGGCTCTTATTAATAGGTTATTCCAAGAAATCATATGAAAAGTACTCCAAAGTGTGGACAAAACATAGGAAAGTAGATAAAACCATCCATGGAACATCAAAAATTATGGATACATTTGCAATGTATCACCCTATGCTCTAAGCTCAAGCCTAGATGAACCAAAAGTGGACATGACGTACTACCGTGGGTCCGCGCAGCCACACACAGTAGGCCCACCTGGTGGAGCAGGGCACGGTACCGGCCAACCATCCCACCCACTTTTTAGAACATCGGGACAAGAACGAGCGGCGTACTCGATAGGTAAAGCGATCAAAAATATACACAAATGAGTATGTATGTCAGTGACATACAATAGACATCAGATCCACACCATCTAAAAATAGTAGAAATATAAATATCTAACGCCATACGACAAGATACAAATATCCTAGATTGATATAATAATGTAGGATACATCCTCATACATCACGCACTAGAGTATGAAGCGGAAGCAGAAAACATGATCCGAGTACGTATAAGAAGCAAATTGGCATAAGCTGCCCTGAAAATAAGAACATCCTGCCCACATAACTCATGGATCTCCATCCCCAGAATCTCTACATGGGACAGTCATTGCCACCATCATCAGTCTCCTCGACCCAGTAACCTTCCTAAGAGTATACATATCTATGTGAACCAAATATTTATCGTGTGAGACCCTAGGGATATTCAACAAGTCTTAATGCTTCTAAAGGGAACAACCCGGGGGTGACACAATTGCAGTGAAAGATACTAGCTAAACCATTCTATAGAGACATGCTACACATCCATGCAATCAGGGATGGACGGACGCTCGTTAATTAGTAACAACAGTTATATAGGTAACACAAATAAGCATATCTCACCATCCTTCTCGCTTACAGATGAGAAGGCAGGAGAACATCCCATCCGTTGGTAATTTTATTAACCATTCCATGAGTATTGAACTATTTAATAGTCATGTCTTAGTCAAATTAAAGATAGTACTTTAGTTATGCTTGTCTATGATCAAGAAACTATGCTCCAAGTCGTCCATAACTGCAGATACGGCTTTTAGACAGATTTACCTTGCAGGGGTGCACAAATAGCAACACAGACATGATCAACCTCGGGAAGAACCAAATAAAATGCAACGAGGCCTCATGATAATGCATTCACAGTATTAATAAATTATTTTAGGGGGCCACCCTACTAAGCTACCCACAACGAAGTTGGCCAGCTCCGAGATAGACCCAGGGTTTGTGTCAATGGATGTAAACAACTGGGAACCATAAAGTGTGATTGGGCTTGTCGATACCGCAAAAACATTCCATGTTCCAAAATAGTACAGGTGTTCCACGTACAATCGTAAATAAATCAGTAAAGAATGGCATAATTACATGATAGTAATAAAGCCCCAAACTAATTGTGGCCCCAATAAATAAAGTGTGAATCAAGCTCAGGCGAAGGGGGTCCATAGAGTCTCTCTTATGCGGATAGTGTGAATAGTCAAGGAACATGAATCAAGTACTCAGGGTCCTACGGGACACAAGTGAGCTTGGAAGAACCAAATAACAGCTATTGTCCACCGGTGCCTCTTTCTTTAGTTATCCCATTACTGCACGGTTTAACTTGTTTAGGTACCTTGTTATCCAAAGACTCGCACAAACCCTACACATGCAATTCTATGACTCGCATGGCTCAATCAACTCCTGTAGTAATGGGTCATAGGATTGAGGAACAAGTTTTGGTAGGGTTTAAAAGTAAAGGCTATACAATACTTGGGATTCCAATTTAATGTAATCGCGACTTAATGATGCAAGAATAAGATAGAAGCATAGGTACTATATGTATTAAAGCATGGAGAATTTCTTTCCTATCGAATCAGTAGTAGGATATCCGGGATCCGGTTAGTCCTCTTGGTTCTCCTGATAGTTCCCTTGCTAGGAGTCTGTCCGGAATAAAATTCAAACACACAAAGGGACATAATAAATGAATTTCACAATTATAAATATGTGCAACATGCAAACAAGGTATTCCATGATGGAATGATGCACATTTGCATGGTATAACATACCATGGCATGGGTGAGGCATGGGAACAATAATAAAGCACTTTATTTATTTATTTAGGCTTGTTTTACTCTTATAGACATTGATCTATTCATTATATTTACATGACGCATAACATGGTGATGATGCGATGCAACTAGCAATGTTAAGCGGAACCGAGATCCCGATGATTAATTATATGGTCCAAGTTATTTAGGTACCCCACAATTGAAATGTTGGCTTAACAAGGCAAAACATGGCATCGGTATGCTACACAAATTTAAATGGGGCCAATATAAGACTAGAAAAGCACGCAGTTGATCTCCATATTTAATTATGAGGTGAATCGACTATACAACACGGACCCGCAAAATATGTATGCAAGCATGTACAATTTGATATGCAACAATTCATATAGATGTCAATTATAAAATAGGGCTAAAAAGGGTCACACATTAGGGTTTCAGAGATCTTGGGGTTTCGAGGGTTTTACGGGGTTCGGGCTCAGTGGTATCAGGGTCTTCAGGGTCTCGACCATCGGATCTATGAAGAAGGTCATGGTGTCCTGGAAGGCAAACTTGGTGTGCCGAGGGTTCGGTCTTCAAGGGACTTGGTGTTCTATGATGAAAGTCTTCCGGGTTCAGGGCCTCGGACATATGCTCTGTGTAGAAGAGCATGGTGTTCCGTGACGAGGCTCTTGTCGAGATCTCGGTGCTCCGAACATCATTATGCTGTTGGACACGAAGAACTTGCCAAGAGGAGCTCCGGTATCACATGGCCAGGTCTGGGACTTGGCCTCACAGAGAACACAGAAGCCTTATTACGAGCAGATCGTGCGGTCATTGTCTTTGAAATGGCACCACCGAAGGGATCTGCAAGACGCAGTGACGAACAGCCGCTGCCGCGCGAGGTGGCCTGCAGATAGATGCGAAGCTAGCAGAGAACCTGTAGAAGGACGTCGAGAGGCAGCGACGAGGGAAAGGCAGGGTCTCAGCTGTGCAGGGGTGGCGCTCACGGGCAGGAGGAGGCGAGCGACCGCCAGGGATAGCACGGTGTGGTCATGGGGCTGAGGCCATGGCGATGGTATGAAGATAGGAGGGCGGAGACGAGTGGCACGCGGGCAAGGTTCGCGGTTGGAGAAGCCCACAGGGAAGGTCGGTGACGTCCGATGGCGATGCGAGCCAGGACGGTGAAGACGCGTGGCAGGAGGGGAAGGCCACGGTGGTAGCTGGCTAGAGGAAGGAAACGAGGCCCGTGACGGTGGAGCTGCGGAGGCGGGTGCCAGGCGAGGGAGAGAGGGCGGGTGCCAGGCGAGGGAGAGAGGCGGGTGCGAGGCGAGGCACGACTGTGCTTGCAGGAGAAGGGGCTCACGCGGCTGCTGGCCGAGGAGGCGGCCACGGTCGGGTGGCGGCCATGGCACAGGAGGTGGCCGACGACAGAATCTAGAGGCGTCCGGGATGGCTCGACACCGATGGGGGCTCAAACTCTCGCGACAAGGCGGCGCAGAGCGGAACAGGAGGTGATTGGGGTCGAGGGAGAACCGTGGCAGCGGGATGGGAAGGCCGCGGTGGTAGGTGGGGAGAGGCCGGGGACGATTGTGTCCAGGGAAGGTAGGGGGGAACGAGCGACGCGTGAGGATGGGAGCGGGGGAAAATCATGTGTGAGGCATGTCATGCCTAAGTCGGTTAGCATGCAGGGTTGGTGTGGTCACTTCAGGGGTGGTCTTCGGGGGTGGTCAGGTGTGTCTGTGTGTGTGCCGCAGGGGTGGTTGTGGCTGGGTCGGGTGCGTACAAGCAGGGATGTGTGCACCGCGCGCGCAAGTAGGCATGTTAGGTGCAGTGTGAGCTGCGTCGCTGTGCGCTGGTGGGGCTGGGTTGCTGCTGCGCGTGCTTAGGGTTTGAGTGTGTTGCATCTACGGCAGTGGCTGTGTAGACTAGGGTTAGGGTTATAGATGGTCCGATTAGGGTTAGGGTTTTGTTGGGCCGGGTTATAGGTGGCCTGACCTAACGGCTGGGCTGCCTCCCCTGTAAATAATTTTATTTTCTTATATAAATACTTTTGGTAATTAGTTTTAGACAAACAAAATATCCGGGAAGACCGAGGTTTAATAATGTGATATAAAGGAGGGGATATTTAGAAAACAAAGAGAGCCTTTTAGAAATTAGTTTTAGGCAACATATGCATGATGTCATGATGATGCTCAAATACAATGTTACATGATGACATGAGAATGATAATATGATGATGCAATTATGATATGTAGGAAGTAGCACTAAATAGACTATGCAAGTAACATTACAATTGTTAGTCAATTGCGATGCTACACATGTCCTGGTCATGTGTATTAGTCTTCTGTTGTTCTAAGTTGCTACTACTTTTACACCTATTTATATGGCTACTGCAAAATGTCTTTTGCTATTCTATGTTGCTACAACTCCTTTTACACCTGTTTATATGACTACAGGGAAATGTGTATTTATCAGACTAGGTATTACATGATGAGTGTGTTTCCTTCTGTTTGTTTTTTTGCAGTTTGTGTTTTGTTAATTTTGTACATGTTCTCTTTTTTTGCAGGCCACCGGTATAATATTCAGTTAAGTTTGTGTGCAAAGTTTTAAAGTTTATCAATGTGTTGAAATATCGGTGTCTTCGATTACTTTTGTCTTTAAAACAAATATGTCAAGAAATGATCAGTACTACATGCCCAATAGCACCCTCTACCAGCAGCTCTAAGCTGCCTCCTAATCTAATAGCAACCAACGAGACATCTACGCTTACCAATCCATCTCAAGATATGCCTAACCAACGAGAGGATGGAAACCCCGGAGGTGAAACGTTCAGTCCATTCAAATTTAGGAGAGTAAGCATTCAAACCTAGAAAGTGAGTACACAATTTTTCTGCATGCAAGATAGTTATTTGACGAGCTGCGGTCTTCTTTGGGCTGCAACATCTTGGTACTTCCTACGTTCCAAATTAATTGATCCAACGAAATCCTTACCCTTGGAGTGCTGCATAAGATCAAAGATAAGAACGATTCAAGGAGTAAAAGAATAGAAATAATTAACAGTGTGGTCTAATCAGCTAATCTACTTGTATCGGTTATGAACATATCGATAGCCGACTTTATAATCCTCATAATGTTCATTGTCTTGTTGTGTACTCAAAACTACAACAATCACCCTAATCATGCATTCAGGTAAAAGACTATCATTACGAGGTGGCCTGTCGCCACGCTATATTCCCTAGTAAAGACTTAAAGTGCGTTCAAGAACTATTTTCCTATAAAATAATGGATCTTCGTGTTTTTACTATGCACACCACAGAACTTTCGCTCTGTCATGGTACTAGCAACAACAACAATCAACAATATTAATTCTACTAAATCCACTACACACAGTGGTGGAACCAGGATTCGAACATGAGGGGGGGGGGGGGGAATTCGACAACCACAAAAGTGAATAAAAATCATTATATATTAATAAATCTCAGAAAATTATTAATATCAAACTGTATAAATATTCAATTATAGGTTCAGCGAACTACAAAACTAAATTACATGTCTATGAGCTTAAAGTGAGCTCTACGACCACCTGTATGAAATAAATCGATAATCTCATCGCTACTGATCTTTGCTGCTATTTCCTTCCCAATATAGACTATCGTATAATGCCGAAAAAAATCATCTCCCATTCTATTCCAGAGACGTGTCTTGATTATCTTCATAGCCGAAAAATCTCGCTCAGTGGTTGTCGTTGACACTGGAAGAGTTATGACTAGCCGCAGTAATCTATCAACCATTGAGTATGTAGTAGATTTACCTGTTTTAACTAGTCCAACTATCAAATCAGCAAGTGAAGGCAAGAATTTCAGCTCTATATTGTTGCAAACATCCAATTGGAAATGGGGAAGTTGAGACTCAAGATGAGCTCTTTCTTGGCTAGACAAATCTACAGGATAATTGTTTTCAACTAGTGTGCATATTTTTGACATATCAAAAGAGTCATGTCTTGGATACAAAGATGCACAAAGTGTCAAGAGCTCTGTGCTTTGAATACCAAAGCGGTCATTCAGCTCAACCAATTGTTGATCTATAGCAACATTGAACACGTCTGATTTGTAGTGATGTAATGTTGTCGTGTTATCATCTTGTTTCGAGACTTCCTCACATCAATGTACCTACAAAATTGCAGTATATATATTAATATTAGAAGATTTGTAATTATGATAAATAGTACTCTATTACAGATGCAAGAAGAGGGATATTACTTGCGATTCAAATCAGGGACTTCAATCGCATGCTTTAAACAAAAAGATTGAACCTCCTCGAGAAGAGAATTCCAACCATCTTCTCTTAACTGCCCAAGCAATACTTTTGTGTTGGGAACCTAATCCAGTGCATTTAAAATGCCAATGGATTTCTTTTGGAGTGTTAAACATAAGACATCTGCGATCTTCATGGTTTTCTCCATAAGATGCAGAATGAACACAAAATTAAATGATATAGTTTTTTTAGAGCACCTACAGCACGTCCTCTTGAATATTGCGTGACAGAACGGTTGGTAGCTACCCTCTGGAGAATTGCAACGGTAGCACCAAACATCTTATGTAAACTCTAAATGGACTTAAAGTGAGAGCTCCATCTAGTATCCCCCGGTCTCTGTAAAGATCATATTTGATTTGCACCTTTTCCTGTATCAAGCACGCCTAACTCAATTTCACGTTCAGTTTCTGCAGCATGTTTTGCTACTAACTGATCATTGCGCTTAGGTGAGGCACTAACAACATTTATGATGAGAATAGTATTCTGGAAAAAATTATGCAGCTCGTGCACCTCCCTTGAAGCCGCAACAAGAGCCAACTACAATTGATGTTCCATGAAATGTACATAATAAGCATAAGGACACTCGTTTAGAATTACAACCTTGAGTCCATTCCATTCACCTCTCATGTTACTCGTGCCGTCATAGCCCTGTCCTCTGATATGTTGGACACTCAAATTATTGTCTGCAAGGACAGTGCAAATTGCTTGTTTGACAGTCAACGCAACAGTGTCAGTGATATGAATGACATCAAGAAAACGTTCCTTTATGAATCCTTCCTTGTTCACAAACCAAGATGTATTATCTTGAATACTCAAATTATTGTTGCATTATCTGGATTATCCGAGATGTATTATATTGTTTTCATTACTAGTACTTAATCTTTCTTTCATATCCGAGTCGTCGCAATTGTAATATTCTTTTCCTTAATGCAAAATTATTTTATCAACTATATTAGTTAAGCTATGGACGGTAGAGAAAATGAAGAGGTGGTGCTCGACATGATAGATGAGGGTACTGGATGTTATAAAAAATATGATAGAGAAGATGACGGTGGTGATGATGGCTCCCAATATCTAAATTTGTCTCGAGGAGACAATGGTGGAGATGATAGTGGATACGACGGTGAAGACCATGGTGGAGACCATGGTGAGGTATATAAAGCCCCTGACGATCACTAGTGGATGCATTAATTTCTTCGTATATATATTGATGAATGTTTCTTCTCTTAGACCTTCGCATCGGGCTCCACTTCTGCAATTAAATGAGGCTCGGCCAAAAAGTTGGCCACTGATGTTCGTTTCACAATTGACCTTGTCTCTGAGCAGGGTCAACCGTTTGAGCCCATAGAGAGCGCCAATGCCTTTGTAAATCAATGCGGAGTGATTATTAGCGACACCATCTGGATCACCACTCAGAAGTGAAATACGCCAGGAAAGAAAAAGGATCAACTTGGAGCTAGTTTTGTCGATGACGGAGCCAAAGATTGTCTTTGGAATTCTCTGATGACACATTTCACCCTACCAGTTTTGTCGATATATGAACTCACATAGAAAATGAGGTTGAAAGTCAAGGATTGGGTTCTTTAGAAGATGGGCACACAATACAAGGATTGGAAGAAAAGATTATACCAAAACTATTTCAAAGAGAAAAAAGCTCCTAAATTCACTAGCCCACTAGAGAAGCAGCGAGATAACTAGGAAGCATTTCTGGAATACAAGCAATCAGAACCAGCTAAGGTAAGGTCGGAAAAGAATAAGCTAAATGCTTCCAAAAATAAATATCACCATCATATGGGCACATGTGGCTACATGAGTGCCTTGCCCAAGTGGGATAAAACTGAGGCCGACCTATCGGCTAAAGGGCCAAAAGAGGAAGATAACCACCACTTCATCGAGACATAACCAAAAGCAAAAGTTCTCGCCCGTCCCAAGAGTACCACCGGATCCTCCAAAGAGGGCTTACGACCTGACTGATGAGGAAACCAAGGCGGTCGTACATGCCAAAGTGGACGCCTTGTTTAAAAAGAAACAACCCGAGCCAGAGGTACCAATAGATCCGTCAGTCAAGGAGCACTTTATGAAATTTCTGAAGCATCCATCCCTAGCTTAGATAAATGAGCCAGATGACTATTCACGTTGTCTTGTGAAGACAGTGAAACAGAAGAGAACAAGTGGTAGAGGAAGCGATAAAAAGATGTTCCCCAGCTCGGAGAACAAGAAAAACAATCGATTCCCCTGCTCCAAGCGTTACCCGAACAACAACTATATGGGGGAGAACCTATGGATATGGAAATAGCTATGGCATTGTCCGAGCAATGTAATATGTCTCTTGATGACATACTTGGCAGTGCTGGTCCCACCACGGCTCCTATAGCACGACAATATGTCCACGGGCAGCCTTTGGTCAGTTTTGAGATGCTCCGGGATCTTCCAACAAAAATGTGACTATTGCATGCATGGTATATGAAAGCCGCAAAAAAGGGCTAGGATGGATCATAGCGAAAGTTAGAGAGGAGCATTACTTCATTAAAGACGAGGTCCATGTTGAACTTTCAGAAATCTTTCAGTTATTCAATCAAAGGGACTTCGACAAATCTATCCTCAGTTGCTATTGTCTGTAAGTGATCAATTTATTTATGTAATTAATAAGTAACTAGCTCAGCTCGTTCAATTCATTGCCGGTAATTATTCTCACTATATTCTTGTGAACACTATGATGCATAATGAAGATTCTCGAATGTAAAAAAAGGGAATCCATGGATTTGGGTTCATTGACCCAATTCGAGTTAATGAAGCTATGCTAAAGATGAAGCCCATGGACACGGAGCGTAACTTGCTCCGGTTTTTCCAGAAGCAACATTTCTTTAAGGAAATACTATTTCCTTACCACTTCGGGTGAGAGTGTTTCTATCTTATACATTAACGATATTAAGTGTAAATGATGGGTTACTGACGTATATATATATATGAACCTTGCATAGTTTTCACTGGATTCTTCTAAGCATTTTTGTTGACTTGGGAAGAGTTCATGTAATGGACTCATCTAAAGTGGACACAGAAGAGTACCGCAGCATGATCGAAATGCTCAATAAGTAATTTCAATCATTATCGTACTATATCAGTCTCTTCGGTTCAATTTCTAAGATATGAAGTCATTATTAATGCATTCATTCATTTTCTTTGTCGAGCAGTGTTTGGACACAGTTCAAGAGTGTGAACCACGATCAATGGCATGAGGAGCTGATTTATAAACCGTTGCCAGTAAGTAGTACGAGTTAGGTCCGTGCATCTCTTTAATGCTAGTTTCAATACAATTATCATGCATATTTGATTATTGTTTGATTGAATTCTATTCTTGTAAAGTTCCCGAGGCAGCCACAGGGGACTAATCTATGTGGATACTACGTTTGTGAGTTCATTCGCAGTTGCGCTACTAAGCAGAAGGGAAAATTTGTTCAAGTACGTAAACAATATATTCACAATTTATTTTTATTATAATGATTTGTGTTGATTTCCATTCATATTTTTTATGATGATTAATATATTCATATTGATTTCCTTCTTTTTAGATGAAAGCTCTCCGGGAAAAGCTACTACCACAGGACCGTCTACTAGCAATTCAAGAAGAATTCGCGGGACTTTTGCTTGACGAGGGCTTAGACCCATGCGGAGAATAAAATATAGATAGAGCCTAAAGCATTCATGTCATGGATCTCCGTGTAATCAAATAGACGGGTTCTAGACCCGATTGAGAGTCGTATAACAAATTGTATATATTTGTATGTATGCTCGTAAGAGAAATTATATTATATATGCATCAACACGTACAAGTACTATGTAGTAGCGTCACGTATGTATAAAAAACTTGTTTGTAATAAAAACACAGAATGAAAAATAATTTAACACAAAATGCAAAATTTAAAGGAAAACACAAAATCCTAAAACCCCATCTCCTGTAGCGGCAGCCAAATGGCCCAAAAAGCTGCCGCGACAGGGAACCTTTAGTCCAAGTTTGAATGTCTTCTAGCCCAGCGCACGACGCGGGGCCACGTGGTGGACCTCTAGTCCTGATTCCTTAGTCCTGGATACGTATCCGGGACTAAAGGTCCTTACGAACCGGGACCAGAGGTGTATTTTCTACTAGTGTGTAGTCGTTCCCTCTGCGATCTAACCGACCCAACATCACACCGAGCGGCGCCTCCGAGATATGCATATGTAAGGTACAACAATGAGTTCGTCTTCTTGATCCAGCAAGAGAGAGGGAATGGTAGATGGGATCTAGTTTAGCACTACGATGGGTGGTGGCTATGGTGCAGAGAGCTCCACGGGCAGGGCTTCACCAACACGCAGAGATTCAAGGAGGGAGGAAGGGAGTGCAGTAGGGGGAGCCTGGCTGATAGGAATTGGGTTTCTTTGCCCCTTGCTCCCCTCAAAATATGTATGCCAATATTAAGGTTCGATAGGAATTAATCCTTTTAGTTCTTCCTGAAATCCTTCAAACAACATCAAATTGATCCCAATAGACCATTGCAGTTTTTCCCAAGTGGTGTCTGGCCTCTGTGCCGCTCCTTCCCCAACCTTCTCGTCATTGACCTTCTCGTCTTGTCGGTAGAACGACCTCTCTCCTCCCCGTCGCTGGTGGCCATGGTGGTCGGCGGTGGGGGGAGCGAGTTCTAGGTTTTCATTTTTCTTCTTAATAGTTTTAGGAATCCAAGTAAAGTAGATATTAGGAATCCTTCCTCTGTCCAGTCGTTGGAAGTCGGCGCGTGCCCTCCGCTAGAATCGGCTATGGAGCCCTTGCAGCTGGTGGTCGCGAGGTTGATTTCGGCTAGCTCGCTCCCAGATCTGCGCATGTGCCCCTGACTATAGTCGATGTTGCTTGGCTCGCTCTAGGCGCGTTGCTCCTGGCCAGGCCTTTGGTGGAGGCCTTGATGGCTCTAGTCATCGCCCCCTTGCCCCAAACTTCATTTGTGGCTGACTATAGCGATGGCGGGATTGGGATCGAGCCCTGCCTCCACCTTGGCGGTTCGGCGTCGACAACGACCAGGCATCAGGATCGATGCCAGCAAATCCTCTATGCTATTGTGCTTTGGAGGGGGTGGCCTGGATGGCTGGGTTGGTAAAGTGAGTGACGATGGACGGGAGCAGGATATGGATCTCTGTTTGGATGCTTCTAGTGTGCTTGCCTTTTTTGTGTTGTGGAGAAGATAGTTGATGATGGACAAAAGTTCAGGCTCCGCTTCCAGTACTCGAGATCAAGAGTTGATCTTCCTCAGCAATTCTTCAACTCTAGCACTGACAGCACTCATATCTGCAACTTTGGGTATGCGATTTTTGCCTCTTTTTATGAGTTGGAGATTGCAGAGTCTGCTTTAGCGTCGATTCAACATGATGGTTGCAACTGGTACTATTTTAATTGCAAGGTGAACCTATGGTGCCAAGGCAATATCAATATAATTCACTCTTGTAGTATACCAGTTAAGGCCAGCAATAGGGATTCAATCGTCATTGATATGGAGGAGGTCCTAATTGTTGAATCACAGTCATATGAGCATAAGTTACTTAAGACCCTAAAGAAAATTGATGGTGGTGTTATAAGTTCAACTGAGCAAGATTTTTTTTAAAGTTTAGCAGCACATGGTTTTGTTGGTTCGATGATAAGCATGGTGTTGACACCGTCCCTATTGTTCGGGTTGATCCCTCAAAAGTGGATGACAACACTTCTGCTATGGTTCCTCAGATTCAATGGCTGAGACCCCTGAGTTTGAGCTCGGTGAAGGATATTCGATATCTACAGTTGATTACTCCAACTCTTCCTTAGATGCATACACCAAATAGACTGTCGGGAGAACCACCCCCAAGGAATCAATTGGTATGGAGCATATAAGCCTTTGAAGAGTTGCGGTACTTTTGGATCCGAGTTGTCGACGGATGGACGATCGCTGTTTGGTTCCTCTTGTATTCTTCGGTGTCGGCATCATGCGTTATATTCATCTGTTCTTGGGTTGTGCCACTTTGTGTTTCCTATTTCTTTCTCTTTTTTTAGAGCCATGATGTACTGTGATCGTTAATGTTAATATATATCTTGATGTTCAAAAAAGAAATCCTTCCAACTACCCTACCAAAGCATCTACCATTTCTTTAGCTTGGAAATGCTACCAAAGCTATTCTATATACTCATCCATATAAACCCTTTCCATGCAAAAATATTTTATGGCCCAATGCAATATTTCAAATATATTCCATATTATCTATTATGCCATTTTCGCTCTAAAAATAATCTAGCCATATTCCACTCCTTAGAAAATTCTCATCTTTTGGGAACATAGATTATTTAATATTTTACACATTTCTCATGTCGGACTCCAAGCCATTCGAGCAACTTTTTAATGTAGAACTGTCATCAAACACTTTCAGCCATTTCCAAATTATGTATCTAATTACACATAAAAGTGTCTCCACATTGGATGAAACTTTGTGACATCGCTACTATATCAGAAACACACCTCAACATGTGTGCCCCAACCTCAGGTGAACAATATTTCACATACCTCCTTTGTAAAGTTGTTTCATGCCTATTATCACCTTCCAAAGCAACCCATAGCTACACAAGTATAATGGCTATAAAACTTGGTAGTATTGACCACCTTCCATATATAGACTAGAAAAGTTTCCTAAGATCATTTGAGAAAGACCACTTTGGCATGACCATGCTTTTTGTAGCATCCCAATTGTCTAACATTGTAATGCTACATGATTTCAATCAATATATGCTATCCCCAAATAATAATTAATGCATCATCATAATATTATGCTCATGTCACCATGCCACGTTGCATTTGAGTATTATATTAAAACACTTGTATTTGGTTCTTCTCCTCATAATTGTATCTTGAATTTGCCTCTTATTAAATGTGGTTGGTTCTTAATAAACTGTATTTGGTTTTTGTCATATGATATATGAAAATATCTAAATTGAGTCGAGGGCATATCTTTTACTTTCTCTCTACCTACTAACCTTGGTCATTTCTTTTGCCTCATCTTCTAACTCTACCATATATTTTATATGTGGGCATTGTGTATTTCTTTTGGCATTCTAATTCTAGCTCACATACCAATGGTATGGGCCCAATTCTTTTTCTACATGGCTATATATGGTTTGATCCAAACCGTTCACATTAGGCCAACACCTTGTCAATATCTTTGTTGCTATTTTCTTTTGGCAAGGCTTATGCATGTATTTATTTTGTTTTCACAAAATAAACCCCACATACATGTGTATGCATTAACAAGCATATTTCGAGGCACATGAAATAATGAAGCCATATGTGACCACTCCTTTGATTTTACCATTCCTTTTTGAATTTGAGTTTTTTTTGGAATTTGTTCAAACTTGTCTAAACTAACTAGCCAATCAACCTACCCTTCCTCATACCTAAACATGTCCATCTATTATTTTTTTCATGTCTTAATCGTAAATTCACATGTGCTGTGCATGTGTAACACGGATGTGGATCACCACCCCATCTCCACCCATCCCCTTTCCTTTCTTGGTAAACAAAAAAACAAACCACCACCACAACCAGCTTGCCCTCTCTCCCCTCTCTCTACCTCTCCATTGTAATCAAAAGAAGCAAGACGAGAAGGAGAGATAACCCTCGACAACGCCACTACTGATGACAGCTGCAGCCCATGCCTGCGTCTAGTTGTCGCAATCTCACAACCACCACCGTCCACCTCTGCCTGAGTCGTTTGCGCAAAGGTGTATTCCTTGATCCCATCTTTCCACCACACTAAACCACGATCAAAATGATCAAGCCAGTCGCCCGCAATCATCCTCAAAAGTTCGCCCAATCCCACAATTTTCCTTACGAAGCTTTAGAATTCTGCTTATCAAGATCTTCAGTCTAAATTGTCGAGATTTAGGTTGCATAGTTTTCCTATTCATGTGCAGAGTAATGCTTTGAGTGCAGGATAGAGTAGCTACCATACCACTACTCGTATCATTCTCTCTTGTACATTGAATTGGTGGATTAATGCAATTTCACTTATTCCACGGAAGTCAGAAGTGGCCTTTATACCTCGAGACTTTTACTTCCGTCTTTGTTTTTTGATTAATGTGATTTCACTCATTCCACGGAAGTCAGAAGTGGCCTTTATCCCTCGAGACTTTTACTTCCGTCTTTGTTTTTCCGGAGTGTTTTCTCAAGAACGTAATCAATAATCTCTTGTTGGTGGCCTCATCTATTTCAAGATGGAGCAAAATCTTCAACGATCTGGTAGAAGCATATGCAAAATCTTCTCTGTCCTCTTCATTCTATCGGTGCTCGACATCGTCAAACAAGATGGATGGAAGATATATTTGACTTCAATTGGCAAATCCTTTTCTCTTGGTAAAGCCAATTATGGTCGATGCCATCAATCACAAAATCTATGGCAATAACCTCATGGTTAAGGAAAGCAATAAGATTATTTATAATAACTATAGTTATCCAACATTCTTTTCCTTCTTAGAATTCCACCATAAACTAGCATGACCTCCTTCTCTTGAAGATAAATCCGCGCACCTCAATTTTGCGATCTTTTGGTTCTTACCGGCACAAGAAGAATCTAATTCGATATTCATGAACCCAAATCTTTTCCGTTGATGTCAAAGAAATCTGTAGTTTGAAGGCGACGTTGTTTTCCTAAATTTCTTTTCTTAAATCGAAGGAGGAAACAATGCTAATTTCATAGTGTTTGATAACTTCTCCAAAGTTGATCTTTTCTTCTGGCAAAACAAACAATCATATTCATGTGCATCTGTTGACCTTTAATCCGAATGACGTGTCTTTATTTTCTCTCCTTGATACATTGTCTTTTCAAATTCTTTTAAGAAGTGGTTCTATTCTTTCATCGTGTTTCTTGAGAGCACCGGAGCTATGTTCATCCTATCTTTCTCATCTCACAACAACCCTCTAGGTTCTTCAAGTCATATGTTTCTAAGAAGCAAAATACAAGACTCGCAACAAGTCTAGCAGATTTTGCAACATGTAGTGGCCGCACCATTCTGTTGATAAATCATCTTGGAACGTGAGGATCACCTTCGTTCCAAACACCCTCCTCTCTTTTTGTCTTCTTATTTTTCCTAGGAATCTCAGGGAGAGATTCTTGTTAAGTAGGGGAGAGTTGTAGCATCCCAATTGTCTAAATTGTAATGCTACATGATTTCAATCAACATATGCTATCCCCAAATAATAGTTATTGCATCATCATAATATCATGCTCATGTCACCATGCCATGTTGCATTTGAGCATCATACTAAAACACTTGCATTTGGTCCTTCTCCTCAAAATTGCATCTTGAATTTGCCTCTTATTAATTGTAGTTGGTTCTTAATAAACTGTATTTGGTTTTTGATATATGATATTTGAAAATGCCCAAATTGAGTCAAGGGCATATATTTTACTTTCTCTCCACCTACTAACCTTGGTCATTTCTTTTGCCTCATCTTCTAACTCTACCATATATTTTATATGTGGCCATTGTGTATTTCGTTTGCCATTCTTATTCTAGCACACATATCAATTGTATGGGCCTAATTCTTCTTGGGATTTCTATTTTCGTGCCCCTTGTTCGGTAGTTGTACTTAGTTTCCCCAGCCTCTTAGTTTTTGCACTCGGATGGGGGGATGCCATCAGGTCAAAGTCCTGACTGTTACATGCTGACTGGTGGGACCGCGTTGGGGCGGGTCGTGCGTTGACCGTTACGTTATGTCGACACAACCGTTACATGCTGACGGGTGGGTCCAGGATACACGGCGGACCAGCCATCCATCTCTCGCTGACTTGTGGGCCCAGATTTTCCTGATTATGTGGCCGGTGCAGCCAATAACAAATGGGGCTGTTCGGTGGGGCCGTCGAAGCCAATGAACGATGGGGCCGCTATGTGGAGCCTTTTTATGGGGTCGTCGTAGCCAATGACCGGTAGGGTCATCATGTGGGGCTAGTGGGGGATTTGCATGTTTGCCACGTTTTACTTTGCAACTTGCATATCTGCCATTTTGTGTGTCACTGACATGTGGTGGTCATGTGGCAAATATGCAAATTTCAAAGAAAAAGTTCGGCAGATATACAAAATTGGCAAATATGCAAAAATTGACGGGTGCTGTCGTGTATGACATGTTGGCTCTCTCTCTCTCATCCGCTCCCAGCCCCCCAGCCCTGGGTAGCCCCTATCCCACCGGCGGACAGAGAAGCCATCGTCGGCGCGTCGGCGTGTCGCCGGATCTGTCCTATGGCAGTATCAGACAGACGCCATGCTGCACCTAAACCACGGCTCTGACACCTATTTCGTCCGCATGCATTGTACATTGAGGCAGTACCGACCACAGGCAGGTCCGTCGCCCACGACAACCGGGATTTGGTTCCGCTGCCATAGCTCGACGAACAGTCACATCAATTGCTAGTAGTGCTTGCTAAGACCTCCACTCCTGCTCCGCCCACCATAATTGATTCGGTCTGCGTAATTTCCTCGATATTGTAGGTGCAAATTAGTCCTCAATGTCTGGTCATAGCGGGTACTCCGGCGAGGGTGGGGAATCGATCATGTCGTGGCCACATTCTCCTTCTCCTACCACATCGGAACTGCATGTAGCTCCTTATCTTTGTACTACTGTTGAATTTCAAGTGCTAACATGGCCTATCAGACTTATTCTAATTTGATTTGTTTTGGGATTGTTACATGTGCTATACATGCCGATGATCCATGGTACATTGCATACCAAGATGAATCAACCCAGTGGTCTAGCCATAGGATGGATTTGGAGGAGATGGTTGCCAAGTTAGGTGATGAATTAGCCCATAAAAAAATATTGATATTCGAGCTGAAGCGTATTGTCGAGGAAGAATTCAGATCTTATTTGCAAAGAGAAGTTTACACCTGAGGCTGATCTTGCCATACCTGATCAAGTGGTAGAAAATATAAAACATGAACTTCAAGTGAAGAGGGGGGGAGAGAATAGTAGATTCATGTGGGCAGTTTTAGTAGTTGTCATCCGTGTCCTAGCAGTTACAGTATGCGGTTGTGGTGAAGGGTGGCACGTGTAATGATTAGTTGAATAGATAGCTAATTTAGAAAGTATAATTGTTATTCAATAGATGGTTGTGAGTTCCTGCTAATTTAGTCACTTTGCGGTCCCAAAGTTGTCGAGCCAATGCATTGCGGTGCCCGAGTTGCTTGCCATTGGATCTAGCGGTCCCAAAGTGGCCGAGAGAATGCATTGCGGTGCCCGAGTTGCTTTCCATTGGATCTAGCGGTCCCAAAGTTGTCGAGAGAATGCATTGTGGGGCCCGAGTTACTTGGCATTGGATCTAGCTGCCCATAGTTGGTGTGCCAAATGCCTAGAGGGTCAAGTTGGGGCCTATCAGTTTTGACTATTCTGTTGCTGCCATCGTGGCTGCCATGTAGAGTTGTAGCGTTGGCGGCAGAATCCATTCCCTATTCCAAATTAGTACTTGAGATTGTCAATCCAAGTTAGTTGACTCAAATTCGTCAAGATACAATCGAATCTAGACAAATCGAAATCGACTAATTTGGGTCGGAGGGAGTACTACTTATGAATCAGCTTTAGAGCATATCCACCGTCCTCACTGCTCAAATACATATCAATTTTGATGCAAATCATACATATTTCGATCAAATTTATACAAGCCCACCGGAGATTGACAAAGCAAGTACTACTACTTATGAATCAGCTTTAGAGCATATCCACCGGTCTCACGGCTCAAATACATGTAAAATTTATTCAAATCATACATATATTTTAAGTCACAAAATTTTGGTTCAAATTGGGATTAATTTTGTCTCAATTTTAAGCGGACAGTGAGCTAGCCGCCCTCCCTGCTGTATGTGTACTCCTAGAAGTATGGGCAATGTGATCCCATCCGGCCTTCACCGTCGAAGTGCACCTCGATGTGCCAGCCACGGCCACAACTTGCCTCCCATAGCTTCGGTTCATGAGGGGTTGATCTGCGTCGTCGCAGTCATGTTGCGGATGATGGCTGCAATCATCTTCGCATCGATGACCACTGTCGGCACCACCGCTGTCGCACTGATGTTGCGGATGATGGCTTCCATCGGTGTCTTTCATCAGCAATGGGTCTGAGGATGTGAACGGAAGTGAGACAGATAGAGACAGAAATTTTAGACGGTTAGATCCTCATCGTCGCACGCCGTTCTAGTAGCCGCGCTTAGATCCGCGTCGCCGCAAGCCGTTCCGACCCCCACGCATAGGTCCATGCCACCGCACGCTGTTCCGACTGCCACGCTTAGGTTCGCGCCTCCGCACGCCGTTCAAACCACCACACTTAGATCCGCGCCGCCGCACGCCGTTCAGACCGCCACGCTTAGATCCTCGCAACCGCACTCCATTCGGACTTCTGTGCCATCGTACGTCGATAGGAGGGGAGGAAGATGTGGCTAGTATACGTGCGATAGGGAAAGGGAGGGAGAGACATGTAGCCCTTCAGGATCTCCTCTCTGTAGCCCCAGCCTGTCAGATGATGATGTATCCAACGCTGGTTGGCCAAGATCCGTGTGACATACATCTCGACCAATCAGAGCGCAGCCAAACTGAGCGCTAGTTGATGCGGCTGGTATACATGCATCAGGGAAAGGGAGGGAGAGACATCCAGCCTGTCGGGCTCTCCTCACCATACAAGGTTAGGTGCGCCCATCAGGAGAGAGAGACATCCAGCCTGTCGGATCATGATGTATTCAATGGTGGTTGGCCAAGATCCATGTGACATACATCTCAACCAATCAGAGCACAGCCAAACTAAGACATGAGAGAGGGGAAAAGTGAGGAAAATTTAGCGGGAGGGGAAAACTGAGGAAAATTTTAGCGAGGGGAGAAAACTGAGGAAAATTTTAGCTGGAGGGGAAAACTGAGTAGAGCTAAGGAAAACAAGGGTGCTCAGATTAAAAAATGACTAAGGAAAATTCAAGCTTTTGGCATAACAAATGGAAAATGTGTTATTCGAACAAAATAATCCGTCTTGGCCGACATTATATTGTTTGCAACTCAAAGATACACAAGTGTGCTAAATTTGGCCTCATTTAGACAAAGTATGTTTTGGGATGGGTTATTTTGGAGGTTGATTGAGTAGAAAGCCATGCATCTTCATAGCTAGTAGCTCATTCCAAGAAGGATTTAAGAAGTGGTTTAGGAGAGAAGTCCATTTCTCTTTATTTCCTTTTCCTTTATTATTCATGCTAGTTTGTAGGTAACATAACAATACTCCATGCAAAGGTTGCACTATGTTTTGACTTCTTTTTTGAATTAAACTAACCCTAAAACCATTTATTTGAATTTAATCACTTAGAAAAAGAAAAATGTGGCTGATTATAAGTAAATCTAAAATTTTCAATTTCATATGGTAATCAATCCAGGATACACAAGTGTGCCAAATTTTGGATCAATTGGTCAACGTTTGCTATGGTTTAAGCCATGAACTAGCTAAACCCCATGTGTTGACCACATGTCGAGGGCAAAACTGAGCAGTGCTAAGCAACTAGGTGGATGACAACAGAAACTTGCAATAACACATACATTATGGGGTTATCCAACATACAAACTTGGGAGCGTCACACTAGTTTGAATTTAATACAAACATTGATAGTAGTTCAAATTCATCATACAAATTAAAATTAATAATTCAAATTCATTTTTTCTTACTCCTAGTGTTTTTCGCTGGAATATTCTTGGAGTTCACCACCCTGCTCCGGGTGATCCTGGCTAGAATATTCTCGGAGTCCACCATCAGCTTCTTCCGTTTGTTCCCTTTGTTATTTTTCTCTGCATCCAATGAATCAAGTGCTTCAGCCTGTCGTACAATTGGTTCAACCATGTTTCGATTCATTGGTTCATACGGTTCAAAACACATTGGCATCATTTCTTCAATATCTTCTTGTGTAATTCCTTTACTTTTGAACACTGCTTCCAATGAATAAATTGCTTCAATTTCCCATGCATTTGGTGCAATCTCCCCTTCATTTGGTTCAATCTCCTCTCGATCCATTGGTTCAATATCCCCTGCATTTGTTTCAATCTCCCCTGCATTTGGTTCAATCTCCTCTCGATCCATTGGTTCAATCTCCCCTGCATTTGTTTTAATCTCCCCTGCATTTGGTTTAATCTCTTCTCGATCCATTGGTTCAATCTCCCTTGCATCTAGTTCAATCTCCCCAGCATTTGGTTCGATCTCCCCTGCATCTGGTTCAATCTTCTCTCGATCCGTTGGTTCAATCTGCAATGTATCCATTGCTTCGTTCTCCTCTCGTTCAAATGCTTCATTCTCATCTGCATTTGTTGCTCCAACCTGATAATCCGTTCCATAAGTTGGGTCGGACTTCATTTTTACAAAGCCTAGCAATGTGCCCTAGGATCCCACAATGTTTGCACTTATGTCGTCGAGGTGGTGCACAACCCTCTGCACTAGCTCTCATCCTATTCTTCCTTGGCCTATCTGCTGGTCTAGTAAAAACTGGAGGGTATAGCTTGACGTCTGGATTCACTTCTATCCATTGGTCTTTTCCCAACAAGGTTGGAACGTTCTGAACATATGCTACCCTAAATTTGGCAACAGAGAAATACTCCGACACGTACTGATCAACTTCACCCTCTTCACCTCCTAGAACACCCATGAAAAACAATGCATGTATGCAGGGTTTCCCACGGAGCTGCCATTGCCTGCAATGACATGTCCTATCAACCAAACTCACTGGATACCTCCATTGTCTATCTTTGTTGTCAGTGTACGTTACCTTAGACTCCATTCCTCTCCTAATGCATTTCATCTTCAATTGTTTTACCCTGGCATGCAAAGCCTTAATCAAATATGGGAGGATGAGATGGCCAGCATATACTGTTGATGCAATTTTTTGACGCAAATCAATCTTTATCATAATCATCTGCCTAATCTTATCACATATTTGCCACATCATAATCCCTTTCAATGACTTGACCTTTGCATTGAAACTCTCTGCAAGGTTACTTGTCACATAGTCTACCTTGCAAATTTCATTAAATTGGCTTCTTGACAACATCATTCTGTGATATGCATCCAAGTACTCATTCACCACAGGTTTCTGTTTATACAACACTTCCAAATGATACAGATGCTTCCTCAAACTACATGTGTATGAAGCTGGCCATAGGTTGTCAGTATAAACTTTACCCTTGAATTTCTTTGTAAAATTCTGCACTAAGTGTCGCATACATTCCCTATGCTCCACTCCGGAGAATACTTCTTCTAAAACTTTCTCCAAACCTTTGCAAGCGTCCGTGTGGATAGTAAGTCCTGGTGGATGACCTATAAGGTCGTGCAATTCTCTAGAAACCAAGTCCAACTTTCCTCTGACTCAATCTCCAAAACTTCAAAAGCAACATGGAACATCCAATTGTGTCCATCAACTGTAGTAGCAGCTATTAGCTGTCCTTTAAATCTGCCATGAAGAGCCGTTGCATCCACGGCCAAATAAGACCTGCAACCATCCAGAAACCCTTGCCAGCAAGTTTTGAAACAAACAAAAGCCCTTCTAAAGCACTCCTTCTCCATTTTCTTCCCTCTTATTTTGTACTAAACTGTATGCATGTCTATCTGTACAACACTACCTCGACTAGCCATCTCCACTTCAGCTTTGAAGCTGTAAAGCAACTGAAAACTTTCATTCCATGGATCATTGATCCTATCAAGAGCCATTTCCTTTGCATATAACATCCTCATGTAAGGTACTATAATATTAAACTTTTCAGAAACTTTTTTTATGAGCGTTGTTGCACCAAGTGATGGGTTCACTCTCATCCAATCCATGATTGCATCTGTCAACCACCTAGTCTTTGCTAGTTTTGTTTTGTCCTTTGGCTATCCCCCTTGAGGTGGATAAGGATGTTCGAACCGGTTACCTTTTATCTGATACGTAATGAAAATGTTAGGTACAGTTAACAAATTCTATACAATGATCTAAAATACACAACTGGTTGTAATACTAAACCAAACTACTCTTGAGCATAGTGGATGCATGCATCCTCCACCTACACCTCTTGTATGGGCACTTCACTGTGAACCTTGCTGGCTCACTCTTAATAACAACATAATCATTATTGGTGCAGATGCAATATGTAGTAAGGGCATTACGATAGTCCCGCATCGTTTCAAATACGGTGCCTTCTGAAATCTTAGGATCATTCCTGTTCCACTCAATTACTAACAAGTCCTCACCATCGTACTCGGCTAAAATAAGACTGTCATTTTTCTCCTCGTTCTCTTATTCATCCGTTCCGTCAAATCTGGCACAGTGGGCCAATTCCTCTGTGTATTGATCCTCTAGTGCCTATTTAGTGAATCTATCTACCAATTCAGGAAACATCAACTCATTCGCGTCATCTAGTGGAGGCGCTCCCTCGGCAAGCTCTACTTCGTCCTCATCGGCCGCACAAGCATTTTTTCTTACACTCGCAGTGCGAACAGATGGTACTGTTGTGGTACTACAAGGAGCGCGGGGGCACACACTATTAGCAGAGACATCAGAGACACATGATGCATGACCACCTGATGATGCTTTAGCCCTCTTTCCCGTGTTTTCAACTTTAGGTTGCACATGGAGACGAATTCGACCAAAACGTTCGGTAGCATTCAAAGAGAAAATCATTACCAGATCAGCTTCGCTAGTTAGTGGTTGCAATCTTTGCTCGCTAATGTTGAAATATTGCAAATCAACTGAATCGCCATTGCTCCAGGGGAATTTAGAATATATTTTATCTTTCAAATCTCTGAGAGTTATGGAGGTTGCAACCATCGCTAGGAAGTAAAATCCAGAGAGATACCATTCACAACCACGAATTATGCTAGTATCCAGTTTAACCGCCAGCTGAAATGCCAGCGCTAGATTAATCATGTTCGAAAAGCAAGACAGTTAGCTGAGCACCGGCAATTCGCCCCTATAATCATTCCACAAAGGGAAACGATACTTACCCAGATTGTAGCACCCCAATTGTCTAACAATTGTAATGCTACTTGTCCTAGTAAGATATTGGCTACTTCATATATATTATTGTTGCATCATGATTATATCAGGCTCATGTCATCATGCCACCTTGCATTTGAGCATCATATAAAACTCCTTTTATTTTGGTTCTTCTCTCACATGCATTATTAATTGTATTTGCCTCTTGATATTGTATTTGGTTATTAATATATTGTTCAATGCCCAAGTTGAGTTGGGGGCATATCTTCTATTGCAATTCCACCATCTTTCTCTTCCTCCACTTTATAATTCCACCATCCTACTAGACCATGAGCTTGTTTGTCTTTATTTTGGTTTTCTCTAGCTCATGGGCAATAGGGTGGACCTAGTCCTTAATTTTCCTTGCTTGGCTCTATTCCACTTCTTGGATATGCATAGAGTAATGCCATAATATTAATATTGTTTTCACAAATAAATAATGGCATTAGTATTTTTGCATGGGCCATGCACAATTCTTCACCACCTTTTCCCTCCATTGTTTTTCTTTGGATTTGGTGGATCCTATCTAAGAAAAACCATCTACCACTATTACACCATCCTCATAATCTCACCATCTCTTTTTCCTCTTATTTTTCAATCCTCCATGCATGAGCCATATGTGACCTTTGCTATCTATTCTTTTCTTCCTCTTTCTTTCTTGTTTCTCCTTCACATTGTCTCAAGCAAGATCAAGTTTCATGCTTCTCCTTGGTTTGGCCTCATAATCAAATTAAAAATATAAATGCCTAATAAAACCTAACCTAACCTTTTCCTCTCTCTCTATTATTCTCATAAACCCTAACTCCACTTACCTCTCTCTCTCACACCCCTCTCTCTCTACCATGGGCACCACCCTGGCCACCCTCTCCCTGGCCCACACCTCAGCCACCCAGCCATCCCAACCCTAGCCCATGCCCTAACCCGAGCCATGCCCCATCTAACCCTAGCCGAGCTACCCTCCCTCTCTTCTCTCTTCCTGACCCGAGGGCCCTCCTCTAGCCTGTCTCTCCCTCTGGACCTGGTCCACCTGCAGCCACAGGTCCAGCCCCAGCCGGCCGAGCACGTGCTCGAGGAGGAAGGAGAGAAAAGGTGGCACCAAGGCCACCTTTATCTCTGCCGTGCCCCAGCTGCCCTCCTCCCTCTCTCCCTCCTTTTTCCTCCCTCCTCACGCCTCTCTGTCCGTCCCCAGATCCGTCCCAGAGCCGCCCTCTTCTTCCCCTCCTTCCTCTCCGTCCACCAGCAGCCGACGCCGGTCGCCGCCAGCACCACCTCGTCCCCGCCGTTCCAGCCGTGCAGCTCGACCTGGAGGTGGTTGAGAAGATCGAGTACGTCCTCCTGCGTCGCCCCGTGGCCGTCAGCGCGAAGGAGAGAGCCCAGCACCGCCAGATCCTCGCCGTCCCGACGCCAAACCCTAGCCGTCGGTGCGCCAGCGTCCTCGCCGTACCAGCGCCTCCCTGCCCGATCCAACACCACCGCCGAGCCCGCGGTGAGCATCTCTTTCTCCCTGACAACCTCCGCCTCGCCGTACCGCCCTAACGCCGCCGATCGTTTCATAGAACACCCGCCGCGCGCCAGAGCTCGCCGTCTTCTGCAGCCTCCCCGCACCTGTAAGCCCCTTATCTAGCCCGCGCCCACCTCCCTGTCAACTACCCGAGCCAGCCGCACCGGTTAGCACCCTCCGCGCGCACGCCCACGTCCCGGGATCGATCCCCGCTCGCGCCGCGCGCCGGATTTTCTCGCTAGACGAAGGAAAACGAAGAACAGTACGGGCCCGTGGTCATCTTACAAAAAGCCCCCCACCTATTTGATTCCCGCAACCCGCGCTCCTAGCGGCCCTACTGCCAGCCACCCTGAGCGTCTTGCAGAAAACCCCTCGGCTTTTCCCGGCCGCAACCCGCGCTCCAGCCCCAGCCCCACCTGTCAGCCCCTGTCTCCCTCGCCGCTGTCACGTGGGCCTGCACCAGTTGGCCCACCCCGCAGTCGCAGTGGCTAGCCCGAGACGCGGTGACAAAAGGATTTCCCCGCGCGTGGCCCAGTCAGCACAAAGGCCCACCTGTCAGTGTCTGGGGTTGATTCCGCCTGAGTAACAAAAGTTTTTCCCTGTGTTTGTTTTTAATCAAATCTTTTTCAAATTGATTTAAATTCAAATTCAATTCAGATTCAAATAATTTTTAAAATACAAATTCAAATAATACAAATAATATATGTTTTGGAATCAGAAAAATGTGAGGAATTCAAATATGCCCTTCAAAATAATATTTGAACACTTTAAATTTTCGAGATGATTAAAATTACAATAAAATGCCCTTTTCCTTATTTAATTAATAACTTTTGTTTTATAACTCCAAATTTGACAAATAATATGTCTAAATCGATCAGCGCGACGAGCCCGTTCTATTTATGCAGTCCTTGTTCTGAATGGAAGCATGCATCATGTTGTCATTTAAAATCTGAACTGTTTATGACAATAAAACTTGGTCTAATGAATAATAAAATGCTTTATTTCTTGTATCCACACCTCACCTTGCCATGCTACTTAAATGCCATGCAAATTGTGCATCATTCATCATGGCATGCTTGTTTGCTTGTCGCATTTTAATTCATATGCTTGTGCACTTTATTTATGTTGGCCCTTGTTTGTTTGGTTCTTCTTCGAATAGACGCCCAGCAGGAGAATTACTAGGAATCACAGGAGTATTACCCAGATCCATCTCTCGCTTCAACTGAGCTGCCAGGCAAGCACTACCACATGCTTGCATACATACAATACCTATTGCCTCTATCTTATTCATGCATCATTGAGTCGCGATTGCATTAAATTGAATCCCAAGTACTGCATAGCCTTTACTTTTAAACCACACCAAGCCTGTTCCAGTCCCATGAGCCATTACTACAGGAGTTGTTTGAGCCATGCGAGTCGTAGAAAAGCATGAGTAGGGTATGTGAGTGTCTGATGGATAATGAGGTACCTAAACAACATAACCTGAGTAGTAATGGGATAACTAATGAAAGAGGCACCGGTGAGCAATATCTGCTATTTGGTTTTTCATGCTCACTTGTGTCCCGTAGGACCCCGAGTACTTGATTCTTGTTCCTTGACTATTCGCACTATCCACATCCGGGAGGCCTTATGGACCCCCCTGAGTCAGAGCTTGATTCATTCTTATTTCTTGGGGCCACAATTAGTTTGGGGCTTTATTACTAATCTGTACTTATGCCATGTTACTGCTTTATCTAAGATTGTGCGAGGAGCACCTGTACTGTTTTGGATCGTGGAATGTTTTCGCGGTATCGACAAGCCCAGTCACATTTTCGGGTTCCCAGTCGTTTACAGCCATTGACACAAACCTTGGGTCCGTCTCGGAGCTGGCCAACTTCGTTGCGGGTAGCTTAATGGGGTGGCCCCCTGAAATATTTCTGAATCCTGTGATTGCTTTGTCGTGAATGCCTCGTTGGGTTTTGATTTGGTTTTTTCCGAGGTTGATCGAGTGTGTGTTGCTATTCGTGCACCCCTGCAGGGTAAATCTTTCTGAAAGCCGTGTCCGCGGTTATGGACGACTTGGAGCACCGTTTCTCGATCATAGACAAGTATAACTAAAGTACCGCTTTTAAATTGACTAAGTACTTGACTAGTAAATAGTGCAATACTCATGGAATGGTTAATAAAACTGCCAACGGAGGATGGGGGTTGTTCGTCCGCTTCCTCGCTGGTAAGCGAGGAGGAGGATGGATCTGTTAAATATAATGTTATAACTGTTGTTCTTAATTCACGGACTTCCGTCTATCATTGGTTAGGCGGAAGGTTAGCGAGTATCTGTAGAAATGTTAGGTATTATATTTTGCTGCAATTGCGTCACCCCAGGTTGTGTCCCCTTTAGTGGCATAAAGACTTGCTGAGTATCCCTAGGGTCTCACACGATAAATTGTTTGATTCAGATGAACAGGTGTACCCGCAAGATGGATACTGGGTGGAAGAGACAGATGATGTTGGCAACGATCATTCGGTGTAGAGATTCCGGGAACGGGGATCCGTGTGATCTGTGGGCGGGATGTGTTTATTTATGGGGCATCTTATGCCAATTTGCTTCTTATCCGTACTCGGATCTTGTTTTCCGCTTCCGCCTGATACTCTGATGTGTGATGTATGAGGAGCTATCCTAAATTATTATATCTATCTAGGACATTTGGATCTTGCCGTATGGCGTTCCAATATTTCTATTTCTTTTAGATGGAATGGCTCTGAGGACTGTTGTATGTGGCTTGCATACATACTCACTTGTGTATGTAGTTGATCCCTTCGCCTGCCGATTACACCGCTCGTTCTTGTCCCGTTGTTTGAAAGTGGTTAGGACGGCCGAAAGGTCTACCGTGAGTGGCCCTGGGCCCCGCCGTACTATTTTAACCACTTTCGTTCATCCAGGCATTAACTAAGAGCGTAATTCACCGAGGTAGTTACAATTGGTATCAGAGCCATCCCGCCCTTCAGGGTCTCAGCCAAAATGGTCGTTGTCAGTCTAGCAAATATTTTGGTAGTTATGTATACTAGGGAAAACAAAACGTGAGAGTAGGACTGCTTCCATTTTTCTTCTTACCCACCCACCCACCCTTTTTCTGGTAAGGAAGTGTAACGTTTTCAATCCTCTTCTAAACTTCAAACTAGGATTCACGTGTTCTGGGTTCCGTAGTACCATAGGTTATGTTTGTGTGTGTGTGTGTGTGTGTGTGTGTGTGTGAATTCCTTGTCTATCTGTTGCATCCAAATGTTATCATTATCTGCCTTTTGGTTATCAACTGTTGGTACATTCCCTACCGATAGTCCTTTGTAAACCGACGCGATCTATTCTGATTCGTTGTACACCGATGCGATCTATCTTACTCTTTGTTATCCGATGTTATCTTGTTGGGGTGTTCTTTTCCGTAGTTACCAATCTTTAGGTTCATCTTAAGAAGAAGCTGTTGGGATATGTGTTTTACTGATTCATGTGCGGAGTAATGATTTGAGTGTGGCATGGAGTCGCGACCATACCACTACTTTTGTCATTTGCTTTTGTATATTGAATTAGTAGAGTTACTAATCTTAATTCGTTAAGTGGTTTTGCGCATTTAGTGGTATTTTAATGCCAAAATTTGCGGAAATTTTTTCTTTGTTAGTTTGTATACCACACTCCTTGTTCAGTCGTGTGTGTTATGCTTAATATCTTGTAGCCTTGAACTTTGTTGATATTTTAATATCATCTCAGTGAATTGCATTCTTTAATCTTGATTAATTCCAATTTGGTACTATTTTGGATTATAATCATTCTCCATTATAGTACTGACTTGTGTTTTATATCAATCACAGGATGGCACCACCACGCCGTTCTGAGGAGGATATACCACCTGAACTTGGGGCCGCTTTGGCAAGTATTGCAAATGCTTTGGACACTATGCAGCAGAACCAGCAGCGCTTCGAGGAAAGTGTGAGGAGGAATGAGTTTGCTCCGCTACCTCCACCTCCCAAGCGAGGAGACATCAAGAGTTTTCTCAAGTTCAACCCACGTCAATTCAAAGTGTCTGATCAGCCACTTGATGCGGATGATTGGCTTCGTGAGGTGTCAAGGTTGCTGATGACTGCGGATGTTCCCGAGAAAGAATGGGTCAAGTGTGCTACTCACCTTCTGAAGGGAGATGCAGCTCTCTGGTGGGAAAATTACCTCAAGGCCGATCTTTCTGGTTTTCAGCCTACTTGGGAGCGATTCACTGCTGCTTTCAAAGAGCAATATCTGTCAGAAATTTTCATGGAGAAAGGATGAAGGAAGTGTTTCTCAACCTCAAGCAGGGCACTGACAATGTCAACACCTACATCAGAAACTTCATGAACCTGTCTCGTTATGGTGGCGATGAGATCTCTGATGACAAGAAGAAGCAAAAGAGGTTTCGGCAAGGCCTCAATGCTTCCATCAAATATGCAATCTCTCATGCAAGGCAAGCATCTTTCCTGGAACTTCAGCACACAGCTCTGCAGGAAGAAGCAAGTAGGCAAGTGTTTGAGGAGTCAAAGAAACACAGCTGTGATACAGCAAGCTGTTCTGCTATGACAGCTCCTTCTAAGCGTCGTGTCTGGGTTCCTAACACCCTACCGTCGCTCCCTGCTCCACCAAGACCTTCAAGCTACGCACCAAGGCCACCAAACTCCTTCACTGCGGCTCCCAGGGCTACAACCACAACTACCCTGGAGCGCCTGGCGGAGTCTCTGGCTACGTTGCTCCACGTCCACCTGGTGCTTGTTATACTTGTGGAAACACTGGGCATCAGCACTGGAATTGTCCAATGAACAACAAAGCTCTTCCACCACCACCTCCAAGACCTGCGGCAAGTGCTCCTATGATTCGTGCACCTCCACCTCAGGCTCTCAACATCAACACTAAGCCAGGATCTACGGTTGCTCGTGCCAACTGTGTCAACGCCGCTCAAGCTGAGCATGCTCCTGGAGTTGTCATGGGTATGCTTCCTGTTAATTCAGTTCCTGCACGAGTTTTGTTTGATTCTGGTGCTTCACATTCTTTCGTTTCTCACAAATTTTCAAATGAGCATGAGCTTGTTATAGACCAGCTGGATAAAAAGCTAATGGTTCTTTCTCCCGGGGCAAGATTGTTATCTACTAAGATCAGCCATGGCAATCAAATTGAGATTGGTGGTTCTTCTTTTCTGGCTTCCTTAATTGTTTTGGGCAATTCTGATATTGATGTTATCTTGGGCATGGATTGGTTGACAGCAAATGCAGCTGTGATTGATTGTGCTGAACGTTCGGTTTCTCTGAAAATTCCTGAAGGCCATATAGTCTATTCTCCAAGTCTGACTCCTGCAATTCAGCTTTATTCTTTGGTGGCTCTGAATGATGATGCTATGGAAGGTATTCAGAGTGTTCCTGTAGTTTGTGAGTTTCCAGATGTCTTTCCTGAAGAGTTACCAGGTATGCCTCCGGATCGTGAGGTTGAGTTTGTCATTGAACTTGAACCTGGTACCGCTCCTATCTCCAAGCGGCCTTATAAAATGGGTCCTGCTGAGTTGGCTGAACTTAAGCGTCAGTTGGATGAACAAGAGAAGTTGGGTTTCATTCAGCACAGTACTTCTTCTTGGGGTAGTCCAACCATCTTTGTGAAGAAGCGAGACAAGACTGATAGACTTTGTGTTGACTATCGGGCACTCAATGCTAAAACCATCAAGAATAAATATCCCCTTCCGCGGATTAATGATCTCTTCGATCAGCTAGCTGGAGCTGTGGTATTCTCTAAGCTTGATTTGAGAAGTGGTTATCATCAAATCAAGATTCGCAAGGAAGATGTTCCCAAAACAGCTTTCACCACCCGCTATGGCCTGTATGAGTACACGGTCATGTCTTTCGGTCTCACCAATGCACCTGCCACCTTCTCGAGGCTTATGAACTCGGTTTTCATGGAATATCTGGATAAGTTCGTTGTGGTATATCCGGATGACATTCTAGTCTATTCTAAGTCAAAAGAAGAACATGAAGAACACCTTCGGTGTGTCCTAAACAAGCTTCGTGAGAACCGCCTGTATGCAAAGTTCTCCAAGTGTGAGTTTTGGCTGCCTCAAGTCACCTACCTTGGTCACGTCATCTCTGCCAAGGGCATTGCCGTCAACCCAGAAACTATTAAGACAATTATGGACTGGCTTCCACCCATTAATGTCAAAGAAGTCTGAAGTTTCCTTGGTTTGGCCAGTTACTGTCGTCGCTTCGTTCAAAACTTCTCAAAGATTGCGAAGCCTCTTACCGATCTCCTCAAGAAAGGCAAGAAATATCTTTGGACTCCTGCATGTCAAGCAAGCTTTGAAACACTCAAAGAGAAGCTCACTTCCACACCAGTCTTGGTTCCTCCAGATACATCAAAGCCTTTCTATATTTTCTGTGATGCTTCGTTGCAAGGATTGGGTTCGGTCCTTATGCAAGAAAAGCAAGTTGTTGCTTACGCATCTTGTCAGTTGAAGACGCATGAGATCAACTATCCTACACATGACCTTGAGCTCGCAGCAGTTGTCTTTGCTTTGAAAGTATGGAGGCATTACTTGCTGGGCAACCGTTGTGAGATCTTTTCTGAACACAAGAGTCTGAAGTATATCTTCACACAGCCCGATCTCAACCTTCGTCAGAGGAGGTGGATTGAAACAATCAATGATTTCGATTTGACCATCAACTACACCCTGGGCAAAGCTAATGTCATGGCAGATGCTCTCAGCCGAAAAGCTTACGTCAACAATCTCATGGTGGAAGAACAACAACCTCTATTGTGCGAAGAATTCCGCAAGCTCAACCTTGAAATTGTGGATCAAGGTTATCTTCTGAACCTTCTAGCAACACCTCTCTTGGAAGAAAAGGTCCGTTCCATTCAGCTTGGGGATCCTTACACTAAAAAGATCATCTCCAACATTCAACTTCCGAAGTATGAGTCTTTTCACGTTGATGACCAAGGAACTCTTTTCTTTGAACACCGGATGTTTGTTCCGAATTACCCGGGTTTAAGAGAGCAAGTTCTCAAGGAGGCGCATGATTCTGTTCTTTCTATCCACCCTGGAAGCACTAAGATGTACATGGACTTGAAAACACAATATTGGTGGCCTAGTTTGAAACGATATTGTGCCAAGTATGTCTCAGAGTGTGATGTTTGTCGAAGAGTTAAAGCTGTCCATCAGAAACCTTCCGGTCTTCTACAGCCATTGAAGCCTCCGGAATGGAAATGGGAGAAAGTAGAGATGGACTTCATCACTGGTTTTCCAAGGTCGCAGAAGGGCAACAATGCAATCTTTGTTGTCATTGACAGGCTTTCCAAAGGAGCTCACTTCTTTCCAGTCAAGGAAACAGTTTCTGCAATTCAGTTGGCTGAACTCTATATCAACAGAATTGTCTCTCTGTATGGAGTTCCTCTCGAGATCAGTTCAGACCGTGGAAGCATCTTCACTTCCAAGTTCTGGGGAAGTTTCCAAAATTCTTTGGGGACAAAGTTAAACTTCAGCACAGCTTACCACCCTCAGTCGCAAGGACAAGTTGAAAGGATCAATCAGATTCTAGAAGATATGCTCCGTGCTTGCGTTATCTCTTTCGGCATGAAGTGGGAAGAATGTCTTCCTTATGCTGAATTCTCTTACAACAACAGTTTCCAGAAAAGTCTAAAGATGGCACCATTTAAGGCTCTCTATGGTCGCAAGTGTAGAACTCCGATTGGTTGGTCGGGCGCAGGTGAAAGAATATTGTTTGGCCCCGACATTGTAACTCAAGCGGAGGAGAAAGTTCACATCATTCTTGAAAATCTAAAGATTGCTCAAAGTCGCCAGAAGAGCAATTATGACAGAAAACACACAGACGTGGAGTATGTCCCTGGTGATCTCGTTTACCTTCGTGTCACTCCCATGAGAGGCACGCACCGCTTTGGTATCAAAGGAAAGCTGGCTCCTAGATACATCGGTCCTTTCAAAATTCGTGGAAGAAGAGGAGAAGTTGCTTATGCTCTTGAGCTTCCTGAACAACTCAAAGTCCATGATGTTTTTCACATCTCTCAACTCAAGAAGTGCTTCAAGGATCCCGGCAGGACCGTGGACCATGAACTCATCAATCTCCAAGAAGATCTGTCTTATCAAGAACACCCCACAAAAATTCTTGAAGTCGCAGAAAGAAGGACTCGCAACAAGTCCATCAAGTTCTGTAAGGTGCAGTGGTCACACCATTTCGTTGATGAAGCCACCTGGGAACGTGAAGATGAGCTCCGTGCCAAGTATCCTACCCTCTTTGAGTCTTCTTTTTCCTAGAATCTCGGGGCGAGATTCCTGTTTACTGGGGGAGAGTTGTAGCACCCCAATTGTCTAACAATTGTAATGCTACTTGTCCTAGTAAGATATTGGCTACTTCATATATATTATTGTTGCATCATGATTATATCATGCTCATGTCATCATGCCACCTTGCATTTGAGCATCATATAAAACTCCTTTTATTTTGGTTCTTCTCTCACATGCATTATTAATTGTATTTGCCTCTTGATATTGTATTTGGTTATTAATATATTGTTCAATGCCCAAGTTGAGTTGGGGGCATATCTTCTATTGAAATTCCACCATCTTTCTCTTCCTCCACTTTATAATTCCACCATCCTACTAGACCATGAGCTTGTTTGTCTTTATTTTGGTTTTCTCTAGCTCATGGGCAATAGGGTGGACCTAGTCCTTAATTTTCCTTGCTTTGCTCTATTCCACTTCTTGGATATGCATAGAGTAATGCCATAATATTAATATTGTTTTCACAAATAAATAATGGCATTAGTATTTTTGCATGGGCCATGCACAATTCTTCACCACCTTTTCCCTCCATTGTTTTTCTTTGGATTTGGTGGATCCTATCTAAGAAAAACCATCTACCACTATTACACCATCCTCATAATCTCACCATCTCTTTTTCCTCTTATTTTTCAATCCTCCATGCATGAGCCATATGTGACCTTTGCTATCTATTCTTTTCTTCCTCTTTCTTTCTTGTTTCTCCTTCACATTGTCTCAAGCAAGATCAAGTTTCATGCTTCTCCTTGGTTTGGCCTCATAATCAAATTAAAAATATAAATGCCTAATAAAACCTAACCTAGCTTTTTCCTCTCTCTCTCTATTATTCTCATAAACCCTAACTCCACTACCTCTCTCTCTCACACCCCTCTCTCTCTACCATGGGCACCACCCTGGCCACCCTCTCCCTGCCCACACCTCAGCCACCCAGCCATCCCAACCCTAGCCCATGCCCTAACCCGAGCCATGCCCCATCTAACCCTAGCCGAGCTACCCTCCCTCTCTTCTCTCTTCCTGACCCGAGGGCCCTCCTCCAGCCTGTCCCTCCCTCTTGACCTGGTCCACCTGCAGCCACAGGTGCAGCCCCAGCCGGCCGAGCACGTGCTCGAGGAGGAAGGAGAGAAAAGGTGGCACCGAGGCCACCTTTATCTCTGCCGTGCCCCAGCTGCCCTCCTCCCTCTCTCCCTCCTTTTTCCTCCCTCCTCACGCCTCTCTGTCCGTCCCCAGATCCGCCCCAGAGCCGCCCTCTTCTTCCCCTCCTTCCTCTCCGTCCACCAGCAGCCGACGCCGGTCGCCGCCAGCACCACCTCGTCCCCGCCGTTCCAGCCGTGCAGCTCGACCTGGAGGTGGCTGAGAAGATCGAGTACGTCCTCCCGCGTCGCCCCGTGGCTGTCAGCGCGAAGGAGAGAGCCCAACACCGCCAGATCCTCGCCGTCCCGACGCCAAACCCTAGCCGCCGGTGCGCCAGCGTCCTCGCCGTACCAGCGCCTCCCCGCCCGATCCAACACCATCGCCGAGCCCGCGATGAGCATCTCTTTCTCCCTGACAACCTCCGCCTCGCCGTACCGCCCTAACGCCGCCGATCGTTTCATCGAACACCCGCCGCGCGCCAGAGCTCGCCGTCTTCTGTAGCCTCCCTGCACCTGTAAGCCCCTTATCTAGCCCGCGCCCACCTCCCTGTCAACTACCCGAGCCAGCCGCACCGGTTAGCACCCTCCGCGCGCACGCCCGCGTCCCGGGATCGATCGCCGCTCGCGCCGCGCGCCGGATTTTCTCGCCAGACGAAGGAAAACGGAGAACAGTACGGGCCCGTGGTCATCTTACAAAAAGCCCCCCACCTTTTTGATTCCCGCAACCCGCGCTCCTAGCGGCCCTACCTGCCAGCCACCCTGAGCGTCTTGCAGAAAACACCTCGGCTTTTCCCGGCCGCAACCCGCGCTCCAGCCCCAGCCCCACCTGTCAGCCCCTGTCTCCCTCGCCGCTGTCAAGTGGGCCTGCGCCAGTTGGCCCACCCCGCAGTCGCAGTGGCTAGCCCGAGACGCGGTGACAAAAGGATTTCCCCGCGCGTGGCCCAGTCAGCACAAAGGCCCACCTGTCAGTGTCTGGGGTTGATTCCGCCTGAGTAACAAAAGTTTTTCCCTGTGTTTGTTTTTAATCAAATCTTTTTCAAATTGATTTAAATTCAAATTCAATTCAGATTCAAATAATTTTTAAAATACAAATTCAAATAATACAAATAATATATGTTTTGGAATCAGAAAAATGCGAGGAATTCAAATATGCCCTTCAAAATAATATTTGAACACTTTAAATTTTCGAGATGATTAAAATTACAATAAAATGCCCTTTTCCTTATTTAATTAATAACTTTTGTTTTATAACTCCAAATTTGACAAATAATATGTCTAAATCGATCAGCGCGACGAGCCCGTTCTATTTATGCAGTCCTTGTTCTGAATGGAAGCATGCATCATGTTGTCATTTAAAATCTGGACTGTTTATGACAATAAAACTTGGTCTAATGAATAATAAAATGCTTTATTTCTTGTATCCACACCTCACCTTGCCATGCTACTTAAATGCCATGCAAATTGTGCATCATTCATCATGGCATGCTTGTTTGCTTGTCGCATTTTAATTCATATGCTTGTGCACTTTATTTATGTTGGCCCTTGTTTGTTTGGTTCTTCTTCGAATAGACGCCCAGCAGGAGAATTACTAGGAATCACAGGAGTATTACCCAGATCTATCTCTCGCTTCAACTGAGCTGCCAGGCAAGCACTACCACATGCTTGCATACATACAATACCTATTGCCTCTATCTTATTCATGCATCATTGAGTCGCGATTGCATTAAATTGAATCCCAAGTACTGCATAGCCTTTACTTTTAAACCACACCAAGCCTGTTCCGGTCCCATGAGCCATTACTATAGGAGTTGTTTGAGCCATGCGAGTCGTAGAAAAGCATGAGTAGGGTATGTGAGTGTCTGATGGATAATGAGGTACCTAAACAACATAACCTGAGTAGTAATGGGATAACTAATGAAAGAGGCACCGGTGAGCAATATCTGCTATTTGGTTTTTCATGCTCACTTGTGTCCCGAAGGACCCCGAGTACTTGATTCTTGTTCCTTGACTATTCGCACTATCCACATTCGGGAGGCCTTATGGACCCCCCTGAGTCAGAGCTTGATTCATTCTTATTTCTTGGGGCCACAATTAGTTTGGGGCTTTATTACTAATCTGTACTTATGCCATGTTACTGCTTTATCTAAGATTGTGCGAGGAGCACCTGTACTGTTTTGGATCGTGGAATGTTTTCGCGGTATCGACAAGCCCAGTCACATTTTCGGGTTCCCAGTCGTTTACAGCCATTGACACAAACCTTGGGTCCGTCTCGGAGCCGGCCAACTTCGTTGCGGGTAGCTTAATGGGGTGGCCCCCTGAAATATTTCTGAATCCTGTGATTGCTTTGTCGTGAATGCCTCGTTGGGTTTTGATTTGGTTTTTTCCGAGGTTGATCGAGTGTGTGTTGCTATTCGTGCACCCCTGCAGGGTAAATCTTTCTGAAAGCCGTGTCCGCGGTTATGGACGACTTGGAGCACCGTTTCTCGATCATAGACAAGTATAACTAAAGTACCGCTTTTAAATTGACTAAGTACTTGACTAGTAAATAGTGCAATACTCATGGAATGGTTAATAAAACTGCCAACGGAGGATGGGGGTTGTTCGTCCGCTTCCTCGCTGGTAAGCGAGGAGGAGGATGGATCTGTTAAATATAATGTTATAACTGTTGTTCTTAATTCACGGACTTCCGTCTATCATTGGTTAGGCGGAAGGTTAGCGAGTATCTGTAGAAATGTTAGGTGTTATCTTTTGCTGCAATTGCGTCACCCCAGGTTGTGTCCCCTTTAGTGGCATAAAGACTTGCTGAGTATCCCTAGGGTCTCACACGATAAATTGTTTGATTCAGATGAACAGGTGTACCCGCAAGATGGATACTGGGTGGAAGAGACAGATGATGTTGGCAACGATCATTCGGTGTAGAGATTCTGGGAACGGGGATCCGTGTGATCTGTGGGCGGGATGTGTTTATTTATGGGGCATCTTATGCCAATTTGCTTCTTATCCGTACTCGGATCTTGTTTTCCGCTTCCGCCTGATACTCTGATGTGTGATGTATGAGGAGCTATCCTAAATTATTATATCTATCTAGGACATTTGGATCTTGCCGTATGGCGTTCCAATATTTCTATTTCTTTTAGATGGAATGGCTCTGAGGACTGTTGTATGTGGCTTGCATACATACTCACTTGTGTATGTAGTTGATCCCTTCGCTTGCCGATTACGCCGCTCGTTCTTGTCCCGTTGTTTGAAAGTGGTTAGGACGGCCGAAAGGTCTACCGTGAGTGGCCCTGGGCCCCGCCGTACTATTTTAACCACTTTCGTTCATCCAGGCATTAACTAAGAGCGTAATTCACCGAGGTAGTTACACAGATGAAATCCATGCGTTAGATCCCTCCGATTCCACCCAATCTTCTCCGCGCTCGATGGGGACGACCGGTACAGCCGCCGACATTGCATACTGTTCCGCGAAAGGGGTAGATCTAGCGGGTGTGGAAGCAGAGCTAGAGTGGGCTCCACGGCTAGGGGGAGGGGCGGCTTGGGGGCCGAAGACGACATAAGGTAGGAGGGGCTCTCAGGTAGGAGGGCACGACGGCGGGGAAGCGGAGGGGCGGTGTGGAAGTTGTTCTAGGATCGGAGCGAGAATAGCCGGTCCGACGTGTCTCCATGCGGCCCCACCCTTCATGACGTATGCAAGACCCGTCCCAGCGCGGTCCCACCCTTCACCACGTATACATGACCCGTCCCAACACGGTCCTACCCGTCAGCATGTAACGGTCGAGGCGACGTAACGTAACGCTCAACGTAGGACCCGCCCCAACGCGGTCCCACCTATCACCATGTAACGGTCCAGCCTTTGACCTGACGGCAGCCACCCCGTCCGAGCGCATGCGAGGGTTTCGGAATGGAGTGAGGAGAAAAGTGAGAAAAAACTAAGCGGCTGGGAAAAACTGAGTACAACTAACGAACGACGGGCATGAAAATAGAAATCCCATTCTTTTTCTACCTGCCTATATATGGTTTGATCCAAACCGTTCACATTAGGCCAACTCCTTGTCAATCTCTTTGTTGCTATTTTTCTTTTGGCAATGCTTATGCATGTATTTCTTTTATTTTCACAAAATAAACCCCACATACATGTGTATGTGACACATGAATTAACAAGCATATTTCTAGGCACATGAAATAATGAATCCATATGTGACCGTTCCTTTTCTTTTACCATTCTTTTTGGATTTGAGTTTTATTTGGAATTTTTTCAAACTTGTCTAAACTAACTAGCCAATCAACCTACCCTTCCTAATGCCTAAACATGTCCATCCATCATTTTTTCCTATCTTAACCGTTAGTGCACATGTGGTGTGCGTGTGTGACACGCATGTGCATCACCACCCCATATCCACCCATCCCTTTTTCTTTCTTGGCAAACAAACAACAAACCACCACCACAACCAGCTTGCCCTCCGGTGTAATCAAAAGAAGAAAGACGAGAAGGAGAGATAGCCCTCGACGCCGCCACCGCTGACGACAGCTGCAGCCCGCGCCCGCCTCTGTTTGTCGCAATCTCACAACCTCCACCGTCCACCTCTACCAGAGTCGTTTGCGCAAAGGTGTAGTCCTTGATTCCTTCTTTCCAACTCACTAAACCATGACCAAAATGATCAAGCAAATCGCCCGTAATCATCCGCGAAAGTTTGCCCAATCGTACAGTTTTCCGTCGAGGAAATTCAGAGATTCCGCATCGACACTTAGAAAATTCAGCAAACAGTTTTAATCTTTTCATGCCGACAAAGCCCCAGTAGAACAGCGTGTTCCCTTCTAAATCAGGGAATGCCACCTTGACAAAAATTGAAGTTCTCATCACCCTCTTCACAACATTACATTACGGACAAGTCTAATTCTGCCCAGTTTTGATGCCAACGTCATTTGAAAACAGCTAAAATTAACCAGTTTCCGTTTCCATTGTTGCTGATATTTTTGTTTCCACAAAAACTCTTTAGAATGCTTCCTTCAAGCCCGAGCATGAGAATTCCGAAATTGGAGATGTTGTATATCTCAATCTCCTATACAACTTTGTCAATTGTAACTTTTCCTAATTCCAAACAGATCTCGCTCTTTAGTCAAAATTTGAATGTTTTAACCCAGACTCTGCCATATTTCAAACTCCAGATCTGCTCCTTCCGTCATGCTTTCAGTTGGGCCGGCCCATCCTGTTTATTTTCGCCCGGTGTAGCAAGTAATTCCAGATCTGGCCCAATTCATTTTCTTTTCTTTTTCAGAAATTCCAAAAAATACTTGCTCCTTGAATAAATTATATCTAACTATCTGTAAATCAAAATGAAGTGTTTTTTATATATAAATGAATCATAAAAATGCAAGGATAATTAATATTCCATCCAAAATAATTTTTGAGAATTTAATTTTTTTTGAACTAGTTAAATGCCAAAAAATGCCCTTTTCTTAATTAATTTATAACTTTAATTCCGTAATTCCAAATTCGACAAATAATATGTCTAAATTAATCAGCGCGATGATCCCGTTCTGTTTGTGCATTCCATGATATGGATTGAAGCATACATAATGTAAATATAATGAATACACCAATGTTATGGGACAAAACATGCCTAAATAATTAATTAGAGTGCTTTATTATTGGTCTCACACCTCACCCATGACATGCTATGCTATACCATGAAATTGTGCATTATTCCATCATGGCATACTGTCGGAGATTTGTCCCACGAAGGAACTACAGTCCAACGATGAGGGGGCAGAACACGTGAGTCCGAAGGAGTCCGATGTCGGCTATGGCGGCGGAGCGGAGGCACGACAGAGAGTTGACACCGGGGTTTTTTTTACCCAGGTTCAGGACCCTCATGAGGAGGTAAAGCCCCTACTCCTGCTTGGTTGTATTGCACGGTTGCCTCGCAAGGTTACAATGGTGGATCAAAGTTTAGGGTTTCAAATCTCTGGGATCCGTCCCCTTAGAGGTAGGAGAAAGGCTCCTTATATAGGGCGGCGGCGGCCCTCTCCCCATGGTCCATAGACGGGGAGGGTCACCATAGTGCCATCCCTTGTGAGCTCGGTCCAGGAGACTGCTTTTTCATGGACTTGGTCCAGCCCGCCGCGCTTCACTCCGTCCTCATGTAAAGCATCCTTCGTCGATGTCCTTTGTCTTTTCCTAGCGCTCTCTAGTTTCCCCTCCTTGCACCGAAACGGCAACCGAGAGAGCCTCCTGCCACTGGATCACCTGCACCGAAATGAGGGTGGACCAGGTCCTCTTTTCCGAGGCAATTGGTACTAGCTGTGCTTGTTGTCGGGGCTGTAGCCCGCGCTCCGCGCGGCGTAGTTACCATTCTGACTGGACACCCCTAAGGGTATCCGAGGCTCGGGTCACTTTACGAGGTCGTTGTAGCCTCCTTAGGGAGATAACCTCGTGAGGTCCATTCGAGTCAACTCCCTGGAGGGGCGCCCTTCCTCTGGAGGGCGTCTAACCTCGCGGAGGCAAAGGCCCTTAAGCTGTAGGGACCGTCCAGCGTGGAGACATGGCACACAGGATGCCAGGGCTCCGACAGTAGCCCCCGGGCGCTTGGCCTGCACATCTCCCCTCGGGGTCCCGAAGGGGAAAACGCCCCTAGGATGGGAAGGACCTTGCGGTCACCCGCTCAACGAGGACCCAACTTGCTCAAATCCTAGCCTTGAAGCTCAAATGGTCGTGGGCGCTTGATCGTAGATCGAAAATGCATGGTTCATGCCTTGGGAGTCATTCCCACGACACGACGGTGCGTGGGACCCGGCGGTTAATGCCACGCATGTGGCGCAGTGATACGTCTCTTCAAGCAGCGTGGTTTAAAGGTGAGGGGAGAATCTTTTTAATCTCACCCTTCTGCCTCCTTTCCTCCTTCCTCGCACTCCCAGGTGGAAAACCCTCCTCCTCTCCATGACACATCCGCGCTTCTCGGCTAAGGAAAAAGGCAAGGTGGTGATGGTCGAGGTGCTAGAGACACCGCCGGTGAGGCACGGTGGAGGGCGCCCTCGTGGAAGTGGTCGAGGGAGGCGTGGAGGCCACAACACAACTCTCGCCGTGCGTGCCCCTACGGAGATGAGTGCGGCCTCGGGGGAAACTCTCCCCAAGCACGGTCGGGGCCTCCCCCGCGGGAGCAGCAGGGGTCGATGTGGAGGGCGTGGTCGGGATTCTGGGGTTGGCTCTGGCCCAAGCAACCCCGTTGTTGTTCCGGCCCTCCACCAGGGTCCCTTGCTCCCGTGGTAATCAAGATTGAAGATGACCCCGAACCGGGGAGATTTATTGACTTCATCGTCATCCTCGATGGTCCAGACTGGCTCGTGAGGGTGGAGCTCCCTCCACGGTTCGTGTGTGGGACCGTGCGTGACCTCCCAAGCGTGGTGTATCTGCGCCATTCCGGGGGGCTTGGGAAGTGGGAGGCGAACATCTCGACCTTCTCTGCTGGAGAGAAGTTCCTCACCGGTGGCTGGCGGCGCTTCCTCTCCCAGCACCATATCTAGCGTGGCTTCACGCTTCGATTCAGGTACCATGGCGAGGGGAACTTCTCCATCTCCGCGTTCGACCTGCAGTTGTGCCACATCAACTCCCCGCCTCATCTCCGACCTGCCCCACAGGCGAAATCATCACGGTGCCGCCGAGGGGCGTAAGGCTCGGTCCCCGGAGGCGTGATGATGGAGCAGTTGTCAGCTCCCCCTCCCTTTTGCCTTGTAATTAGTACGTTTCGGATGAACCTCCTCACAAGGGGTGACACCATCTAGTGCTCTGCTCTCGCGTGGAGTTTTTAGGGAAAACTTGTCTTCTGAGTCTGCATGCGGATCTTTACGATGGTTGTTTTTTCCTTGGCGTGTTTACTACGTGTTGATCTCTTGCTGTGGTCTGTGAGGGCAACTCGTGTTTCCTTTCTTGTAGGGACGACTCCCTGGGAGCGTTGAGCACGCTTGCTACAGGGCCGGACGTCCAGGGGTGGAGTCCTCGCGAGGCATGACCCGAGGTAGGACGCCTAGGGAGGTGATCTCCGGGGCGGCGCTTCGGCCGGGATGCCAACGAGGGCTCCCTTTAGTCGTAGGACCAGCCCGTCATGGAGCAGGTTGCGCTCGGTCAGGTTGGTGGGAATCTAAGCGCATCAGGCGGATAGCCCCTCGTGGCTTGCAGACTATAGCGAGTCCGGGAGGTTCTCACGAGGAGTTACTTATGCACGTACCCTCGAGGAGGGGTCCCCATTAATTTCTAGATGTCACCCTCTTGAGAGGGGGTGCGGCTTCACGAGATCCGTATGACCTTTCCATGCACCTCTAGTGGGAGCGAACCGCAAGTGAGATACCAACTCCGTCTTGGGTTGTAGCTTTTCAGAACTCATGCCTTTCAGTCCTTCCAAGCTTAACCGCTCAAGAGGGTATCTCTAGGGGTATCCCGTGGGTTCCTCGAGGAGAAACTGTGGGGTTAGGTGTTCCGTCACTCAGCCCCCGTGCCGAGGGTTTTAGGGAGTGAGGTGACCCACGGCCGATGAGTGAGCCGTGGAGTTTAAGTCCGGCAAGTTTTGGGCTGCCTAGGGGCAGGGCCTCACTAGTCATTGCGGGGATAAAGACAGGGCCAGGAATCATAGGTGAGGTAACTCCCAGCCGAGATACAGTACGTAGAGTTCAGAGCTCGACACTTTACGCCCTGACGAGTTCGGGCCGCAGAGAACAGGGCCTCATGAGCCATCGCGAGGATAAAAACGAGGTCAGGGACCGTGGGTGAGGTAACTCCAGGTTGAGGAACGGGTTGTAGAGTTCAGAGCTCAACACTTTAGGCCCTGACGAGCTCGAGCTGCAGAGGATAGGGCCTCATGATCCATCACGAGGATAAAAACGAGGTCAGGGACCATGGGCGAGGTAATTCCTGGCCGAGGAACGGGCCGTAGAGTTCAGAGCTCAACACTTTAGGCCCTGACAAGCTCGGCTACGGAGTACAGGGCCTCATGATCCGTCGCAAGGATAAAAACAAGGTCACGGACCGTGGCTGAGGTAACTCCCGTCTAAGGAACGAGCCGTAGAGTTCAGAGCTCAACACTTTAGGCCCTGACGAGCTTGGTTTGCGGAGGACAGGGCCTCATGAGCCGTCGCGAGGATAAAAAAGAGGTCACGGACCGTGGGTGAGGTAACTCCCGGCTGAGGAACATGCCGTAGAGTTCAGAGATCAACACTTTAGGCCCTGACGAGATACCCCGTAGACCTTACCGGGAGAGGGTCGTAGGAAAAAAACACCCACCTTCAGAAGCCCGTACACGCGCGGCACGAGGTTTTTAGGCACTAGGAGCCATGTGGCGAGGTAACTCTGGGGCGGGTCTGTCCTGTGAGTTCAGAGCTCTACACTTTAGGCCCTGCTGCTATCAGGGAGCCGAGGCGGCTCGGTGAAGGGTACCGTCTCTAGACCCCGCTCGTACGGAGTGTGTGAGGGATCTCGGGCGGTGCGGTTTTCAGAAAATGCTTTTTCGAAGGAAAAACCAAATAGCCAACCGTGCACTCAGGATAAGATCCAACGAAATGCCAGTAGTGTAGGCTTATTACAAATGCCACCATGGTCTGCACGGGATTTGACGAGGAGCAAAAACCGTAAGAGATGGGAGTTTTCGAGGTTCACCTTCAAAAGTCACGAGTCTAGGTGTGTTGCTTGGACAGGTTTGTCCGCCTTCCAGCGACCTGGGTTGTTGGCACTTCCGGTCGGTTAGCTGCCTCCGTGAGGGTGGTAGGTGTTGTATGCGCGTCCAATCCATGGGGAAGTCTGTCCCCGTGCCGCCGCCGTCATGTGGAGGCGCTCCCACCCTCGAGAGGGCGGGTGGCGGCATGCTCACTCCCCTCATGAGGTCGCGGGTACTGGTCATGCCCAGCTCCTCGCGAGGTGGGAATAGCGCGGTCGCTGCCCTTTTTTCCATGGCATTATCCTAGGCCATCATTTCCTTCCTTCTTATGGATCCACCGGCATAGTCGAGGGCATCCATGTCCTCAGGATATGTGGTGGTGGCGGTCTTGTAGGCATGCTCCAGGGAGTGCAAGGCTTCCACTTTGTCATAGCGGACCGTGATGACCCCACCGCTGCTGCCAGGCATCTTGAGCATGTTGTAGGCATGGTGAGCGGCGGCCATGAACTTGGCCAACGCAGGGTAGCCGAGGATGATGTTGTAAGGAAGGGTGATGTGCGCCATGTCAAAGTCGACGAGCTCAGTGCAGTAGTTGTCGCGTGTTCCAAACGTGACTGAGAGGCGCACCTGCCCAATGGGCACGGTAGATCCACTGGTCACTCTAGAGAAAGGCATGGTTGGCGTTAGCCTGCCGTAAGGCACCTGTAGCTGGCCGAAGGTCTCGGTGGAGATCATGTTTAGACCAGCACCTCCGTCGATGAGAGTCTTTGCAACGGCGATGTTGTTGATGGTGGGGTGCAGATCAGGGGGAGTGTGCCCACCAGCCTAGTGGAGCAAGGATGGTTGCTAGAGTCGAAGGTGATGGGGCATTCGGATCACTTGAGCTTTGACAAGGGGGGCCCTAGTTTGGCCGCCACAACCTCGCGAGTTAGCAGGTTGAAGTATCGGTTGGCCGCTGGGGCTTGGGTGCCGCCGAGAATGCAGGCTATAGCACCTTGTGGCACCTGGTAGCCCCCGGGATCCTCAACACGCGCCTGCTCCTGCGCGTGCGGTTGTTGTTGCATGGCATTGGCCTGTGACCCGCCAAGGGTTGTCACGCCCATCGTCGTTGTTGTTCTAGCTATTACCTCCCCGGTTGCCCCTGCCTTGGCCGCCTTGCTCGCCTCCTGGTCTTGCCTTCCTTTGGTTGTTGCGCAGGTCATGGAGCTTTTGGAGCTCGTAGCAGCCGTCAGTGGGGTGACCTGGTTTCTTGTGGAATTGGCAGTACGAGTTGTCTTCCCACTCTCGCACTCCAGCCCCCTCTCAAGGGATCTTACGATCCGGCTCTGCCGCCAGGACCGCGGCTGTCTTGCACTTTGGTTCCTTGTCCTTGCCCTTGGTCGTGACAGATGCCTTAGGGGTGGTTTCTGCCTCAACGAGGCCGAACATCCACCCTGCCTCGGCCTTGCACACTTCTCAGCCATGACAAAGAGTTCGGCGGAGGTGGTCAGACCCTCTCCTCGGATCCCTATATTTCCCGCATCTTGATGTCCTTCACGCCCTCGGAGAAGGCTGTGATGATGTTGGAGTCTAAGATCTTGGGAATTTTGTTGCGGACCCGAGTGAAACTCTACAAGAACTTGAAGAGGGTCTCCCTAGGCTGCTGGCGTATCTGGCGGAGGTCGTAGTAGGTGAGAGGGCGCTCGTAGGTCCCCTTTAATTTGGAGATGAAGAAGGAGCTGAGCTCCACCCATGAGTTGATCGACTCCTCAGGGAGGTTCATCAGCCAGGTGCTAGCCGCTTCCTTCAGGCATAGAGGGAACCAGTTTGCCATGACACAGTCGTCTCCCCTCGCCGCTTCGGCGCCCTTGGTGTAAAGCTGGAGGAACTTGCACGGGTTTGTGGTGCCGTCGTAGCGCACCGGTGTTTCCGGGCGGAACTTGTGCGGTGGATGTTCTTGGTGAAGGCGAGGTAGCCGTTGGTCTGGACCGCCCTCCCGTCGATGAGGGCCGCACGATGCGGCTACACCATGGCGGCAATCCCTTGTGAGCTCGGTCCAGGAGACTACTTTCTATTGGACTTGGTCCAGCCTGCCGCGCATCACTCTGTCCTCATGTAAAGCATCCTTCGTCGATGTCCTTTGTCTTTTCCTGGTGCTCTCTGCTTTCCCCTCCTTGCACCGAAATGGCAACTGAGAGATCCTCCTGCCACCGGATCACCTTCCCTGACTCTGTGAAAGGAGGGTGGACCGGGTCCTCTTTTCCGAGGCAGTTGATACTAGCTATACTTGTTGTCGGGGCTGTAGTCCGCACTCCGCGTGGCATAATTATAGTTCTTCCTTGGAAACCTTAGGGGTATCCAAGGCTCGGGTCACTTTACGAGGTCACTGTAGCCTCCTCGAGGAGATAACCTCATGAGGTCCATTCAGGTCCACTCCCTGGAGGGCGTCCAACCTTGCGGAGGTGGAGGCCTAATACATTGCAAATGTATCTATAATTTTTGATGTTCCATGCTTTGGTTTTATCTACTTTCTTATGTTTGTCCACACTTTGGAGTACTTTTCAAATGATTTCTTGGACTAACCTATTAACAAGAGCCACAGTGCCAACTGCCTGTTTTCTGCTGTTTTGGTTCTAGGAAGTCAGAAAATGAATATTCTCGGAATTGGACGGGACAATAGCCAAAGTTATTATTTTACCGGGGAACACTTGGAGCCAGAATACGAGATGGAGAAGGGCCAGAGGGTGGCCACACCACCTGGTGGCGCGAGCCAGGCTAGGCCGCGCCAGGGGGTGGTGTGGGCCCCTCCGGCACCCCTCGGTCTCCCCTCTCGCCTATAAGAGCCTCCCAATGCATAAACCCTAAATCGTCAAGCCTCCAACCATGAAAAGTTCCGCAGTGCCACCGCCACCGAAGGGGAGATTCGGGGGACAGAAAGTCTCTGTTCCGGCACCCTTTCGGGACAGGGAAGTGCCCCCGGAGCCATCTCCATCGTTCTCCACCGCCATCTCCATCACCGTTGTTGATTCCCATGATGAGGAAGGAGTAGTTCTCTCTCGAGGCTAAGGGTTCTATCGGTAGCTATGTGTTCATCTCTCTCTATGCATGATCTTATTGAGATCATGAGCTTGTAATCAAGTAGATCTACCTTGCTACTCAAGTGCTTTAATAGATCTCTGCTCTCCCCATGTGTGTGAAAGTGACAGCGTGCACACCATGGTGGAACTTAGGCTAGAGATTACAAATAGTTGTTATGAGTTATATTTGGAGTTGGATGTCTTTATGAAATTGTGGTGTTTGTTGGAATCATCTAGTACTCAAGGTGACAGTGTGGGGTTATCTAGATGGGAAAGGCTTACTTTGAGGTGTGCTATTATTGAAGGGAAACGGGTAGGCTACACAAGCGTAAAATCAAAAATTTCTACCGCGTCAACCAGGAATACTGTGGTCATAGATCACGGGATTACCACTAGACGCGTAGTTGCGGAACTCAATGAACCACGTTGGGGCAGTGTAGATGTTCTACATCTCGTCCTCGTCCTCGTCCCATGAGCAGCTCCCCTTCATGCGGATCGTCCGAGTGCTATAGCTGCAGCACCTCTGAGGTATCCACACGTCCGGAGTGGAAGCCGTCACACGCTAGACTGCTAGGTCTGCATGTGCAACACAAGCGGAAGAGGAATGTCGGCTGGGTGGAATGCTCAACCCTAATCAGCTCGGCTCACTCTCTCTCTTATATAGGCATCCCTGGTGGGCTTCTACTTTAGCAGCCCATTAGAAGCCTAAGCGTGGTCTAATTCGGATCCAATCCTCATTAGACTTCTAGCCCCTAAAGTGTGTGACCCTATAGGTTCATGCACATATAGACATGACACGAGTACACTTACTCCGTCAATGGTTGGTAGCGGCCTCTAGCAAGACGTGCCAACTCCTAAACGCATATAAAGATCATTCGGATGAACCATCACAAGGTAGAGTACATGTCTTTCCCTTTGCCTCACGATATTTCGTGTAGCTCCAAGCTGACCTCTCTTTCTCGATACTGTGATTCAGAATCTCTTTACTAGGTTAACTCTTAATCATATGTAGCACGGCCATGCATTTCTGGATCCGATCACTCGATGGGCCCAGAGATATCTCTCTCAAGTAGAGAGGGGAAAATCCCATCTTGATTGACCGATGCCTTGCAACATGTATCAGGACAAACCCGAAAGCTACCTTTATAACTACCCAGTTACGGAGTAGTGTTTGATAGCCTCAAAGTAGGTCGATCCACATCTCAAGTACATGCGACAATCTTAGGTCTAAGGACAAAACGTACACGATGTGTAGAGAGAGCTGCAAGTATTATTGCTAGTCTCAAGTTGGGTCAGTCCAACCCCATATTCATAACATGTGTCCACATCATTGGTTTGACATCTCTATGTCTATGACTTGCGAAATATAGTCATCAACCAATCGATGTGCTAGTCTAATATTCACGTGTGTCCTCACATGAACTCCGACTAGGGACAATTATTAGATAACCATACAAGTAAAGAGTTTCACAAACAATTCACATAATTGCCAATCAATACAAGTTGCCTGGTATATGGATATTCAAGGAACATTATAAAAACTCATGGATACACATGAAATACAATCATCTCTATGATTGCCTCTAGGGCATATTTCCTTCAGTCCCCACTTGCACTAGAGTCAATCTAGATAGTATCTAATACCTATTGCTCTTGTGTGTGCTTCATGCGCAGGCTGCGGGAGTGGCTTAGTCAAGGGATCAACAACATTTGAGTCTGTATGTCTTTTGAATAACATGACACTACCATCATCAATGAACTCACGAATCAGATGGTAACACATGCGAATATGTTTGTTCTTGTGGTGCTGTCTAGGTTCCTTGGCTTGTGCAATAGCACCATTGTTGTCACAATAAACGCCCAAGGGATTGGACGAGCTTGAACCACACCAAGAGCGATCAGGAAATTCCTAATCCAAACAGCTTCCTTTGCAGCCTCCGAGGGAGCAATATATTCAGCTTCTGTTGAAGAGGAGGCCACTGTATCTTGCTTGGAACTTTTCCAGCTCACAGCACCACCATTCATGACAAACACATAACCTGATTGCAATTTCGAGTCATCTGAGTCGTTAAGGTAACTCGCATTTGTGTAATCCTTTACACTGAGTTCAACCTCACCTCCATAAACTAGGAACATATCCTTAGTCCTTCTCAAGTACTTAAGGATATTCTTTACCGCTGTCTAGTGACTCTCACCTGGATTAGCCTGGTATTTGCTTGTAACACTTAGAGCATAGGAAACATCTGGGCGAGTACATGTCATCGCGTACATGATGGATCCAATAGCCGAAGCATATGGAACCCTACTCATGCGCTCTTGCTCATCAGTGGTTGAAGGACACTAAGTCCTGCTAAGTTTAATGCCGTGAGACATGGGCAAGAACCCCTTCTTAGCCTCTTCCATGCTGAACCGTTTCAACACTTTGTCAATGTACGTACTCTGGCTTAATCCAATTATCCTCCTTGATCTATCTCTATAGATCTCGATGCCCAGAATATATGCCGCTTCTCCCAAGTCCTTCATAGAAAAACTATTTTTCAATGAGGTCTTAATAGACTCGAGCATAGGAATGTCATTTCCAATCAGTAATATGTCATCCACATATAAGATTAGAAACACAAGTGATTTCCCATTTTCTTTCTTATACACACAAGGTTCTTGTTCATTTTTGGTGAAGCCAAACTCCTTTACAACTTCATCAAATCGAATGTTCCAACTTCGAGATGCTTGCTTCAGCCCATAAATCGACTTTTGAAGTTTGCATACCTTTCCCGCATTGTTTGGATCGACAAAACCTTCGGGCTGCATCATATACACGTCCTCAGTAAGGATTCCATTTAAGAAAGCCGTCTTGATGTCCATCTGCCATATCTCATAATCGAAATATGCAGCAATGGCTAGAAAGATCCGTATAGATTTAAGCATTGCTACGGGCGAGAAAGTCTCGTCGTAGTCAACTCCTTGAACTTGTCGAAAACCTTTTGCAACAAGTCGAGCTTTATGGATGTGAACATTTCCATCCATATCAATCTTCTTATTATAGATCCACTTGCACTCGATGGCTTTAAAACCATCAGGCAGGTCAACCAAGTTCCAAACTTGATTGTCTCCCATGGACTCTATCTCGGATCTCATGGCAATCAGCCATTTCTCAGAGTCTGGGTCCACCATCGCTTCTCTATAGGTCACATGATCATCATTGTCTAACAATAATAACTCTCACGCTTCACGGAGCCTCACCGACCTTCGTGGCTGTGGTGCTTCTATTGCCATGGGTTCCTCAACTTGTTCTGCTACAATAACATCACTCATAGAACCATCCCCGACTGGCTCATCTTGAAGTTCTTGAAGTCGCACCGAGCTTCCACTGGTTCCCTTTGTGAGAAACTCTTTCTCTAGGAAAACACCGCTACGAGCGACAAACACTTTGCCCTCTTCTCGGTTGTAGAAGTAATACCCTATGGTTTCCCTTGGGTATCCCACAAAAATGCACTTATCTGATTTGGTTGTTAGCTTGTCTGACTGAAGTCGCTTGACAAATGCATCACAACCCCAAATCTTTAGAAAAGACAAACTGGGATTCTTTCCAGTCCACATCTCGTATGGTGTCTTAACTACAGATTTAGATGGTACCCTATTTAGTGTGAAAGCTGCTGTTTCTAGCGCGTAACCCCAAAATGATAATGGTAAATCCGTTTGGCTCATCATCGATCGAACCATGTCCAACAAAGTTCGATTACGCCGTTCAGAGACCCCGTTTCTTTGAGGCGTTCCGGGCGGCGTGAGCCGTGGAATAATTCCGCAACTCTTAAGATGATTGCTAAACTCATGACTCAAATATTCACCTCCACGATCAGATCGCAAGGCCTTTATTTTCCTGCCACGTTGATTCTCTACCTCACTCTAAAACTCCTTGAACTTTTCAAAAGTTTTAGACTTATGCTTCATCAAGTAGACATAGCCATATCTACTGAAATCATCAGTGAAAGTAATGAAGTAGTGATATCCTCCTCTGGCTGTCGTGCTCATTGGTCCACATACATTAGTATGTATGAGTTCCAACAAGTCTGTCGCTCTCTCGGGAAAACCCGTAAAAGCTTCTTGGTCATCTTTCCAAGTAAACAAGCTTCACATGACTCATATGATTCGAAATCAAACGAAGTTAGAAGGCCATCACCATGGAGCTTCTTCATGCGCTTTTCACTTATATGCCCCAAACGACAATGCCATAAATAGGTAGGACTCAAATCATTTGGCCAAAGCCTTTTAGCACTAACATTGTAAATACATTCATTATCAAGATTTAAAATAAATAACCCATTCACAATGGGAGCATCAGCCACAAACATAGCATTCTTAGAGATGACATAACCATTGTTTGTACTCGCGAATGAATAACCATCCCTCATCAAACATGAAGGTGATCAAATGTTTCGACCCATACTTGGAATGTAATAACAATTATTTAACTCCATAATAAATCCTGACGAAAGGTGAAGTTGCATGACGCTGATGAACAATGCAGCAACCCTTGCTTTATTTCCGACGCGAAAATCCACTTCGCCTTTCTGCACTTCTCTAGTTCTTATTAGCCCCTGCATCAAATTGCAAATATGAGCATGCAGGGAAACAGGTAGGCTACACTAGCGTAAAATCAAAATTTTCTACCGCGTCAACCAGGAATACTATTGTCATAGATCACGGGATTACCCCTAGATGCGCAGGTGCGGAACTCGATGAAGCACGTTGCAGCAGTGTAGATGTTCTACGTCTCCTCGTCCTCGTCCCACGAGCAGCTCCCCTTTGCGCGGCTCGTCCAAGTGCTATAGATGCAGGACCTCCGAGGTATCTACACGTCCAGAGTGGAAGCCGTCACACACCAGACTGCTAGGTCTGCACGTGCAACACAGGCGGAAGAGGAGTGGCGGCTGGGTGGAATGCACACCCTCTTCAGCTCGCCTCACCCTCTCTTATATAGGCATCCCTGGTGGGCTTCTACATTAGCAGCCATTAGCAGCCTAAGCCTGGTCTAATTCGGATCCAATCCTCATTAGGCTTCCAGCCCCTAAAGTGTGTGACCCTATAGGTTCAAACACGTATAGACATGACGCGAGTACACTTACTCCGTCAATAGTTGGTAGCAGCCTCTAGCAAGACGTGCCAACTCCTAAACGCATATAAAGATCATTCGGACGAACCATCACAAGGTTGAGTACATGTCTTTCCCTTTGCCTCACGATATTTGGTCTAGCTCCAAGCTGACCTCTCTTTCTCGATACTGTGATTCGGAATCCCTTTACTAGGTTAACTCTTAACCATATGTAGCACGGCCATGCATTTCTGGATCCGATCACTCGAGGGGCCTAGAGATATCTCTCTCAAGTAGAGAGGGGCAAATCCCATCTTGATTGACCGATGCCTTGCAGCATGTATCAGGACAAACCCGAAAGCTACCTTTATAACTACCCAGTTACGGAGTAGTGTTTGATAGCCCCAAAGTAGGTCGATCCACATCTCAAGTACATGCGACAATCTCAGGTCTAAGGACAAAACATACACGATGTGTAGAGAGAGATGCAAGTATTATTGCCAGTCTCATGTTGGGTCAGTCCAACCCCATGTTCATAACATGTGTCCACATCATTGGTTTGACATCTCCATGTCTATGACTTGCGAAACATAGTCATCAACCAATCGATGTGCTAGTCTAATATTCACGTGTGTCCTCGCATGAACTCCGACTAGGGACAATTATTAGATAACCATACAAGTAAAGAGTTTCACAAACAATTCACATAATTGCCAATCAATACAAGTTGCCTGGTATATGGATATTCAAGGAACATTATAATAACTCATGGATACACACCAAATACAATCATCTCTATGATTGCCTCTAGGGCATATTTCCTTCAGAGCAACCGATCCGGTATCAAATACCCAAGAGTTAACATAAGAATCTGCGAGAAAAATGTCCACAACATTTACAACAAGCGTACCTGAGTGGGAAGTACTCTTACTTCCACCCTTCTTCAAAGAAGCCTGGTACTTGCTGCGGTTTCTCTTTCGGTGGCCATATTCATGACAAAAGAAACACTTAGTGTCTCCTGTAGGTCGAGCCTTTTGCTTGGGTGCAGGGTTTGGCTTAGGGATCGTATCCTTAGCCTTGCCCTTCTTCTTCTGCCAAGAAGTGCCCTTTTTATTGAAGCTAGGCTTGTTCTGCACAGCCATCACATGGCTATGCCTGCACACTTCTTAATGTCACATTCTGCTGTTTTTAGCATCCCACATAATTCATTAAGGCCCCTCTCCACCCCATGCATATGGTAGTTCGAAATGAAATGCCCATAGCTAGATGGAAGAGATACCAAAATGAAATCAGTGGCCAACTCTTGGCCTAATGGAAAACCAAGCTTTTCCAAAGTCTGACTGTAACCAACCATTTTGATCACATGGGGGCCTACAACTGCTCCCTTTGCCAACTTGCATTCCACAAAGGACTTAGCGACATTATACCTCTCAGTCCTAGCATGAGTCTGGAACATGTCCTTAAGCGCAACGATCATATCACACGCTTCCTGATCCTCAAACTGCTTTTGAAGATCAGGTTCCATGCATGCAAGCATAAGACAACTAACCTCAAGAGACTCATCACATGCTTTCTTGTAGGCATTCTTAAGGGCAGCAGTTGCATTATCATCAAGTTCATCCGGGATTGGGGTATCCAGAACAGTTTCCTTTTTCTCAGCCCTGAGAACAATTCTCAGGTTACGGACCCAGTCCGAATAGTTTGTTCCATTTAGTTTATCATTTTCAAGAATCGAACGCAAAACAAAAGGTGACGAATTGTTCGGTGCCATTGATCTACAACAAAAATATGCAAAATACTAAGCTATGTAACCATGAAAGAGTAAAACATATACTCCCACTTAAATCAACATCCCTCTATTGATACTAAGTGATTCAAGATCCACAATTAACAAGTTGACTAGTGAGCTTTAGCATTACTGCTAGAAGACAAGGTAAATCGGTAAGCAACATTTGCTAATCATATCACATATGACTCTTGTTGTTGGGTGACATCTCTATGTCAAAACTAGGCACCCAACCTTTATGCCCCAAGGTCCTTAACTGTCAAGATGACCTTGTTAAGCTCACCAACCCTTATGCGTGTAGGTATCCGATACAAACCCATCCAGCCAAGGAAAACCGCGACACCCTAATTTCATAGACCTACCAACAATTGTACAGGGCATAGGATGGTGCAAGGTTTGGTTGGGAGGGCATGGTTTAACTTAAACTTTGTGAGGGATCGTTCTACTTCTATCATCTAAGCATGCATATTAGTAAAACGTATAAGAATAGCATTCACATAGATGTGATACAGTATGGCCCATTTTTCTCATGGTGATCTCCATCGCCATAGAACTTGTCCACCATGATGATCTCCATCTTCATGCTCTATGCAAGCCATCCTCCAAGGGATGAGTTCTCCAAGAACTAATACAAGCTATTACTCCTAACAGCTAGTAATCAAAATTACATGGTATTGGGATCATCACAAGTTGGCACGCAGGCCATTACAATAATTGACAACACATATGGCTCCAGCCGTGTTGCCCTACTCACGACACGCAGGTCATGAAAAATACATACATGCATCACATACATTTTTGGGCCATACTGATCACATAAATCCTGCAAAAACAAGTTATGCATAGAATCACATTCTACCGGATCATGTGAAATCATAGCACCTATGAACCTTAACATGATACCAAAAGGGAGCTACGATGAAGGGGGTCTAGGGGGTCTCCCCTGCGGGGTTTGTGAAAAATGAGAGATCAAATCTATACAATTTTCTTTAAGGATTTTGATCGGCAAATCAAATTTACCATAAACCGACCATAGTTCTGATTCGACCAAACTCCTTTGATCATGGTACATCGATTCAGATCTAATTCCCGATTCGATCAATCATATTGACCTTCGCGTGATTCAAAAGGATTTATGTGTCACTGTCTACCCCGATGGCGGAAACTGACCGGTAGGGGTAAGTCGTTCGACGACCTTAGAATCACAATCACAAAAATAAGATCATAGATCAATCCAGAACCACCACCATACAGACGATCACATCATCCATATCAATCTACATATCACCATATGCAAACTTCCCGAACCTATGACTGAACAACATCGGCTCTGATACCACTGAAGGGAAACTGGTAGGCTACACTAGCGTAAAATAAAAAATTTCTACCACGTCAATCAGGAATACTGTGGTCATAGATCATGGGATTACCACTAGACGCGTAGTTGCGGAACTCGATGAAGCACGTCGGGGCAGTATAGATGTTCTACGTCTCCTCCTCGTCCTCGTCCCACGAGCAGCTCCCATTCGCGCGGCTCGTCCGAGTGCTACAGTGTAATACCTCGGACATTACGCTCTAAGTTCAAGCCTAGACGAACCAAAAGTGGATAAGTGACTCTACCGCGGAGGCCCAAGGCCACCCACGTGTAAGCCCGTCGAAGCGGGGTAGGGCACGGTACCGGCCTACCACCTTATCCACTTACAAGAACATCGGGACAAGAGCGAGCGGCGTAAGCGATAGGTAATGCGACCGCGACATACACAAATGAGTATGTATGCCTGCGACTTACAATAGACATCAGAGTCACACCATCTAAAAGAAATAGAAATAGGAATATTCAACGCCATACGGCAAGATCCAAATATCCTAGATAGATATAATATTTTAGGATACATCCTCAAACAACGCACGAGAGTATCAAACGGAAGCCGAAAACAAGATCCGAGTACGGATTAAGAAGCAAATTGGCATAAGATGCCTCGGAAATAAGCACATCCTGCCCACAGATCTCATGGATCTCCATCCCCGGAATCTCTACACCTGATAGTCGTTGCCACCATACTCGGTCTTCTCGACCCAGTAGCCTTCCTGAGAGTATACCTATCCACCTAAACCAAATATTTATCGTGTGAGACCCTAGGGGTACTCAGCAAGTCTTAATGCATCTAAAGGGAACAACCTGGGGGTGACGCAATTGCAGCAAAAGATAATAACTAACAAGTCTATAGATACTCGCTAACCATCCGCCTAACCATTGATAGACGGATGTCCGTTAATTAGAACAACACTTATATCAGCATGAAGTAACAAATCCATCCTCCCTCTCGCTTACCAACGAGTAGGCGGACGAACAACCCATCCATTGGCAGTTTTATTAACCATTCCATGAGTATTGCACTAATTACTAGTCAGGTATTTAGTCAAATTAAACACGGCACTTTAGTTATGCTTGTCTATGATCGATAAAATGTTCTCCAAGTCGTCCATAACCGCGGACACGGCTTTCAGAAAGATTTACCCTACAGGGGTGCACAAATAGCAACACACACTCGATAAACCTCGGAAAAACCAAATCAAAACCCAACGAGGCATTCACGACAAAGCAATCACGGGATTCATAAAATATTTCAGGGAGCCACCCCATTAAGCTACCCGCAATGAAGTTGGCCGGCTCCGAGACGGACCCAAGGTTTGTGTCAATGGATATAAACGACTGGGAACCCGAAAGTGTGACTGGGCTTGTCGATACCGCGAAAACATTCCACGATCCAAAACAGTACAGGTGCTCCACGCACAATCTTAAATAAAGCAGTAACATGTCATAAGTACAGGATAGTAAATAAAACCCCAAACTATTTTGTGGCCCCAAGAAATAGAAATGAATCAAGATCTGGCTCAGGGGGGTCCACAAGTCCTCCCGGATGTGGATAGTGCGAATAGTCAAGGAACAGGAATCAAGTACTCGGGGTCCTACGGGACACAAGTGGACATAAAAGCCAAATAACAGATATTGCCCACCGGTGCCTCTTTTATTAGTTATCCCATTACTACTCAGGTTAAGTTGTTTAGGTACCTCGTTTTCCACCAGACACTCACAAACCCTACACATGCTGTTCTACGACTCGCATGGCTCAAGCAATTCCTGTAGTAGTGGCTCATGGGATGGAGGAACAAGCTCAGTGGGGTTTAAAAGTAAAGGCTATGCAGTACTTAGGATTCAGTTTAATGCAATCGCGACTCCATGATGCAAGAATAAGATAGAAGCAATAAGTACTATATGTATGCAAGCATGTGGTAGTGCTTGCCTGGAAGCTCAGTTGAAGCGAAAGATGGATCTGGGTAGTGCTCCTGGGATTCCTGTAAATTCCCCTGCTCGGCGTCTATTCGAAAGAAGAACCAAACAAACAAGGGCCAACATAAATAAAGTGCACAAGCATATAGATATAATGCGACAAGCAAACAAGCATGCCATGATGAATGATGCACAATTTACATGGGAATAATGTAGCATGGCAAGGGTGAGGTGTGGGGACAAGAATAAATCATTTCATTAATTATTTGGCCAAGTTTTATTACCATAAACAGTTCTGATTATTTAATATTTATATGATGCATGCTTCTATTCATATCAGTTAGAACGGGCTCGTCGCGCTGATCGATTTAGACCTATTACTTGTCGAATTTAGAATTACAGAATTAAAGTTATGATTTATTTAAGATAAAAGCATTAATCGACATTTTAATAAATTCGAAATTTTAAATTGCTCCAAAAATTATTTTGGATGGCATATTTGAATTCCTGGCATTTTTCAGATCGGAAAACACATATCATATGTCAAATTTGAAAATATGGATTTAAAATATTATTTAATGCAAAAGATTCAAAACGGGGTCAAATGTCACAGGTTTGACTAGATAGGGTTAACTCTGGTAAAATTTGAATTTATATTTGAAAGCATATTTGAATTTGAATCACTTTTCATCTTGGAAATTTTGTTAAATTCGAATTATATAAAAAGATATGAATTTATTAGTATTAAATAAATTTTTGGAATTTTATTATTTGGAAAGTGTTCTGGGAACATTTTGTACCAGGGAAAACCTAGCTATAGGTTCTGATAGGTGGGCCATGGAAGCTGATGGGATGACTAGACCTATGGTAGCAGAATCGTGGATGACAGGTGGGCCTAGGAGGACGCCGGTTGAGGGGCAAAAGAAGCAGGGACTAAACTGCAAATCGTCAGTTGGATCTGAGTTTTTTCTTCCCGATCGAGAGTTGAGACTGCAAAAACTTGTTAGCTGATCCAATTTTTACAGGAAGCTGGCGAGCAAATGATGCGGATTTTTGCAAAACCGCAAAAATGAAAGATGGATATCTCACTTCGCTCTACACTTTCTTTGTACAAACTTTCTTCGTCGGGAGACTGTGTGCGCCGGAAATCGATGAGATTCAGAGACGAAAACGATGACCACCACTGACGGACGAGATGCAGTTTAAAAGAGGTTTTATGGAGACTTCGCGAGAAGATTTCTTCACCTGTGCTTCTCTAAATCGAGCACGATTTGCGGCATTAGGCAGCTGGATCAACCGAGAAGGGAAACCATGTTGTGATTCCCACCGGAAGAGGAGGAGGGTCGCCGGAAACATGAAGGGAACATGGCGGGTTTAGAGGCGGGTTGATGATGCTCCTAGTTTTGTCTACGCGCGTGCAGTGAGCGCGGCGTGTGCGGCTACTTCCGCGGTGAGCGGCGAGAGCGAAAGGGCGGCCGCGAGCTAGAGGGAGATGGGGCGAGGCGGAAGCTCACCGGGTGGTGGCTGGTGACGGCGGTTTGCCTGCTGGAGATGACACGGGGGCGACGGCGAGCGGCGGCGACCACGTTGGCCATGAGCGGCACGTCGGAGCACGGCGGTCCCGGCCTTCTCCTCCTCGCTCCAGGTAGTAGACGTCGGAGGCGAGCACGGGGATGCTCCCGGCGCGGGGACAAGGGAGACGTCAACGTAACTCAAGCGGGCGCCGGGTGGATTCAGCCCTTGCGGCGGTAGGGGCTTTCGTGGAGGAAAAGCAGAGAGGGAGGGGGAGTCGATCTAGAGTAGGTTTGTTGCTAGCATATGCCGAGGGAGAAGAGGGCACACGCTCGGCGTGGGGGAGCGTCCTTGCTCGGCTGACCACGTGAGAGAGGCCATGAAGAGAAACAGGGCACGGGCACCTCGCTATCCGGGTGCGGTCAAGACTGAACAAGAGAGGGGATGGTTGGGTGCAGCTGGGGTTCAGAGGAGGGGCTCGCGCATGATGTCGGGTGCAGCCGGCTGTTACCGAAACTGCTGCTAATGTGCAAGGTTCAGGGGAGGCCGACGGGTGCTACACCAGGTTGGCAGGTTTAGGCTGATTGATGTGTTGCTCCAGGCAATGATCATCTAGGTGGTGCAGTTAGCTGAGGCATGGCAACCTTGTGAGGTTCGGTTTAGGCAGAGAGGTAGAGATATTAGCTAGGTTGATTAAGTCATGAAGTGATCCAATTCAAAACCAAACACCAAACAAAGTTTAGATCCAGATTCACAAATAAGAGTAGAAAATAAGAAGAGGATTGGTAGGTTGTTGTTATTGCGTGTAACCTGCAATATAGATGTTTGCGCATGTGGTTTTATTTTATGAAAACAAAAATAGATACATGTAGGTGAGGGAAGGGTTTGCCAAAAACAGAAGATGTAAAATAAAACCAAGATTTATGCAAGCTCACTCAAGATGGATGAAGATTGAAGGAATGTGTAAGAAGAATCTCTCCTAGCTTGATTGGCTTAATTCCAAAATATGGGCATGCATGAATGGTAAGGTGGTGTATATGTTTCATATAGCCTCCATACATTCAAACATGACCATACATGTAATAGTAACCATAAGTAAGGAGAACAAGCGGAAACCTCCACTCACATGGCATAGTGGAAGTAGATTTGGAACAAAACCAAAGGTGATCATGCGTGATAGGAGTAGAGAAACCATACGATAAATATATGGAAAAAAGGTACATATGAGAACAAAAGAATTGATCCACACACATGTGTATGGTAGATAAAGGTTGAGAATAAGAGGGATGATGTTGACAAGTTAGCATGATGGATTGAACCAAAGAGAGATGCCCCCCAAATCAACTTGGGCATATAACATCATATCAAGAACCAACTACAATTCATCAAGAGGTAAATATAAGTAATAAAGCGAATGCATATGAAGAAGAACCAAACAAAAAGGGGTTTAATATGATGCTCAAATGCAATGTGGCATGGTACCATGAGCATGATATTATGATAATGCAATATATGATATGTAGAAAGTAGCATATACATAGACTAGGCAAGTAGCATTGCAATTGTTAGAAAATTGGGATGCTACATACAGCTGCAACACCTCCGAGGTATCCACACGTTCGGAGTGGAAGCCGTCACACGCCAAACTGCTAGGTCTGCACGTGCAACACAAGCGGAAGAGGAGTGGCGGCTGGGTGGAATGCTCAACCCTAATCAGCTCGCCTCACTCTCTCTTATATAGGCATCCCTGGTGGGATTGTACTTTAGCAGCCCATTAGAAGCCTAAGCTTGGTCTAATTCAGATCCAATCCTCATTAGAATTCCAGCCCCTAAAGTGTGTAACCCTATAGGTTCATACACGTATAGACATGACACGAGTACACTTACTCCGTCAATAGTTGGTAGTGGCCTCTAGCAAGACGTGCGAACTCCTAAACGCATATAAAGATCATTCAGACAAACCATCACAAGGTAGAGTACATGTATTTCCCTTTGCCTCATGATATTTGGTCTAGCTCCAAGCTGACCACTCTTTCTTGATACTATGATTCGGAATCCCTTTACTAGGTTAACTCTTAACATATGTAGCACGGCCATGCATTTCTGGATCCGATCACTCGAGGGGCCCAGAGATATCTCTCTCAAGTAGAGAGGGGAAAATCCCATCTTGATTGACCGATGCCTTGCAGCATGTATCAGGACAAACCCGGAAGCTACCTTTATAACTACCTAGTTACGGAGTAGTGTTTGATAGCCCCAAAGTAGGTCGATCCACATCTCAAGTACATGCGACAATCTCAGGTCTAAGGACAAAACGTACACGATGTGTAGAGAGAGCTGCAAGTATTATTGGTAGTCTCAAGTTGGGTCAGTCCAACCCCATGTTCATAACATGTGTCCACATCATTGGTTTGACATCTCTATGTCTATGACTTGCGAAACATAGTCATCAACCAATCGATGTGCTAGTCTAATATTCACGTGTGTCCTCACATGAACTCCGACTAGGGACAATTATTAGATAACCATACAAGTAAAGAGTTTCACAAACAATTCAAATAATTGCCAATAAATACAAGTTGCCTGGTATATGGATATTCAAGGAACATTATAAAAACTCATGGATACACATGAAATACAATCATCTCTATGATTGCCTCTAGGGCATATTTCCTTCAGTTATTGCCCTACCATCGATTAGAGTGTCCAACCGGAGAGTAGTTAAGAGTAGTATCATAAAGAGAAGATATTCACATGAGAGTGTTCACTAGCGAAAGAATGCTCCCTAGGCCTTGTTTCTAAGCATTGAAACACCGTTTGCAAATTAGATATGTTACATGTTTGCTTGCTTCCATCTTTATTTCAGTTTGCCTTTAGTCTCTTCCACGCCATCAAGCTATTTTCTATCACTGTTACCACTTATAATTATCTATACCACTTGTATTTCACTATCTCTTCGCCAAACTAGTGCACCTATACACCTGACAAGTGTATTGGGTGTGTTGGGGACACAAGAGACTTCTTGTATCTTGATTGCAGGGTTTCTTGAGAGGGGATACCTTTGACCACTTCCTCCCTGAGTTCGATAAACCTTGGGTGATCCACTTAAGGGAAAACTTGCTGCTGTTTTACAAACCTCTACACTTGGAGGCCCAACAACTATTTACAAGAATAGAAGTGCATAGACATAAAGCTATTTTCTAGCGCCGTTGCCGGAGAGGTAAGGTAAAAGGTATTCACACTGGAGGATTAAAGAACAAGAACCTCCCGCAGCAAACGCCTATTTTCTGGCGCCGTTGCCGAGGAGGTAACGTAAAAGGTACTCACATCCTCCGGTGTGAGTGCTTGAAGTTATTTCCTTTAGATTCTTCAATTTTGTCTTTTTTTTTCTTTTTTTCACTAGTTAGGCTTAATGGAAAATAACAAAAAAATTAGAGAGCTTTATAGTATTTATCTTGAGTTAGGACATGAAGTGTTTGAAGAGAAAATTAAAAAACCTATGGAACTTTATTTGCATGCTAATAGCAATGTTGTTAGTATGAATTATTTGGACACCATTATTGCTAATGCTATGGAAAAGTCTAAGCTTGGGGAAGCTAGTTTTTATGAAAATGATCTTTTTAGTTCCCCATCTTTGGAAGATAGCTATTCTATTGCTTATGATGATACTATACCCCCAATATATGATGATTGCAATGATGAATATGATATTTCAGTCCACCTACTATTGAGGAGAAAATTAATTATGATTACAATATGCCTCCTATATTTGATGATTATGGTGATGAGAATAATAATGATAGCTATTTTGTTGAATTTGCTCCCACTATGATTAATAAGAATGTCTATGCTTATGTGGAGAGTATTAATTATTTTAAGCATGTGGCTCATGATAAGAATGTTTCATATGATTGTTATATTGTTAATTTTATTCATGATGCTACTGAAAGTTTCCCCCTTTTATGTTGAAAGTCTTGAAGTTGCACTTGTTTTGCTTTCCTATGCTTGTTGCTTTGTGCTTTCATGACTTGTTTATTTACAAGATTCCTATGCATAGGAAGTGGGTTAGACTTAAATGTGCTATAAATTTGCTTCTTGATGCTCTCTTTTACTTCAATTCATATTTGTTATGTGAGCATCTTCTCAAACTATCATTCCTAACTTAAAGGCATTAAAGAAAAGTACTTATTGGGAGATAACCCAAAAGTTTTAGTTGAGCCTTGGAAGTTATTACTTCTGTAATAACCGCTTCTTATCCTTTTTATTTTCTTCATTTGGGTATAGTGGTATTCTCCTTTGATGCTTCATTTGGGTATTAAAGCATAGTGTAGTGGTATTCTCCTTTGATGCTTCATTTGGGTTGACTTGGCGCATGCTCACACCATGTTATCACTATCTCAAGTCACCATAGCCTTTACAATACTTTAGTTTTCAACATGTAGTATCACTTTATGCTTTGATCAATGATGTTTTGTCACTCTGCATGATTATGGCCATTATTGCTCTCTTAGTTTGTCGCTCCCCATCTTTTGCTAGCCTCCGTAACCAAGTATGAGTTCCACTCATGCATCCAACTCCTTAAACCAAGTTATTCCAAAGAGTCCACCATACCTACCTACTAGCTTATGTTATTCCAAGTATATTCTTGTTTTTGTCTACCTTCCGAATTAAACTTGTTATGAGAAAACTAGTGATTAAAGCTCTCACGAACTTGATGGCACACTTTACTTTTCTTGCCCTTAATAAACTTGAACCATTGTGTCGTCTATGTTGTATATGCTTGCACTTATTTGTTGGGGATTAGCAGAACCATGTGGTCATGGGGAACGCTTTCAACATTGCACTGGTACTTTGTACCTAGTTGATATCATGCTCTTTTGTCTATGATTGATATCATCCATCCAACTCCTTAAACCAAGTTATTCCAAAGAGTCCACCATACCTACCTACTAGCTTATGCTATTCCAAGTATATTCTTCTTTTTTGTCTACCTTCCGAATTAAACTTGTTATGAGAAAACTAGTGATTAAAGCTCTCACGAACTTGATGGCACACTTTACTTTTCTTGCCCTTAATAAACTTGAACCATTGTGTCGTCTATGTTGTATATGCTTGCACTTATTTGTTGGGGATTAGCAGAACCATGTGATCATGGGGAACGCTTTCAACATTGCACTGGTACTTTGTACCTAGTTGATATCATGCTCTTTTGTCTATGGTTGTCGTCGGTGTGAAATGAAAGGGGAGCTTGTAAGTCCATGGAGTTATGTATATGTGTTAGAGAAACGCCTAGGCCGCTGGTCTAATCCATGCTTACATGGTGGAAACCTGCAGCGTAACCATAATGAGTTGTCTATGAAGCATTCTTCTTATAAAAACGAGTCAGATATTGAGAAAAAAAGAGAAAAAGAAAAAAAGATTATGAAAATAGGAAAGAGAGAAAAAAGCACCATATTCCCATGGTAAATAAGAAGATTGCTGAGATGCTCGTTGTCTGCTTGCCTTGTCATTTTGATATGGGGATTCTTCCGTATCATCGGGCAAGGGGTACCCCGTTGGCGGTTCTCTATGATACACATGTACTTACGATGACAAGAACTTACCAGTGACTAAACTTGAGTAGCATGAGGAGCGGCCCTCGTATTCAAGGGACATGAGATTTCTAACGTATACTTCGTCAAGCATGTACACCATAGTTTGGTCACTTTAACCTTAATCACTTCAAGATGCTTATGATAGGGGCAATGAGAGCTGAAAGCTATCAAGTACCATAATTTTTGGAAGCTCTTTATGAGACTTGAATCCCTACTTCCTTCTATGAAGGCCTTTCTTTTACTTTTATGTTGAGTCTCCACTTTCTACCTTTATGCACCTACTTTGAGAGCATAGTGGCCATTCTTAGTTCTATGTGCATTGTCCCAAGACTCGTTGATTGATGCATACCTTGATATTTCTTGTTTTAAACTATTTGTATCTAGTCAATCTTATGAACTTTGAAGGTGTCCTATGCATTTATGTTTGCTACTCTATGAGGGACAAGCTGAATGCCACTATGCTATGTTTTCTTTATGTGAAACAAACAAACGTCTTGCAAAGCCTTATTATCCATGAATCTTTTGTTTGTGCCTTTTCATATTGCAACATAGTTTCTTTGTCTTATTGCTAGAACTTTGTCTTTCATGTTATGATTGAAATACTATGATCCTAGCTTTGAATGTTTTACAAATACTTTGATCAAGTTTATGATGGTGCATGTCACCTCAAAAATTATTCTTTCTTTTTATCACTTACCTACTCGAGGACGAGCAGGAGTTAAGCTTGGGGATGTTGATACATTGCAAATGTATCTATAATTTTTGATGTTCCATGCTTGGTTTTATCTACTTTCTTATGTTTGTCCACACTTTGGAGTACTTTTCATATGATTTCTTGGACTAACCTATTAACAAGAGCCACAGTGCCAGCTGCCTATTTTCTGCTGTTTTTGGTTCCAGGAAGTCAGAAAATGAATATTCTCAGAATTGGACGGGACAAAAGCCAAAGTTATTATTTTACCGGGGGACACTTGGAGCCAGAATACGAGACAGAGAAGGGCCAGAGGGTGGCCACTCCACCTGGTGGCGCGGGCCAGGCCAGGCCGCGCCAGGGGTTGGTGTGGGCCCCTCCGGCACCCCCTCGGTCTCCCCTCCCTCCTATAAGAGCCTCCTGATGCATAAACCCTAAATCGTCAAGCCTCCAGCCACGAAAAGTTCCGCAGTGCCGCCACCACCAAGGGGAGATTCGGGGGACAGAAAGTCTCTGTTCTGGCACCCTGCCAAGACGGGGAAGTGCCCCCGGAGCCATCTCCATGGATCTCCACCGCCATCTCCATCACCGTTGTTGATTCCCATGATGAGGAAGGAGTAGTTCTCTCTCGAGGCTAAGGGTTCTACCGGTAGCTATGTGTTCATCTCTATCTATGCATGATCTTATTGAGATCATGAGCTTGTAATCAAGTATATCTACCTTGCTACTCAAGTGCTTTAATAGATCTCTGCTCTCCCCATGTGTGTGAAAGTGACAGCGTGCACACCATGGTGGCACTTAGGCTAGAGATTACAAAAACTTGTTATGACTTATATTTGGAGTTGGATGTCTTTATGAAATTTTGGTGTTTGTTGGACTCATCTAGTACTCAAGGTGACAGTGTGTGGTTATCTAGATGGGAAAGGCTTACTTTGAGGTGTGCTGTTATAGCCCTACCATCGATTAGAGTGTCCAACCAGAGAGTAGTATCATAAAGAGAAGATATTTATATGAGAGTGTTTACTAGCGAAAGTATGATCCCTAGGCCTTGTTTCTAAGCATTGAAACACCATTTGCAAATTAGATCTGCTACATGTTTGCTTGCTTCCATCTTTATTTCAGTTTGCCTTTAGTCTCTTCCATGCCATCAAGTTATTTTCTATCACCGTTACCACTTATAATTATCTATACCACTTGTATTTCACTATCTCTTCGCCGAACTAGTGCACCTATACACCTGACAAGTGTATTGGGTGTGTTAGGGACACAAGAGACTTCTTGTATCTTGATTGCAGGGTTGCTTGAGAGGGGATACCTTTGACCACTTCCTCCCTGAGTCGATAAACCTTGGGTGATCCACTTAAGGGAAAACTTGCTGCTGTTCTACAAACCTTTGCACTTGGAGCCCCAACAACTGTCTACAAGAATAGAAGTGCGTAGACATCAAGGCCCTTAAGCTGCAAGGCCCGTCCAGCGTGGAGACGTGGCACCTCGGATGCCAGGGCTCCAACACATACCTTGTTTTCTTGTCGCTTATATTCATATGATTTTGCACTTTATTTATTATGGCCCTTTGCGTGTTTGCCTATTATTTCGGAAAGACGCCGAGCAAGGGAACTATCAGGAGAACCAAGAGTACTACCCGGATCCCGGTTACCCTACTGCTGATCCTACAGGTAAGCATTCCCCATGCTTGCATACATATAACACCTATGCCTCTATCTTATTCTTGCATCATTGTGTCACGATTGCATTAAGTTGGAATCCCAAGTATTGCATAGCCTTTACTTTTAAACCCCACCAAATCTTGTACCCTCAATCCTATGAGTCATTACTACAGGAGTTGTTTGAGCCATGCGAGTCGTAGAATTGCATGTGTAGGGTTTGTGCAAGTCTTTGGATAACGGGTACCTAAACAACTTAAATTGAGTAGTAATGGGGTAACTAAAGAAAGAGGCATAGGTGGACAATAGCTGTTATTTGGTTCTTCCACGCTCACTTGTGTCCCATAGGACCCGAGTACTTGATACTTGTTCCTTGACTATTCGCACTATCCACATGTGGGAGACTCTATGGATCCCCTTCGCCTGAGCTTGATTCGCACTTCATTTCCTTGGGGCCACAAACTAGTTTAGGGCTTTTTTACTATCCTGTACTTATGCCATGTTTACTGCTTTGGATGTACTGTTTAGGACTTGTACCATGTTTCTGCTGTATCGACAAGCCTAGTCACACTTTCGGGTTCCCGGTTGTTTACAGCCGTTGCCACACACCCTAGGTCCGTCGCTGAGCCGCTTGACTTCGTAGCGGGTAGCTTAGTGGGTTGTCCCCTAGAAATAATTTTTGAATCCTACGAATGCATTTTCGTGAGGCCTTATTGCTTTTTATTTGGTTCTTCCCGAGGTTGATTGTGCGTGTATTGCTATTTATGCACCCCTGCAGGATAAATCTTTCTGAAATCTGTGTCCGTGGTTATTGACGACTTGGAGCACAGTTTCTCGATCATAGATAAGTATAACTAAAGTACCATGTTTAACTTGACTAAAACATGACTACTAAATAGTGCACCACTCATGTAATGGTTAATAAAATTGCCAACAGATGGGATGTTCTTCCGCCTTCTCATTCGGTAAGCGAGAAGGAGGGGAGTGATGTTTATTTATGTTACTTATTTCACTGTTGTTTCTAATAACGAGCGTTTATCCACATTTGGTTGGGTGGATGTTGTAGCGTGTTTCTATATAACTGTTAGTTATTATCTTTTGCTGCAATTGAGTTATCCTCAAGTTGTTCCATTTAGATGCATTAAGACTTGCTGAGTACCCCTAGAGTCTCACATGATATATGTTTTGGTTCAGATGGACAGGTTTACTCTCAGGAAGGTTACTGGGTCGAGGAGACCGATGATGGTGGCAACGAGCATCAGGTGTAGAGATTCCGGGGATGGAGATCCTTGAGATCTATGGGCAGGATGTGCTTATTTTCAGGGCATCTTATGCCAATTTGCTTCTTGTCCATACTCGGATCTTTTTTCTGCTTCCACTTGATACTCTAATGTGTGATGTATCAGGATGTATCCTAAACTATTATCTATATCTAGGATATTTGGATCTTGCCATATGGTGTTGAATATTTATATTTCTATTGTTTTAGATGGTCTGTCTTTGATGTATTGTTGTATGTCGCTGGCATACACACTTGTGTATGTTTTGTTCGCATAACTGTCGTCTATGTCGCTCGATCTTATCCCGATGTTTTTGAAAGTGGATAGGGTGGTTGGCCAGTACCGTGCCCTGCTCCACTTTTACGGGCCTAAACGTGGTTGGCCTTGGGCCTCCGTGGTAGAATCCCTTATCCACTTTTAGGATCATCCTGGCTTGTTGCTTAGAGCATAGGGTCCGAGGTATTACACATTTTGCCATCTAGTGGGCATCATTTTATTACCCAAACTACACAAGTCCTTTTGTGCTCATACTCCACATATCATCTAGATATATCAATCTTAAAATTCAGTGAATTTTGGTGATTTTTCCGAGTTCATATTGACCACTATCATTTCAATAAGCGCCTTGATGTTTTCAAAAAGTTACATTGCTAAGTTTCTTAGTTTAGTATGATCCTTGCGTGGTTGTGTTGGTCTCATCGATAGCTTCACGACGATATGTTTTGTTTCCATTTTTATCACTGGAGCCTCCGTCGCATGACAATGCCCCTTGTGGTGCGACGAGTGCAAGAGCGTGCATGGCCATGTCATGGCCATGACCTGTTCCCTTGGTTACCCTCTTGTTCCCCTTGGTCCAACCCAACCCGATGGAGATCCAGCACACCTCTCTTACTACTAGCCACATCATCTCCATCCATATCCCTCTCCATCCTCACCCATGGCACCATATTGGCATGGTCTTCATCTTGGCTCCATCCTCCTTGTCCCCCATGACATTTCTCCATCGAGCCACAATAGCTGCCAGCTCTCTCCCAGTCTTCTCTAGTCTCCATCAATTCCATCAGTAGCCAGGCGCCCCTTGTAATCCCTCCATGATGGAGACACTATAAGCTTCATCACTCCTTTTCCATGGCCCCTCCCTCCCCTCCTATTTAAGCTTCTTCTCTCTCCCTCCCCCAGGATCTGCCTTGCTATCCCCTTTGAAGCTTGAGCACCACCTTGTCCTAATCAACCCGAAACCATGTCTCGGTTTACCGAGAGTTTGAGACAAAGAGAGAGCTTGATATATCGATTATCCTAGTAAGAAAGAACCCCCATGTATCTAGCACCCTCCCGAACAAGATGACTCGTGAAACATGGTGGAAATCATCGCCACCATCTCTAGAAGCCATGGATGGTACATAAGAGCTCCGTCGTGCAGTGGGCTTCCTTATGTCTTCCCACGCCTCCTTACCCCCTGCGTGTGCCACATCGCGAAGGACTCGCTCGTGCCCTTACTTGGCCAGGGGAGTGGCAGAGCGCCAACGACGACCACCTCTAGCGAGAGGTAGAGCCCCAAGCGCACCCTCGTCGACCCCACCCGACCCTCTCATCCCGTGCGCGTTAAGGGCGGCCAGCTCAGCGCCAGTGCATTGTCCACGTGGTGGCCCCCATGGCAGTTGCGTCAACCGGCCCGAACTACCGATTCGTGGGCCTAGCGCGACCCACCATAGCATCGTGCCACATTAGCCTCCCGTGCCGACCAACAGGTGGTCCTTGTGTGGCCCACTAGCGCATCAGTCGCTGGCAGAATCTTCACCACGATCGACCCAGTCCAGCGCTTAACCGTTACTACGTGGCGGATAGTTATTTGCTGATCTCAGTTTTCTAAGTGAGCGTCAAATAGATATTCTTCGCACGTCCATAAAGTTAAATCGTAACTCCAAATGAAGGGGAACAAATTTGTAAAAATTTGTCCCTACGAGATCTATCCACTGAGCACCTTTTCATAATTTTCCACGATAGTAACTTGCGCACCTTTTTAGTCGTATCCGTATGTGTGTATCCGCGCATGCGCCATTCTTCGGTGATCGTACGTGTTGAGTCCGAGACCTGGCTGAATCATCTTGATACCCTCCTCATAGTCAAGCTAAACACTCGATACGATCTATCTTACAATACTTGTTTGTTACCCTTTTTATTGATATGTGTATGTATTATTATCTCATGCATATGTGTATTAGAATGATGTGTGTATTAACGGTGCACCTCACACTTGTGTGGCTTTGTCGCACCCCTGACTTAACAACTATCTTCGTATCTGATATGTGATATGTGATGATGCTTTAGTCACCCGACTAATATCATGGTAGTGCTTACTTTAAAATATGGTCCCTACGATTGTTTGGTCCTCCCCTATAGTTGACACAAAGTTCTCATTTGTCCACTCCCCATTCCCACAATACTTTGGCAGGGGAACCATATTGGCCTAGAGGATCTGCACAAATGGTCTCGTTTTGTTACTCGGAGGTATTTTGTTTGTTTTCTTCTTCTTCGTTGTTGAACATACGTGCGAACGGATATCGGTCGATGACCCTCGAGGTTGGGGGCATTTGCTAAAAGAGTTATTTGTTTCTTGTTTCTCCCTCGTCATGGAGCCTAGAAACCACGTGGCTTTATTGTGTACTTCGTTAGCAAATACTTTTAACCGATGAGGCTTGCGCTCTCTATGGTGGTATTTATCAGTATATTTTAGAGATTAAGATGTGCTTACTCCCCACTTCCTTGTCAAAGGTCAAACGATAATTGCCACCACAAACATGTGCATGAGGGAACGGGACTCACATCAATGAATTCACTAACAACTGTGCTAACTATTGCTTGAATAACGTTTGTTGAATGTCTTATATCATCTCATGCCATATTGTATTATTTATGTGATGTATGGTCGAAATATTTACCGGCTGTTTAGAATGGTTACTACTGGAAACTAGACTAAATGAAACCAACCTCCAAACACGATATGGTTAGTCCAGTGTCACTAATTTTAACCTAGAATGCTTTTATCAGTGTTGCCATTGTGGGAAGACTCTAGCTTATGTAACCTACCCAATCCTCTTTTCAATGCCACCCATGTGGCAAGATTTAGTAGATCATCACTAGGGTGGTCAGGGCTAAATCTTGCGAAGGTTCTGGAGGTAGGTGTTCCTTATCATGGGCATGGGCATGCTGGATTCACTTCCTCATAAGACTATGTCTTAGGACTGGGTCGGTGGCTAGGGAGAGTGATAGCTCCAAATATTAACACTTTTTATCAAGGATTTCCCATTGGTTTTCACCGGGTTTCGTTGATTTTGATCTTTCAACTAATGCATACTACAAGTTAGCGAAACCTTGTTATCTTGTGTTGGTTTTCAGGTATTGGACACTTTTGTATGTGAGAGCATTTATGGGCTAATTAAACTTAATTGAGCAAATCCCCAATTGAAGACTATTCCATGTGAAGGCTCTAGAGCCTTTAACAACCCGCGGTACGATCCGAGGCCACCCGTATGGTCTGCCCGTACTACCTACTGTCACCTCTGTTATATCAATACGAGCAACTTTCATGAAGGAAAGGGGGACAAGACGAAGACGGCCGCTACAAATAGTCCTATAAGAGAGTAGATCAAATTTGAAGGAGAAGAATACCACATCATCCTTCGATGATCCCTAGCCTCTTGATCATCAACTCCACCATAATTCCCCATTCATATTAAGAGAGAGAGATTCACACTTGTAATATTAGGGCTTGAATCTCTATTCCTACTTTGGTTTGTACTTGATTTGATCTCCAACGATATTGTCGTTTGCTACGATAAAGTTGAGATGATTTCTATTTCCAATATGAGTTTATCTTTGCTATATTCTTCTCTCATGGCTGAGTAAATCCCCATATGTGTGGGAGATTTAGGGAATTGGTGAGATGTGTTGTGCCTTCTGTATCTTCATCCTTTTGTGATTATTGTCATGATTATTATATTGTGAGAATGACTATCTATGTTTTCCTAATGCTAGTTATCCAATTTAAGGGCCCAGGTAACAAGATCCTCAGATCCCATTGATATGAACTTGTTTGCTAGCAAATCGGTGATCCCCGAGTGACATGACCAATATCAAAGAGGAGCTAGTATATCTCGAGGATAACAAGAAACTATCAAGTTTAAATCCTTGATCTGTTGGAAGACCTTAATTGATGTGTTGACCATGACTTTGGTAGCGGGCAGAAGGATCATTGGGATCAAGAAGAATATACCAAGAGGACTCCTGACAAGTATACAAGTTGCTTGCCTACTCACATATGAATAAGAAGTATCATAATCACTTATTCCGTTTTACTCACCTGACACATTCACTATCACCATGAACCATTTCTTTCCGTGTCTAACTTCTCCTCTACAGGAATCTCGAACAACCACTTTACTTTTACTTTTATGTTATTTACTTCCAGAACCGTTCAATACTTAAATCTACCTCATTTTTACTCACCCACTTCCATTCTCAACACTTGCAGTTAATTTAATCAAGACAAAGTTACACCTTGAGTGTGATAGAAACGCCTCAGATAAACATTTTCCTAGTGACGAGGGTTTAACTCGTCAATGCCCATTGTTATGGACTTGGGTTTTGGAGGAGGGAGCGCTGGAGGCATCAGTAGGCTAGCAAACAAGCACACAGGGACGCAAGTTTTACCCAGGTTTAGGCCTCGTAGAGGTCCCTACTCCTGCTTGTCTGCTATTGGAATTAACGAAGGAATCGAAGATTATAGGGGCACGTAGATGCAATCTGGCGAGAGTTGTGGAAACTAAGGTGGTGATCGTCCTCCTCGCTGCCCCCTCCTAGCCTTTATATAGATATGCTAGGTCTCGGGTAGCAGGTCGAGTCGGTTACAGATTATGGTTTTACCTTTGAACTTTCTATCTTAAGCTTCTTCTTGTCTCGCAAGCAATCGAGAGTCTGTGGGCCACTCGAATTCTCGACTGGCCCTTGGCAACGCCATGGGCTTCTGCCATATCTGGACCGTATATACCAAACTCGAGTACCTGTAGGGTATACCCATGTCAGTAGCCCCCAAGTGTGCAGTGGAATCACAGATTCAACTAGGGACTTTATGAAGTCTTTCGAGTGCATGACTGAGCATTTTTAGAGTGTTTTGTTTATGTCATAGGGATTGTTGATATACGTGCCTGATTTATCTGATGTATCGGTATCAGTTAACTACCTTAGGGCAAAACAACGTAGTCTACTCAAACTCGAGTCCCCAGACTCGAATTCGGAAAAGTGCTGGCGTAATTCGACTCAGGCTGCGGAGGTCTTACAGGAGTCCAATCCCAGTGTATAAGTGTGAGCACTCGACGCTCCGTCAAGGCATGTTCATCGCACCTGCAGGCACAAATATATTTCTGGTAGTGCACAGCAGATGGGTTGCCAGGCCTTATTCAGGTCTTATCTTCATGCTGTAAGCGCGGCATCCGAATTTTTTGTCATTCGGGTGGCCCAGGAGGCGTAGTCTCTTTGTAGGAAAAATATGAAGCGGAGTACGATGTACCAGCAAAATAATCATTCGACTGTGGATATTATCAACACATAGTACAATGTTATCATTCGAGTGTGGATGTTATCAACACACAGTATGATGTACCAGCAAAATAATGATAGGGTGCGCGACCGGCGCTCCCTATGGGAGTAGCCCCCAAGTGCCTGGTTGAGTCCAAGACTCAAGCAGGGACTAAAGATCTTTTGCGACTGCTGTCGTCTTTTGCTGCTTGTTTCAGTCGAATTTGCTTCCGGCGCTCCCTATGGGAGTAACCCATAGTCCACAATCGAATCGTAGATTCGAGTGGTGGGTATGTCCTGAATGTTCATATACCTGCATAAAGATAATCGTAGGGTGCGCGACCAGCGCTCCCTATGGGAGTAGCCCCCGAGTGCTCGGTGGAGTCGAAGACTTGAGCGAGGACTAAAGTAGTTGAAATCTTCTGCTGCTGAAATCAATGATGTCAGTGCTGACGATGTGATGACCTCGGTTACCCGCGTGAGCGGTTTTGACGGGATGTGACGAGTGGTGGGTCCCACTTTCTGACTTCGATTTGACCGGGCGTGCGTAAGCTTTTATTTTAACTATGTCTCCTCGATTTCCGCACGTAATGGGAATAGTGGGGGGACAGTTCGTGCTTCAGCCTCGCCATGTGTCGATGGCGATGTGCGCCACGCGTGTAGTTGGGTTTCTGCTGGCCGTTGGATCGTGTCTGCGAGGAGGTTAAGTAGCAGCGCAACTGCGGTAATTTCCCCATATGTCTTCTTTGCCCGTGCCTCCATCGCCATTGCTGCTGCTCTCTGCTTCCTTGCGCACTTTCTCTTTGTGGCACTGGACCAGCTCCATGTCTTCCCTAGTTACTTCCTCCGTTCTCACCGCCATCAGAAGATGGGCAAGAAGAAGGGAGGCGCCGCCGCTGGGTCCACGGCCGCCATTGCCGCCACCAAGAAGAAGGGTGGTACCACCACCATGGGCACCAGCACCGTTGGCGCTGGGAAGAAGAAGGGTGCGGGCACCCGCGTCACCAACGACGCTTGGCGTGCCTCCATCATCAAGCCCGCTGAGCTACATCTTCATCGTCGAGATGGAGTTCTCCAGTCCATGGAGGACGACTCGCGAGTGCCCGGCGAGGAGGTACTTGTCCTCCTCCTGGTTTCCAGGTGATGTTCCTTGCGTTCATCATCTAAGGTCTTTCTCTCCCCCTGCACCGTTCTTCAGGGGTCCCCTTTGTTTCTACAGGCTCCAGCTGCATCAGATGTCCCCAAATTCTATTCTCCACATCTCCTTCTTCATTACTCTTTGCGAGTGCTGGCTCGGAGTCAAGCCGCACTTTGGCCTCTTCAAGAGGATTTTTAAGCTGAAACGCCAGTCGGTGTCCGGTTCGGTAGTCTACGACGCAGGAGGCTGCGGAATCCACGTCGACTCCTCTGCCACCTACTTTGATATCAAGCTCACTGCGTCCATCCAAGGGTGTAGAGACAAGTGGTTCTACATCCATGACTAGAAGGTGGGCGGAGAGCACTATAGACTCGCGCCCATTGATCCCACGACACCTTGCAAGAGGAGGCGCTCTTGGAAGAATATCGTGATGCCTGGCGAGTCCGAGGAAACGAAGGTTCTGTATAAGCACGTCTACGACCTCGAGAGTCACATAGGCAAAGAAGAGGGAGGTGCTACCCTCATTCGCACATGGTTGCACTGCCGTGTCCAGCCCCTGCAGGCTAGAGTCCATCTCATGTTCCGTTGGGCCGGTGCGAACGATGCCACTTGCGTGTCTGCCGATGGCATTTCTGCGGGTGAGGTTGATAAGAGGGTGCGGCTGGTGACCAAATACACCACCAAAGAGGTTCTCCCAGGAGAACCAGTCGTGCCCCCTTTCGACGCCTCAAACCCTCCTTCTGATGTAGAATTGTACTACGAATTAGTTCTTTTTGTCGATTGCCACTGGTTACTTGATATATAATGTTGTATCTTCTGAATGCAGGACTGGAAGGTGTCTCCCAATTTTCCTCCTCGTCCTGAAGGGGTTATCTCTCGCGAGGTGGATGAAGAGTACGAGTCCGAGTCGATTGTCCCAATCGAAGAGGAGGAGGGAGCCCCCGAGTCTAGCGACTAGGGCACTCGCAAGCATTCCCGTAGCGAGGACTCGGATGCCTCGTCACTGACGATGCCAGAAGGCCCTTCTATTGTTGTAGAGGAGCCAATCCCCGCGGTTCCCGTGGCTCCATGGCTCCTCCTGCCCGGAAGAAGCTGCGACTACCGAAGGAGTCGTTAGAATTGGAGGAGCAATCCTTCGACCTTGATAGATTTGATTGGTGAGTTCTGCATTCGCAACTTTGTATTGGTTTCTCTTTTGGATCTGCTTTTCCTAAAGTTTTTGATGGATGTGTTTTCCTGAAGGCCAAGGAAGTGGTCGAACGATCTTCCTCTCCTCCATTGGCGGCCCACTCCGGGCACAACTCGTCGAGTTCCCCGCATGCTGGGGGACACCAGGTGGTTGCCCGAATGACTATGCAATATTCATCTTCGGAGTCTCTGGAGGACCATGTAAGCATTCTTTTGCAGTCAAATATATACTTGGTGATGTTGCTGAACTTTGTTTTCTTCTGATGCAGCTCATCATGAAGGAAGCTGCTCGCCTGGCGGAGCAAGTCCTTGACATGGGTCGAAAGCATACGCGGCTGGACAATCGCCATCGCATTGTTGAAGGTTAGTTTTGGCTTTTTCTTTGTCTTCTCGAAGTTTCTAGATTCGATTGATGATAGGTTATGTTCCTTTGCAGTTGAGCATAACGAACTTCTGTGTCATGCTGCTTCACTCGAAAAGACGCTTGCCGCATCGGTGAAGAGTCGCGACGAAGCAATCGCGGCCCTGGAGGAGTCGTAAAAGCGCGAAGAAGACTTGCAAAAACGCGAAGAGGACTTGCGCATCTCCAATGCCAAAAGAGAGAAGTTGCTCGAGGAGCAGCTTTTCTCGATTGCTAAGTCCCTCCCAGGTACTCTTTCAGCTGAATTATTCGTTGTTTCCTGCTTCGACACCTGTGTTATTGTGCTAACACTTTGCTGCATGTAGATGCCAGTGGCCTGATCTTTGATGCACATGCCCTTCGCCGTGATGATGCATTGGTTGGTGCTGTCGCCGCACTCGAAGACCGAAACGCTTCCCTTCAGGGGACGCTGACGAAGGCCAAGGGAGGGCACAGTCGCATACGCAGGGATCTAACTCCCAAGGCTGAGTTGATTGACAACCTTGAGGACCTGGTGGAATCCCTTGCTGGGGTATTCCCATGGACTTCAGGAACTCCCAGCGGTCTGTTGGCGCCACCATGGCACTCGCGATGGTGCAAGCCCATGGCATGGAGGTGGACCCCGCTGCGATCTCCAAGGCAATGCCCATCGGTGTAGATGGCCAACAGGTAGTGTTTGCTCCCTTCACTACTGGCCGTCATAAGTATGGGCCGCAGCTCATCAATACAGTCGCCAAATACTCCGAAGAGCTGCAGCGAGCGAAGAATGCGGTGAAGGCTACAACATCAGGGGCTGGCACCGGAAAGTCTGTGGCATCAGAGACCGCCACGGATTCGACGAGGCCCCCGAAGTCCAACTCGAAGTCGAAGAAGCAGGCTGCTCCTTAGTAGCTAATCTGTAATAGTTGTAGTTTACTTTTGTGTTGAAAACATGCTTTTGTGGGAGTATCCCTGTCGAGACTTTGCCGTGCCTGAATGCCTTCGAGCTTTTTTATCAATGTATTCTTTGGCCCCTTATTTTCTCTTGATTGGTTTGTGATAGGGTACATCGAGTGATCCTCGTGATCCTCCATCCACTGATGAAACCTTGGCGCAGCCGTGCTCAAAGGTGGATGAGTTGTCCTTGCTTTCGCGACCGCGCGATCGCATTAAGCAACTGAAGCGTGAGTTGCCCATGCTCCGTGGTAACGCGGATGTATGAAAGTCGAAGGCGGAGAAGGCTACCGCCTATGAGGAGTATCTCTTGGAGGAGGTGGCGCAGCTGAGTGAGCAGTTCAAATGTTAGCTTTCTGCTCTCTTATCTTTTCTTTTAGTCAGTCACGACGATGCCTTGTCTTCATACTTTGCCCTTTTGTTTGGTGTAGTTGTCAGTGCTCGTCATCCGCAAGATGAGAAAGACCGGATTGCTATTCGAATGAACGATCTGACCCAGGAGCAACTACAGGCGAGTGGATACTTTTGGGTGGATCCTGATCGTGCGATCGCGCTTGTGACCCTGTAGGATCGTGCTTCTCGAGTACTTCACTTTTTGAAGAAGGCGCAGTCGTGCCTTAGGCATATCTATCAAACGATGTTTCCGCTGGACGCCGTCCCTTCAAGCCTGTTGGCTCTTCTGGCGAAGTTCCAGGATTTGAGTACAGTTCATGAGTGTGTGCGACAACAGTTAGTTGCTGGTGCTAAGGCTGCGTTGTCGCTGGTGCGACTGCATAGGCCATATGTAGATGTTGCGGCTGTTGCCACTGGGCCACCACCTCTGCCAGAGGGTATAACCTGGGACATGGTTCCGCACTACCAAGCGGTTGATCGCCCAGTGGAAGAAATTGTCGACTTCTTTGAGGAACAAACGAACGTTCTCCTGTTGCAGTAGTAGCATGACTTGTATCCTGCACATAATTGTACAAGTGTTGTAAAGTTCATATGAATATATTGGATGTAATTAATACTCATTGATATTTGAAGAGCTTGCTAGCTTTTATATTTTGCGACTGTATTTGTACTCTACAGTTCCTTTTCGTTAGCCTGACTTGTGTTATCTCAGCACCTTTCCAACCTAACACGTGCGTTGCAACTATGTTGGTGTTTATCAAGGGTTCAATTGATCTTGTGTCAGCTACTCGGGATACTCCGATTTGTTCGTAGAACGAGAGTGTAAATGGTGGTGCAACCCCCGAGTGATAAAATTGCCAGAAAATAAGGGAAACACAAAGTTTGGGGCACTTAGCTTTATTTATTCATGGAATAGTACGAGGTACAATGTGTGGCTAAGTAGCCTGGCTGAATAGCCTTATTTGTAATGTAAAAAACGACTAGGGATAGAAACGATGCAGCTGCGCGACGTTCCGGGGATTGGAGTATACGACTCCTGTCCCGAGATCTTTAAGGCGATAGGCGCCACCTGGGATTACTTCTATAACCACATAAGGTCCCTCCCAAGGGGACTCGAGCTTGAGATGCCCTTGCTACTTTAGTCGCAGGACCAGGTCTCCTGCGATGATGGACCTGGGGCGTAGCCTTCTGTTGTGGTAGTTGCGGAGGCTTTGCTCGTAGATCGTTGATCTTTCTGCTGCGATTTCTCGTGCCTCGTCCAGAGGGTCGACAGAATCTTCGAGTGCAAGAGTTGACTCCTTCTCCCTGTAAGCGACCACCCGCGGGACTTTGTAGCGTACTTCTACGGGTAGCGCCGCTTCAGCACCGTGCACCATGAAGAACGGGGTGTATCCTGTGGCACTGTTTGGAGTTGTGCGTAAGCTCCAGAGTACAGATTGCAGCTCGTTTGGCCAGCAACCGGCGGCTTGTTCGAGTGGCCAGAGGAGTCGTTTCTTGATTCCACCGCAGATAAGGCTGTTGGCCTTTTCGACTTGACCATTGGTCTGCGGGTGAGCCACCGAGGCGTAGCTTATGTTGATTCCTAGGTTTTCGCAGAATTCCTGGAACTCCTTAGAGGTGAAGTTCGTCCCATTGTCCGTGATGATGCTGTGTGGCACTCTAAAGCGATAGACAATCGATTCGAAGAATTTGACAGTGCTGGCTCCTGATTGATTTGTCACCGGCATGGCCTCGATCCACTTGGTGAACTTGTCGACTGCAACCAAGAGGTAAACGTAACCTCCTGGCGAAGATTTCAGGAGCTTGTCGACCATGTCGAGTCCCCATTGCACGAAGGGCCAAGCCAATGGTATTGACCGGAGTTCCACGCCAGGTGCGTGAGGTTTGTCCACGAATCGCTGGCAAGCGTTGCAGTGCTGGACGATGTCCTTGGTGTCGTGCATGGCCGTGGGCCAGTAGAATCCAGCTCGCAAAGCTTTGGCGATAAGGGCGCGACTGCCAGCATGGTGCCCGCAGGTGCCTTCGTGGATGTCGAGGAGGACGGCCCTTCCGTCCCCGTTGGAGTACTCATGTGATGTTGTGCTTGTACAGTTCGCCGTTGATGAGGGCGAAAGCCTTGGACCGCCGCGTGATGTGTCACACGTCAGTCGGATCGCCTGGCAGCCTCTTGCTGAGTAGATATGTGATGTAGGGTTGTGTCCAAGATGGCTCTATCATCATGACGCCCGTTGGTCCTTCGAGTCCTGTATCAAGCTCCAGGTCATCGAGTGCCATTGGCTCATTGGGTGGCATAGCCCCCGAGTCTGTTGGCGCGCTTGCTTTCTTCTCTAGAGCCTTTGGCTTGATGGAGCGTTCGCATATGCGCTCGAGAAATACCCTAGGTGGTATGGGGGCGCAGGTGGAGCCAATGTTGGCGAGTGTGTCCGCCTCTTCGTTGCTTTCACAGCCTACATGCCACAACTCACAGCCGTCGAAGTCCCCTTCGAGTGTGTCGTAGAGATCACGATAGGCGATCATGTTGTCACTCAGTGCGTCGCACTCGTGCATCATTTGGTTGACCACCAGTTTGGAGTCGCAGTAGATGATGAGCCTCTTGGCGCCGCAGGCTTTCGTCATCCGCATCCCATGGATTAGAGCCTCGTACTCAGCTTCGTTGTTGGAGGCAGTGAACTGCATTCGCAGAATGTATTTCAGCTTATCTCCCTGGGGCGATGCCAGTATGACACCTGCGCCAGCTCTGTCTTTTCGTTTTGGACCCATCAAAGTGCATTGTCTAGAGGTAGGACATATCTGGCTTTTCCGGGAGCTGGTTCTCCATCCAATGCATGAGGAAATCAGGGAGGACTTGCGACTTGACCGCGTCGCGCTTTTCGTATGTGATGTCTCGTGGAGACAGTTCGATTCCCCAAAGCATGACTCGCCCGGTGGCATCATGGTCATTGAGCATATGTCCGAGCGGGGCGTCATTGACCACCACGATCGAGTGCTCCTGGAAGTAGTGGTGCAGTCGCCTGGCTGTCATGAAGAAGTCGTACGCCAGCTTCTGGTAATGCGGGTACTGCTGTTTTGTTGGCGTGAGCACCTCGCTGAGGTAGTAGACTAGGCGCTGGACCCCGTGGACCTTGTTTTCTTCGGCTCATTCCACCACAAGCACCGTGCTGACCACCTGGTTGGTGGCGGAGATGTAGAGCAACAATGGCTCTTTTTCGCGTGGAGTCACCAGTACCGGCAAGGTGGATAGTAGACGTTTGAGGTCTTCGAATGCTTCTTGCGCCTCGTCTGTCCACTCGAATTTGTCAGTTTTGAGGAGAAGTTGGTAGAAGGGAAGTTCCTTTTTGCCCATTCGACTAATGAATTGGCTTAGAGCCGCGATTCGCCCAGCTAGCTGTTGGACGCCTCTTACGTTCTTTTGCTTCTCCATGGCCAGTATGGCCTTTATTTTCTTTGGGTTTGCTTCGATCCCTCTCGCAGAGACGAGATACCCGAGTAATTGCCCAGATGGTACGCTGAAGGCGCATTTGTCCGGATTGAGCATGATCCGGTAGCGGTCGAGGTTGGCAAAGGTCTCGCGTAGATCGTCGTTTAGCGAGGCTTCCTCTTTTGTTTTGATGACGATGTCATCAACATAGACTTGGATGTTGCGGCCAAGTTGATTCTTGAGGCAGGCATGCATGCACCGCTGATAGGTGGCTCCTGCGTTTTTTAGCCCGAAGGGCATTGTGTTGTAGCAGAACACACCAAAGGTCGTTGTAAACGCTGTTTTATCTTGGTAGCCTGGGTAGGCATCGAGGAAGCAGAGACGCTCACATCCCGCGGTGGATTCGATGATTTGGTCGATTCGTGGCAGCGGGAAGTGATCCTTTGGGCAGTGCTTATTCAAGGAGGTGAAGTCCACGCACATCCACAGGATATCCGTATCTTTTTTGGGCACAAGCACTGTGTTAGCGAGCCAAGTGCTTTCCTTGATCTTGCATATGAATTTTGCGTCGAGGAGTCTGTTGATCTCCATTCCGACTATTTTTTCTCTTAGTTCAGACAATCGCTGAATTGTCTGCTTGATTGGCCTTGCGTCTGGATTTACGTTGAGTGAGTGCTTGGCGAATTCACTGGGAACTCCTGGCATGTCTGCTGGACACCAGGCAAAAATCTCCCAGTGCTCACGGAGGAATTCGATGAGCGCGAGTTCCTATGCGGAACTCAAGTTGTTGGCGATGAGGGCCCTCTTGGTCGGGTCCGTTGGGTGGATCTGGACTTTCTTCGTGTGCACCGACGAGTCGAAGGACAGATCGGGTGAACTTCGCCTGCTTAGGGGAGGCAGACTGCTGTTTGTCGACTCCTTTAATCTTGCGAGTTCCTCCTGCATGCCGAAGTACTGGGAGATTCCGTTGAATTCCCTGTCGTAGCTATCGGACCTCTCGAAGTTGCCATTGATTGTGATTATGCCGTTTGGGCCTGGCATTTTCATCTGCAGGTAGGCGTAGTGCGGCACTGCCATGAACCTTGCGAACGCGACACTTCCGAGGATGCAGTGGTATTGTGAAGGCCAGTCGATGACTTCAAAGTGGATGCGCTCTCGCCGAAAGTTTTGCGACGTGCCGAAGATGACGTCGAGGTTGATTTTGCCCAGGGGATATATGCCCTTCCCTAGGACGATGCCGTGGAATGTCGTGTCTGAAACTTCCACACACGTTATAGGGATCTTAATCGCACACAAGGTACTCGCGAGCATGAGGTCAATGCCGCTGCCGCCATCCATGAAGACACGACTCATGTCGAAACCCCCAATTTGTGCCTCGAGTACGAGGAGACAGTGGCCTGGACGGGTGGTCGCGCCTGTCGAAGGTGATGCAGGAGTCGCTTCCACCGAGGTATTCTGCACTCGATTTGAGGGACGCCCTTTTTGGATCATCCCCATGTTGCCCACGGCTCGTGGGTATGGTTCGCCTCCATGATGCTGGACCGGCACGGTCGCGGGTGGTGGTGGTCCGGGCGGTGGTGGAGGAGCTCCATGTGCCATAGCGCCTGGGGCAGCTCCATAGCCTCTATTGACTGCGTCGCGATTCATCGAGGCCAGGCCCTCGTGGAGTTTGAGGAACTCACGGTAGTCCTTGATAAGGTGGCTGGATTTCTTCTTGCCATCGTGCTTGTCGATGTAGAAGTGCACGTTGCATGGCCCGAACAGTTTGTCCTCGATAGATGTTGTGGGTGCCTCTTCACGAGCGCGGCGTTGCCACACCTGCATGGTTTTTACGCTATCGCGGTATCCACTACTGCGGTATCCGCTGTTGCGGTCGCCGTCGTGTTTGTTGGCGTAGCCGGTTGCGACCATGTTGAGCTCATCGCGGTCATCGTAGACGCGCATTCAACGTTTGCCTCGGCGGTCGCGTCTGCGCCCGAGGTCGTCATCATCATTGGAGTAGGTACGGTTCTTTACCGAGTCTTCTCCTTCAGCCCACCGATTCGCGATTTCCATTAGGTGGTCGATCATTTTGGGCTTCGAGTGGCCTAGCTTCTCCCTAAGCTCTATACGGCGAACGCCGCCATTGAATGCGTCGATTGGTGGTCCTCCGAGATGTTTTATGCGAAGTTCTTGATGATGGACCACCTCTAGATATACGAGCGTAGCGATTTGCCCGATCTTTGCTGGCACCTTCTCAGCTCTTCGATTGATGCGGGCCTTTTGTAAGTGCCCTTGAAATTGCGCACGAAGCTGTAGACCAGCTCTTCCCAGCTATGAATGGATCTGCGCGGGAGATTGTTGAGCCATGCACGAGCAGCGCCCTCCATCTGTAGCTGCAGGCATTGCATGGACGTGCTTCGACTCCCGCCATGTAGTCTGACAGAGGAGATGTGGTCCTCCAACCAGATTTTCGGGTCCTGTAGACCATCAAATTTTGGCTTCTCTGACGGTAGTTTGAACCCTTTAGGCATTCGCTTCTGCCTGATGCCCTGCTGAAGCATCTGGCGCCACAAAGCTCAGTCTCGTCCTCTTCTAAGTCAGTCGAATGAGCGCGTCTTGCTCTCGATTTGTCGATTTTGCGCTGCGTGAGGTCATCGCGCACATCATAGTGGCGATCGTGCTGCCGTGAGCGGCGACGCTGAGACAGATCATGACTGTCGTCGCTGGACGAGGGCGAGGAATAGTATTTTGCCAGAGCTTTTCTTTTCTTTGGCTCTGGTGCGGGCTCTTTGTCGAGGGCGGCCTCGACTAGCCCCAAGTCCGCGATCGTAGATCGGTGGATGGCAGCTCATGGATCTCCAGCTGGCGGCTGGTTGTTGAGGAGGTACATGGTGGCCACCATTACCGCGGCTTGCGGCGTCTTCGAGAGGACGTTGCCCCGCGTATCCACCGTCATGGAGCCAAAGTCGAGGACTTTCGTGGCTTCTACGCGCTCCTCCTCGGTGAGGTGGGCCATTCGAGATCTTCTCTTGTTGGCCAGGTACTCGTTGCCTTTGGAGGAGGATCCTTCGTGGGAGGACAGCCCAGCTCGCCGAAGGATTGACTCCTCCGCCGCCTTTTTACGCGCCTCGAGTTACGCAATTGCATGTAGCTGGCGTCTGTATTCCTCCGTCAGTAGCCAATGGTAGCCCATCAACATGTCTTACAGGGAGTTGAGGGGTAGAGGATTGCCTCGCAAAGCTTCTCGACAGCGGGCCCACTCATTGTCGTTGAGCTTGATCACTACGCGTTCTCTAGTGTGTTCGTTCACTATGGTCGGCGGTTCTCCTCCCACTCCATTGTTGACGGGAGTGTCATTGCCACCGTTGGTGGGGACACCGTTGGGCGTACTGCCGTTGGGTGGTCCGGTGCCGTTGGGCGCGCTGCCGTTGGGCGGTCCGGTACCAGATCCGGTGCCAACGTTTTCTCAATTGGTGGTAGTGTCGCATGCGTTGATGACTACGCACATGAAGTGGTTGGGGAAGTTGTTTCTCCCGCAACTTTCAGATCCAGAGTCGTAGGCTCCGTTTTTAGTGGCCAGGTCACCCAGATTGGATCCGCGACTGTTGTCGCTATCCGTGCTCCCGGCTGTTGCCGAGGCATTGATCTTGCTGAGGGTGCCGATTGGTGGCTGTAACCACGATGCTGGAGCAATCACGGGCGTTGTTGGCTGGTCAGGCATGCGAAGTGTGCCCATCTGACCATCTGACCAATCGCCAGACTGATTCCATAGCCCATAGACTCGAAAGCCGGGAGAGTGGCCGGCGTCTGGATGGTGAAGTCGAATGCGCCGAAGAGCTAGCGAACCTCCGCTGTTGCGGAGTTGTAGATTGCGGTTGATGGGGCCAAAGAAGCCACGACATCATCACTCCCAATTCCCACAGACGGCGCCAATTGACGAGGGTTTAACTCGTCAATGCCCATTGTTATGGACTTGGGTTTTGGAGAAGGAGGGAGTGCTGGAGGCATCAGTCGGCTAGCAAACAAGCACACAGGGACACAAGTTTTACCCAGGTTCAGGCCTCATAGAGGTCCCTACTCCTGCTTGTCTACTCTTGGAATTAACGAAGGAATTGAAGATTACAGGGGCGCACAGATGCAATCTGGTGAGAGTTGTGGAAACTAGGGTGGTGATCATCCTCCTCGCCGCCCCCTCCTAGCCTTTATATAGATAGGCTAGGTCACGGGTAGCAGGTCGAGTCGGTTACAGATTACGGTTTTCCCTTTGAACTTTCTATCTTAAGCTTCTTCTTGTCTCGCAAGAAATCAAGAGTCCGTGGGCCACTCGAATTCTCCACTGGGCCTTGGCAACGCCGTGGGCTTCTGCCGTATCTGGACCGTATATACCAAACTCGAGTACCTGTAGGGTATACCCATGTCACCTAGGCTCCTTATTAGGATCGATATAAAAACTGAAATTAATACATCCATGAAAACATGCTCTGATGAACTTGTTCTCTTATAGGCAATCATAGAGCGTCTTGCTTGCGTTAAAGGATATGTGAGTGCACTTGATGGTTGCTTGAGGCTTGGCCTTCTTAAGCGTTACTAAGTGCATTCTGATGGATGATATTAGCACCCTCTCAACAGTCAAATTAGCAGCTACCATCTTTCCCGTGTTATGGAATAGTTTAGTGTCGGTCACACTAGTTTAGTCCTTGTAGAGTATGGAGGTAAACGTATGTATGAATCTAATGAACAACCCAGCTTCAGCTTCACTAAGTAAACACTAAGATGCTGCGGGAAAGTTTATTGTGTCATATGTGGTGGTGGTACGGTAGTTGGATGCCACCGGGGGCAAACCATTATCAACAGTGCATGCCCATGTGACTGAGATAAGAAGTTGAGATATTATTGTTACTTCATACCATATGGTACAACCGTATCTTCATCTAGGTAAGTCATTGGTTGATTGTGGCACTCGATCCAGCCCCTTCTGGCTTGGACTCGGTATCCATAGTATCCCCAATTTTCTATGCCATGCTACTTTTGTGCTAATAGCCAGCAAGTGTTGGGTTTGCAGCATAGAAAACAAAAAATTCCTACGATGGGAACTATACGCCAAGATCTATCTACTAGATACAAGTAACGGGTGGATATACATCCATAGAGAATTTACCCTCGAAGACAACAATGCTTTGGTAACGAGTTGGAAGTCGTGGATGATGTAGTCGAACGCTTGCCGATCTCAAGATCGTGTGGAAGTCCTAGCACCGCAAATCAGCAGCGCATCCGTCCTCGCACACTTGTTCAGGCCACCGAACAACCTCCACCTCCTCACTCCAGCGAATCAGCGGAAGCATCAACTCCTTCTAGACGAAATGCCACTAGGGACATGTATCTCGCTAATCCGAGACCATGGGGGAATATATCTAGAGGGGGAGAGAGATCCTTCACGAGGAGGTGTGCTTTGTGAGGAAGGAGAGGGGTCTTTTATAGGAGAGGGGGGCTTCTCCCCTCCCCATGGCCGGCTTCCAACGGGGGGTGCACCCTCCTCTTCCTCATTCATGTGGTGGAAGCTCCACTCACATAAACATGCCTCCACTCACACATCCACTCACATGCATTAAATTTCCACCAAATTTAATGCAACTCTCATTTAATAAAACTCTTTTATTTATTTTATTCAGAATTTTGTTAATTACATTAATTAACAAACATTCGCATAAAACCCCCTACAATATTTCAATATCACATGCAGAACCAATTTCAGCAATTCACCCGAAACAATTCCGGTGTCCATTGAAATAATTCCAGCGCTTTGCAATTCTTTCGTCTGAAACATATATGCTCCAAATGGTGTTTTTCAACCCTTAAGTGTGTTACCCTACGGTTCGCGAATAATGCAGACATGATCGAGACTCCTCTCAGATCAATAATCAGAAGCGGGACCTGGAGATCCATTCTAACTCCTGCACATGCAACGATGACTTCTGTGATCGTGAGAACCTTTAACGCTAGTAACTTAATCCCTTTGTCTCGCGATATATTACATGTCCGAGATTCGATCATCGGTATCCAAATACCTAGTTTGATCTCGTTACCGACATGCACTCTTTTTTTGTTCCCGTGATATAACATTCTAGTGATCACATCACTTGCTTGCAAACTATTCTCAATGTGATATCACCGAGAGGGCCTAGAGTATATCTATCTGTCATCGAGATGGACAAATCACACTCTTGATCTATGAGCCTCTACATAACACATTCGTAGCACTGAACCCACCTTTATAGTCACCCTTTTATGGTGTGATGTTTGATGTTATCAAGATACTCTTTCGGTGTTAGTGATTAACATGATCTCATGGTCTAAGGACTAGGATTACTTTGTATGATGTTAGCAATATAAACTCAATGACTTTGATCGTAATGCTATACTTTGGATGAATGTTCATCTCACTATTTCAAAAATGCTGTGACCTCATTATTAACGACATCCAACGTCCATGATCACGAAACTTTGATCATAACTAGGAACTTTCCATTTGTTTATTAAACACACATGTATTAATGTTTCCATATTAATAGACTTATAGCATGCAAAATAAACATCTATCATATACTTGGAATACACATAATAAAAACATTATTATTACCTCTCAGGACATATTCCCTTCAGCAAGAGCACATGTTCGTCTGATCATTTTATCGTGGAAGTATTAGTTCCAGTTTTTAAATTAATCCCGACAAGGAGCTTAGGAAAGTGTCTATCTGAGGCATTTCTGTCGCACCGAAGGTGTCATGTTATATTGAGTGAATTGACTGCAAGTGTTGATGGTGGAAATACGTGAGTGAATAAGGGAGTAGATTTAAGTACTTAACAGAACTGGAAGTAAATAAAATAAAAGTAAAAGTAAAGATGTTGTTCGAGATTCCTGCATATGAGAAGTTAGGCGCGGAGAGAAACGGTTCATGATGATAGTGAATGTGCCAGATGGATAAAGTGGAAGAAGTGACTATGATACTTATTATTCATACGTGACTAGGCAAGCAACCCATATACCAATTAGGAGTCCTCTTGGTAGAATCTTCCCAATCCCAATGATCAATCTCTTTATTACCATAGTAATGGTCAACACACCAATTAAGGTCTTCTGACCAGATCAAGGCTTTAAACTTGATGGTTCCTTGTTATCCTCAAGTTATACTAGATCCTCTTTGATATTGGTTGTGTCACTCGGGTGTCGCCGATTCACTAGCAAGCAAGTTATACCTATGAGATCTCAGAATCATCTCATCCGAGCCCTTAAATTGGGCAAAAAACATTAGGAAAACATAGGTAGTCATTCTCATAATATAATAATCACAATAACAATCACAAATAGGTGGAAATAAAGGATGCACAACACATCTCACCAATCCCCTACATCTCCCATGCCTATGGGGATTTACTTAGACATGAGAGAAATACAAATCATAGGCTTAATCATATTGCAAACATAAATCATCTCAACTTTACCGTAGCAAGCCACGATACTGTTGGAGATCAAATCAAGTAAAAACCAAAGTGGAATAGAGGTTCAAACCCTAATCTTACAAGTGTGAATCTCTCTCTCTCTTAGTACAAGTGGGAATGATAGTGGAAATGATGATGGAGATGTTAGGGATCATCGAAGGATGAGGTGGTGTTCTTTTCCTTCTTCAGATCTAATCTCCTCTCTTATGGGAGTGTTTGCGGCGGCTATGTTCATATTTCGTCCCCCTGTCCTTCACGAAAGTTGTTTGTATTGATATAACAGAGATGAAGGAGAGTAGTACAGGCAGGCCGTACGGTCAGACTCCGACCGTATCAGTGGTCGTTAAAGGCTCTGAATGCCTCGAATGCAAGTGTCTTCAATTGGGAATTTGCGCAATTTGGTGTAATTAGCCCATTAATGCTCCTAGATCTTCCATAAGTGTTCAATACCTGAAAACCAATACAAGAAAATAAGGTTTCGCTAACTTGCGATGTTAACATTAGTTGAAAGATCAAAATCGACGAAACCCAGTGAAAACCAATGGAAAATCCTTGATAAAAAGTATCAAAATTTGGAGCTATCAACTTCCCCTAGCTTAGTTGTTACTCGTCCTTTGAGTGACAAGGCTATAAATAAGAATATCCAGAAATGAATTGAGGTGAAGAAACTAACGAGCTCAAGGTTGTATCATATTCCTTCGTCACAAATCCTACAACCTTAAGCATAATATATCTGAATAGTTGCACTTAAGTTCTCTTCCTAACCACATATAAATCGCTAGCTAATAATTCTTAAACTCAAAGGAGACTATCAAAATTTTGGTGAGGCTTGCGAATCAATTCTTTCAGCGCCCCTCTTTCATGAGAGTGAAGTCATTTTCAGCAAGGATGCTTTAATCAAATGAGGGGTGCACTAGTAAAAGTAAAAATAAGGATAAACTAAGAGTCTTTTATCACCCACTTAGAAATTTGTGGCTTTCCAACACCCCATCTTTTCTTTGTTTTTCAAGAACTTTAATATTTTAAGTCGTGAGGTGATGCCAAGACTGTAACATCACAATATTTTAAAATTTGGGATATCAAAATAAAATAAAATTTGCATTTGCATTTCATCATGCCATCCTACAAAACCCTTGTTCAAAAACTTTCACTAAAACCATATTTGAAATCCCCCAAAATCACCTTCTAAAATTTTTATTTGTTATTTGTTGGACCAAAACAAGTAGGGATTTCTATTTTCGTGCCCTCGGTTCATTAGTTGTACTCAATTTTCCCCAACCGCTTAACTTTTCCTCTCTTTTGCCCATGTCCTTGTATGAAACTCTCACACGGTCTGAAACTCGCCATCCCTCAGCCTTGCCGTTACGTGCTGACAAGTGGGGTCACGTTTAGTCGGGTCCCGTAATGGACCCTCGTCGTTACATGCTAACAAGTGGGGTCGTGTTCTATCGGGTCCCGTAGTGGACCCTTGCGGTTACATGCTGACAAGTGGGGCCGCGTTCAGTTGGTTCCCGTAGTGGACACCTCTCTCCACTTATCCAGATCAACATGGGACCCACAACTTATCCACGTGAGCGCGAGACCCATAGCTTACCCAGGTTGGCGTTGCAATATGGGACCCTAAGCCAGCCTCGCGCCCGTGCCCGTGCCGTTGCCTCCCCTTTCTTCTATTTGTCCGGTGACGGCGGCCCTTTGCCTAGCTTCACTTCGACCTCATGTTCGTCTTGGCCATAGTATGGTGTCGTCCCGTTGACATGTATGAAGGATGACAATGGAAACCGTGCACTTGTTCTGCACAATCAATTGGCGCAACTAGGGAGCTCAGTTGGGCGTGTGCTTGTTGTGGAGAATGCGGGTGGCGGGCCATTACGATGATTTAATTGTTTTATCGAATTGATGTCTCGGATCCAATCAAGTGAATCTATGAGGTGAAAGTAAAACTTTGAGTTCTAGGGAGATGGATGTATAAAACTAAGAGAATGACACAACTCTTGAACACTTTCAAATTAAAAAAAATTATACGACTCTTAATGTAAGAGAGTGTTTATACTTGACACAACTCTTGAACACTTACAAAATACAATTTGGACATCATCATGTTATCCTAGAAAAATCTTGATAGTTTACCATTTTTAGAGCGTGATCCCAAAACTAAAATCTTTATGCCTCTTGCATATATGAAAATTACACACCTTCAAACACTGTGAAATCGCACTTAGGACATGATAATGTTGTGATAAGACAATCTTGAGAGTTTTTCATTTTCATGGAGTGAAATATTATGCATAAACTTGGATATACGAAAATTATACACCTTTGATCACTGTGAAATCGCACTTAATACATGATAATAATGTGCTAACAAAATTTTGAGACATAATCATTTTCACATAGTGAAATGTAATGTATAAACTTGCATATATGAAAATTATACACCTTTGAACTCTTTGAAATTGCAGTTAGGACATGATAATGTTGTGCTAATAAAATCCTAATCATTTATCACTTTCATCGAGTAAAATATAATGCATAAACTTGCGTATACGAAAATTATAAACCTTTGAACATTGTGAAATCACACTTAATACGTGATAATGATGTGCTAACAAAGTTTTGAGAGATTATCATTTTCTCCCCCATTTCATAGAGTGGAATGTAATGCATAAACTTGCATATACGAAAATTATACAACTTTGAACACTTTCCCTTCAAAATATATTTAAAATCATTTCTTTATGGAGTTAAAGTACTGGTGTCAAACTTGTTATTTTACATGGATAGAGGGGTGCCCCTGACAGATATAGGGGTTATCTTGTCCTCTAGATCATAGAGGATCAATGGTTGGTGGGCACAATCCACGTGACAACTGTCTCAACCAGTCAGAGCATAGCAGCCAAGATGAGCACATGTGTGAGAGTTTGTGACTAAGAGAGAGGGGAAAACTGAGTAGAACTTAAAAACCAAGTGCAAAACTAGGTACAACTTAAAAACCAAGGGCAAGACTGACAAAGGGGTTCAGATAGAAAATAGAAAGAGATTTAAAAATGGAAAATGCTTCTTTTATACAATATAATACATCTTGTCATACATCAAACTATTTGCAGTTCAAATATACACCAGTTTGACAATTATTGCCTCATTCAGACAAACTATGTTGGGGAGGGATGTTTTGGAAAGAGTCTTGAGTAAAAATCCATGAACCCTCATAGATAGTAGGTGATTTGAGAAGTGGTGATTTAGGTTAAAACTTGATTTCTATACATTTCTTATGGTGGCAGGTCACATAATAAGACTCTCTGGGTAGATGCCACTATGTTTTGATCTTTTTGAATTTGTTGTGCATAAAATGTTCAATTAGCTAGCTAAAACCCATTCATTGAATCTCTGTTGACTAGTCACTGGAGGGCAAAACTGAGTATATTGCACACAACAGTGTTAGTACTGGAGGGCAAAGATGAGTACAACCAAACTGCCAGTATTACACTCGAGGGTATAACTGAGCACAACTAAGTCATCAGAGTTAGACACGAGGGAAAAAACATGACTCACGGTACATGTGTCGCGGTGCACGGGGCGGTAACGGACACGTGTGGCCGTGCACGGTGTAGTACTGTACGCGGTTACGCGGTGCATGGTGGTGCAATGAAATGTCTCTTCCTTCTCCTTTATAGAGGCATTCTCACTCTCACTCATCACGCACTCGCTCACTAACGCGACCGTCTCCACTATCTCATCATCTTATGCAAACCCCCAAGAAACCCCAACCACGCCGATGATGGAGAAGAGCGGTGCGGTGGCCATCGTCGCCTCTAAGGTCACAAGTGAGGAGGCCCCCATCCCCGTATAGGCCCATGTCGAGGCATCAAAGGCAGCCATTGTCCCCATCTAGACCCCTGTCCCCGCTTCCGCCATAGCCACCCGCGAGGAGGCCCCCACTGGTCTCAAGCAGATCATGCTCAGCTGGGACCCCTGCGAGGAGGATGATTACATCAGGCCAAAGAACACCTATGACACCAGCATCGCCGACCCATGGTTAGAGGTAACTAGGGTTTTCTCCCTTCCCTTGTTCTTCCCCCATTCTCATCGTTGGATGCTAGATCGTATTTTGATGAATCCCCGTGGTCGTATTTCAATCTTATTTTATTTGTCCTTCGAGTTGCAGTTAAGGGATTCCCTAGTTAGTACTAGCGTTGATCTATAGTTTGAGATATGGGGATTGGGGAATAATCAGGGGATCTCAACCGGTTAATTTATGCAAATAATCAATCTCGATAATCAAGGTATCTCAATCATGTCCTTATTGTACTCTACTATTTTTTCCAATAGGAGGATAGTAGCGACATCTGCAGCGACGACGAGTCCAAGGACACCAAGACTCGCCAGGTGCTGAGGAGGCTGAAGTCCGGATAGTATGACAACTTCTTCGCCGATGACATCTACAGGTTCCCATTCTGCACCACCAGGAGGCTCCACGCCACCGACTTCAACTCCCTCGTGAAGCATGCCGAGGACGTGAGGACTTGCAGCAAGTCTGTGAACGTCCATGGCTTCAGAGCCAATCACCAGACGCTCGGTCTACACCTTCGCAACCTCCAAAAGGTGGCCACCGAGTAGGGTCGCATGCTCCCGATCAAGCTCAAGGCACCCAAGGTCAAGGGACTAGGCTGCAAGAAGTGGAGGAGGTGCAAGAGGGAAGAGGCGGAGGCCCTCCTGGCGGAGGCCATGAGGGGCCACTGATCTTGTGATGCTGCTGTTGCTGCTATAAAGCAGTTTCTTTGGTCTTGTTTGTGTTGAACTTGTCCGCTGCAGCTGCTGAGCAGCCTAATTCTCGAACCTCGTTAAGTACTGTACTATATATTCTATATTAGTTGCTTTATCTATATCTGCTCTGTTTACTGAATTTATTTATGGTGCTGGTTAGATTTGCAGCTCTAGATTTTTTATCAGATTGGAGAAAAATGAGGGCCAAAAGGAACAATAAATGAAGACAGGAGCTTCTCTAGATTCGCTACCTTTTTAGGCAAAAAAATACAACTATTAGCGAGAGAGAGGAAAAGGCGCTCTTAAAAAGACCAATCATAAAAATATTAAAAAAGAAAACTTTCAATTTAGGCGACAGGGAGCACGTAATCACCAAACGCGCCCCACATGGTCCCACACCACGTTCCAAATAACGCGTTCCCAATAAACCGGCTCCACGCAGTCCCACATGGCATGGCCCCACACGTCAGCATAATGTGTTCCTGACCAAACAGTCCCACGTGGTCCCAGCCGCACGGACCCATATGTCAGCCAACGGTCAACCTGACGGCAGCTGCCGTTCGAGCTTTTAGATGAGTTTCCAAGAAGGAGAGGGGCAAAATTGAGAAAAAATTAAGCGGCTAGAAAAAACTGAGTACAACTAAGGAACTAGAGGCACGAAAATATAAATCCCAAAAAAGTATTATTTAATGTCCTACAAATAATTTAAGATTTTCCTCAACCCAAAAATCCTGATTTTGGAATTCCAAAGGAGCAATATAATGCATAATGGGAATCTTGTTATTTTGGTTCTAACCAAAACCTTGTTCTATAAAGTTTATTGAGTATGGTTTTGGTTTTAGAAAAATTTAGAAATTTACTTCAGTCCATTTGAAGTTATAAAACTAAAACTATAAGAGAATTACCGAAATAGAAAAAGAATAATAAAAAAGAATAAAACTAACCTAACTGGTCGGACTAGGCTGTCTCATCGCTTTTCCACTCTATCTTCTGCGCGAGCCAAAGCAGCGAGAATCACGTAGCATGTAGCACGACAGCAGCCATGGCCCAGCCCACCACCACGGCAACCCTAGCACCACAGAACCTCCCCTTCCCCTCTTTTTTTCTCTCTGTTGTCGGTGACACGCGGGGTTCGCCTACCTTCTTCCACCTTGAGACCGCCTCATGCACGGGACGGACTTCTGAACTAACCAACAAGATTTTTGCCCGATTATGCTTCGAACCATCGCTCCTTGTCCACGAAAGCCACAGATAAATAGCCCTGGACCCTCTCGCGTTGATATCCCCCATAAACCCTAGCTGGAGCCCCTAGGGTGCCGGATTTGGAGACTTCCGTCGCCGCCATTATCGACCTCTGAAGCAAAAGCTAACGGTCAATTGCGACGCTTCCAATCCTTCCTTTACCCCCTGTTTTGTTACCCTTGAACTCCTGCATCGCCTCACCCCTTCTCCCCTCTCTATGGAGCCACCAGGGAAGCTCCTGATGCCACCAGAGCTCGAAGATGGCCGCACCGCTACATCCACGTTGAACCACTGCTCCAGAAAGAAAATCCAGGGGTCAAGACAACCTCCGTTACCATCGTTCAGTGTCGCATCCTGTCGGCTACTTCCCCACCATGGAAGCTCGTTGGAACCACCGCCACCATCAACATCAGAGCCACGTCGCAGTTGTCTGCCGTCATCAACATCATGCTCCACCACTGTACATCACCATCCTCTCCTGGCCGGTTGGATCTTGATCCAACGATCTAAGATAGATCTAACACCAAACTAGTAGCAACCAGTAACACCATGCCGCGTGGAGGCCACGTCACGACCATGTTGGAGCCATGTTAATGCACAGTCAGTGCGCAAAGTCAGCACAATTGCCCGCGCAACCAATCAGACTGCGACGTATGGAGGAATTTTGTCTGTTTAATCTAGAAATAAATCAAATAGGTTGAATTTCGTGTAACTTTGTAAAAATCATATAAAAATATCTACATGTCAAAATTTAGCAAATAATTTACCGTTGGATTTAGAAAACTATGAAGAATATTATTGTGCAATAAAATATGCACTTTGACTAATATATATTTTTTGGACTATTTAAATCTATATCTTGGTATGTAATTCATAGAAAAATATCTACAATTCCTTTAGTTGATTCTTGTTTTGTTAGCTTCATAATTACAAGATCTATCTGTTAGAATTGGTTTTGAAAATTTACAAGCTATAGATCTATCTATTTATATTTTTGATCCTTAAAGCCCTAATTCGAGCCTAAATAAAGTTATCAAATCTTATTAAGTTAATTCCTTTTGAAAATTATAGTTTGTGACGTCCCCTGCATGCTATAGTTCCTGCATAAATTTCATGGTCGAAATAAAAGTGATTTCAGCATTATAAACATGTTTGCATGCATGCCTGCGATATGTTTGTTTGTAATGTTTTGATTTTGTATTACCTTGCCCTTTGTTAGATTCTTCGAAGAGTGTATTTTCTTCTGAAGAGTACAATCATCACAACTGAAACTATCATAAGGCAAGTTACACCTTTGTTCATATTTTTGTCCTAGTTTTGCTACTATGCATGGTTTGATCTTCAAAATAGTAGTATGCATGTAGAATGTTTTTAGTAGAAGTACTTAAAAATATTTTCAATTACGATGTTGTTTTGTAGTATGCCATGAGTAGCTCTATACTTAGGATTATTTACCCTCCTAATATGATAGATGTTACACCCAACTTTAGATCTAGACAATAGACACCGAAAATCTCCTAGATAACTTCTAATAGTGCGATTTTCCAATATTCAGGCGACTTTGACTTCATTATTTTCCTGACATCCAACAAAATCCCCAGCGTTCTCTTTTCCGCGAAACCCTAAGTCCTTCACCATGGACATTGCCAAGGTTACCCCTCGTCAATTGGCACCGTCTATGAGAAACCTGAATGCTGGAAGCATGGATTCGGCGGACCGCTCTCCACCAAGCATCAACCTGACAAAAGCAGATCCACACCCGCCCACCCCTATATTGGTACCCGCCGATTTCAATGGTGGATCCGATCTAATCGTCAAAAGCTTCCAATTCCAAGTAGAAGACCCACAAGAATCTCACCCTTCGGCCTTGATCACATAAGAACCGTCGGTGGAGAAACCTAAGCCTACGTCGGAACCAGCACCATCTGTCGGATCCTCCATGGACGCCACATCATAGATCGAAGCAGGCGACGAAAACGAGCAAATAGAGACAGATCTGGGGGACCTTGATGGTCTTTACGAAAAGCTTTCCTTCGGATCAGATCCTCAGCCAACTCCACCACGCAAAGCAAACCTGACAAATTCGGTTGCGGCGACCCGCAAAATTTGACTCCGCTATAGACTCCGTCCGCCGCCTCAACTCCAACGACCCAGGGGCTGCGCCGATTTTGCTGCGTGGCCCGCTAAAAATTTCAGCAGCGGCGACTCGCAAAATTTGACTCCGCTATAGACTCCGTCCGCCGCCTCAACTCCGACGACCCAGGGGCTATGCCGATTTTGCCACGCGACCCGCTAAAAATTTCAGCTGCGGCAACCCGCAAAATTTTCGGCTCCACTATAAATCTTCGACTGCAGCAACCCATTGTCGTCCTCGGCTCCAGCTCCTCCGAACACATCAAACTCGTTGACTACCAACAAATCTAAGTTCTCTACTTCGAGTTGATTTTTTTTTCTTATTTTAATTGCACTCGAAACAATTGGGGGATGCACCCTCTTCGAGTAACCTAAGTGTCGTTTACTTTGTGCACTCAAGCACCTCATACGCGATTTCCCGAATAGCTGACTCTACCTGAGCGTCGAATCCTTGAACTCCGACCTAACTGCAGCCCAACTGACAGGTTGGCAAGATACTGAGACTAAGGGCATCAGGATAAAGAAAAGGTCTTGCGTTACAGTGCAAAAGTGTCGGGTCCGATGGCACTAGAAAATGTTATGAAAAATTGAAAGGCGGTATCCTTTACAAGATGCAAGTACTTCAAAATTCTCTATGTTTTTTGCAAGGATGGCGACTACATCGAGCTATTTTGTCAGGTCCTCCCACGGAATCGACTAAACGCCACTCGCGTCAACTGGTCACGTACTTCATAAAAATCAAGACCCGAGTCGAGAAATTCATCAGATGAATATCATCTTCGCGCGTCCGATATCAATAAAGCTAAGTTATCTTAACCTAGTCCACTTTTCATTACTCTATTACACCCCGATAATTTAGGGCTCAGTCAAATAAATTATCATATAATCATACTCCGATACTCGGGGGCTTCGCTACTCAGCGCAAATGAAAAATTCTTAGGCTCCACCATGAAATACGTCAAAAACACGCTTTGAACCAAGTAGCCAATCTAGCCCAATGGGCATCAGGCTAACGAAAAGGTCTCGCGAGGTACGCAAACTCCATAGCCATCGGCAAGAATATATAAAGATTCCAAATTACAACAAGCTATACTTTCGGTTGATACATACACAAACTTTACATAATCTACATGTCTTTTCCAGGATCCCTATTTTCTCTACATGGAGAAATCCTCAGATGACTGAAGACTTGAGCCTACAATCAAATACAAATATTCGAGTATAGCCTCGGGGGCTACTCCCATCGGGAGCAGTGGCCGAACACCCGATAGAAAAAACAGAATTCCTCTAGTAGGAGTCGACGAAAGAATAACTTTGAGTCTACTCGAGTGTAGCCTCAATGGTTACTCCCATCGGGAGCACCCGATGAAAATACCGACATCACTTCAAGAACAAGACAGCTTCATCCATTGCAACAACCAAACAAGGCAATCGATAAATTCACCGCATCTAAAGAAATCTTCGATTTCACCTTCCGAGCATATTGAAAAGGACTTTGAGTCTATGCTCGAATGCAAGCATCTGAACATAGCCTCGAGGGCTACTGACATGGGCATAACCCTTCGGGTTCCCAGTATTGGCATATATGGTACGGTCCAATGGAAGGTTCACTTGAAGATCCATGAAGCCCATGACGGTTCGACATATATGAAGCCTACAAGGACATAGCTTCCTGGTGATACAAGGCAAGGAAAGTCCAATACTAGACTAAATACAAACTCAAACTTGTAACCCAACTTGTATTGGTACCGGAGACCTAGCCTCCTCATATATAAAGGCTACGAGGGTCCAACGAGGAGAAGGCAACACAATACGATATACGTTACACTCAACTTTAGATCTAGACAATAGACACCGAAAATCTCCTAGACAACTTGTAATAGTGCGATTTTCCCAATATTCAGGCAACTTTGACTTCATTGTTTTCCTAACATCCGACGAAATCTCCAGCGTTCTCTTTCCGCGAAACCCTAAGTCCTTCACCATGGACATTGCCGAGGTTAGCCCTCCTCACTTTTCTTCTCAAGTCTACTTCAAATAAAACTAAGTTTTTCTTCTGGATAGAGTGGTATGTCGGGAACGTCTACAAGGGAAGCAACCTGAGGGCTCTACAGATGCTCAAGTTTTTGGTGGAGGACCGCCATCTAGGATCAAAGAAGTATGCCATGTTATAAAAGTCAAAAGCTTCTAGTGCAAGCACAATATATATAGGCTCTGTCTTGGCCTATTACTTAGTGGGAAACCTCACCTAGGTTCCACCACATGGAGGTTTTTGGCACGGGTGGATTCAGAAAAGGTACAGGGGCTGCTAAGGGAAAGCTTCGACATGGTATTGTTTGTAAAGGACTTGATCGTGGATTGCGGGTGAAGTGCACAAACTCTCGAGAGTAATCAATTTGAATGTTGGCCATGTTCATGGAAAGGAACAACTTGGGCGTCTGAAGTATGGACCCTCTAAAGGATTTCCTCTATCTTTTTGAAAGAAAAAATGCTTGCAAAACCAAAGTTTGTGAGTTGCATCCTGAGGGCTCTATGGAATCAGACTTGTGGGATTTTGGGTGCATATGGTATACTAAGCGTTTGGTTGGGGGATGGTAGCCTTGAGGACCCAATGTGACCCACTCAACCTTATGTTAATCATCAAAAGTTTGCAAAGTAGGATAAAAGGATTTTCTCTCTACTTCTGTTTTACTTAGTGAAAATTGGTTTTACGCAAATAAACCAAAAAGCCTTCTCTTAGCCTTGCATGTAGAGATAGGCCAAGTCTTTTCATTGGTGTAATTCTCCAATACAATCAAAGTATTGAACAACTCGTTTGGCTACATGTTTCATGTGCAGAATTTGAAGATCGTTGAAAGGTGCACTAGGATCACGGATCTACACTCAACTAGCATGTGGCATTGATGGGACTCAAGTTGTATTTATTATGCTTCCTATTGTAATAAAGTAAACTATGGATTATTGGATTCATGTAATAAATACTTATGTTTTACATGATATTTCATCGATTGTGAGTGCTAGCTAATGATCCAAGGACTAGCATGTTAATCACATGGACTTAGGATCTTTATCGATCCAAGGTCGCTACAAAGACTTTCATAAGAATCAAACAATTTTTGCTCATATCTTGATGGTAGTTTGTTTTTCTCAAGTACTTGGGCTCATGGAATTAAAATTTTGCACACCGTAACAATGCTACAAATGTCTACCCAACTCGCCGCCGAAATCTGAGATGAACTCAAGATCATTCGTAGGCCATAGGAGTTGTTAGTTCCATCAATTTTGGGTGCTTTTGTAATTCTCTTCAAAAAAATATTTCTTTTCAACTAAGCAAGACAAGTTTGGCATCTCCCTCAATAACCACAAAATATGCATTCCTTCGAATAATTATTTTCAAAAGGTGTTATTAAGTCAAATCATTAAGATGTGGGGTTGAGTACTACTAAGATTAAGCCCTTAAGACAAAAACATGGCACCAAAGTTATCAAGAAGACACTTTCTCTTGTTCTCAAAGGATTGGAATTTTAATGCAATGCGGGTGTTTTTCTAACTGAGAATAATTGTCATAAGTCGAAACAAAAGTAGTGACATTAGCCTTGAGAGTAAGCCTACAAAAGATAACGAGCTAAACGTGGAGCGGAACTCAAATGCAACCGAAAAAACATAGTATGTTCATGATTAAACTTACGAAAAGAGGGAAAATAGGAATGTAGGCAACTGACTTAGGTTTGTTTATAGTCGAATGTATCTAGATGCATTTTAGTCTATAGATACATTCAAATTTAGACAAACCCAAGTCAGCTTTTTCTAGACGGAGGGAGTACCTCCTCTAGCTTGCTCATTTATCACTTGAATCGACCCCTCATGTTATTTTCCATTGCTAAGTCACTTAAAATGAATAATCTGCGAGATATCAAAAGGAGAATCGAGCGAACTTCACACAAAACAAGATAAAAGTCAATTCTATTTTTTGTGTTTTCTTTTTATCAATGCAAAACTGAAAGTAAACATGCAACTAGAGAAAATAAATAAAACAAAAGAAGAAAGCAAAAACATTAATGCAAAAGATAGGGATGAGTTCAACCTCCCCAAGAAAACATATGAATGCAAAAGGCGACGACTGCTGGTATGGCTTGTACGGGTAATGGTTTCGAAACTCAGACATGAAGTGAGTGAAGTCCTGGGTGAGAGTGACGATGTTGGCGTTCACATCATGCAATGTGTTCTCCACATTGCTGATGTGATGCACCATCTGGTCAAATTCACCCCTTGGGACATAGTCGAATCCCGACTGAGCTGGAGGCATGTTCTGCTACTAGTGGTACTAGGGAAATGGTTGTTGATGATGATGTTGCTGACCATAATCATCACAACCCATGGTGTTCCAGTCCTTCTCATCCTCCTTATATTTCCCCTGTTGGCTTCCTCCCACACTATCCCAAATGGGGTTCCCTCCTAGGGGTGCAATCCTCCCCGAGGTAATCATTACTTGATGGAATTCCTCTTCATTGAGGACCCAATTCTGATTTCCTAGCAAACCGAAAGCTTGAACAAATGGAAGAAAAGTTTGGCGGGCATCACCATCAGGTTCAAAATAAAATTGATAGGCATGAAGAGAGCGTTCAGGCCTATAGACCCCCATGAATTTGGGGCTTTCCATGTCAACATCATCCAGAAACTTGCTACCAACCATAGCTCTCTCACGAGGCATGACAAACTCACTTGTGTAGGCAACCTGAGTGACCAAACCTTCATAGCGCATGTCACCCTAATGAGCCGACCTTTGGCGGCAAAAGTGTTGGATGAGAAAAGCACTCAAGTTTACATTATGCTCCATCTCTGGATGGAAAGCCATATAAATTACACTTATCTCAGGGCCTTCCATTGGCCCGGTATCTCGCTTCCCAAAAATAAAGTTCGCCAAGAAGGTGGCAAAGTAGCGGATAATGGGATTCTGGATAGTGGCGCTCTTCTTCCATAGATAATCAATATTACTAAAAACAAAAAACTGCTCCCAAGCATACATTGCCTCTACAAGGACTTCTTCAGTGATATCGAGCTCTCCCTCATGGGAGAACCCGAAGTGTTGGGTTCGCAGCATAGAAAACAAAAAATTTCCTACGATGTGAACTATACGCCAAGATCTATCTACTAGATACAGAGCAACGGGTGGATATACATCCATGGAGAACTTACCCTCGAAGACAACGAGTTTTGTTAACGAGTAGGAACTCGTGGATGATGTAGTCGTACACTTGCCGATCTCAAGATCGTGATGAAGTCCAGCAGGTCTGGCTCCAGCACGTCCATCAGATCCAGCTCCAGCAAGTCCAGCACCGCAAAGCAGCGGTGCATCCATGATCACACACACGCCCGGTACCCCGACAACCTCCGTCCCTCGCTCCAGCAAAGCAGCGGAAGCAACAACTCCTTTACAGATAAAGCCAACGGGAACATGTATCTCGCTAATCCGAGACCATGGGGAAATAATACTAGAGGGGGAGAGAGTTCCTTCACAAGGAGGTGTAAGGAAGAAGGCGTGTGAGGGGGCCTTTTATAGGAGGAGGGGGTTGCCCCTCCCCATGGCCGGCGCCCAAGGGGTGACCCCTCACCTCCTCATTCATGTGGTGGTAACTCCCTCCACATAAATTTTCCCCTTCACATTCTCTTTTCAAGTCCCCACTTTAAATGCATTAAATTTCTCCAAATTTAATGCTCTCTCATTTAATAAAACTCTTTTATTGATTTTATTCAGAATTTTTTTAATTAATTTAATTAACAAACATTAACATAAAATCTCGTGCAACATTTCAATATTACACGCATAACCAATTTCAGGAATTTCACCAGAAACAGTTTCGGTGTCTATTGAAATAATTCCAGCGCTTTCTTAAATCTTTATCTGAAACATATTTGCTCCAAATGGTGTCGGTATCCCTTAAGTGTGTCACCCTATGGTTCGCGAATAATGCAGACATGATCGAGACCCTCTCAGATCAATAATCAGAAGCGGGACCTGGGGATCCATACTGACTCCTACACATTCAACGATGACTTCTGTGATCGTGAGAACCTTTAACGCTATAACTAAATCCCTTTGTCTCGCGATATATTACATGTCTGAGATTCGATCATCAGTATCTCCATACCTAGTTTGATCTCGTTGCCGACATGCACTCTTTTCTCATTCCCGTGACATAACATTCTAGTGATCACATCACTTGCTTGCAAGCTATCTTAATGTGATATCACCGAGAGGGCCCAGAGTATATCTATCCGTCATCGGGATGGAAAAATCCCACTCTTGATCCATGAGCCTCAACATAACACCTTTGTAGCACTGAACCCACCTTTATAGTCACCCTGTTACGGTGTGACATTTGGTGTTATCAAGATACTCTTTCGGTGTTAGCAATTAACATGATCTCATGGTTTAAGGACTAAGATTACTTTGTATGATGTTATAGCAATATAAACATAATGACTTTGATCGTAATGCTATACTTCAGATGAATGTTCATCACATCATTCCACCAATGTTTTGACCTCGTTATTAACAACATCCAATGTCCATGATCAGGAAACCTTGATCATCTTGTTAATCAACGAGCTAGTTTATATGAGAGGCATTACTAGGAACTTTGTATTTTGTTTATTAAACACGTATGTATTAACGTTTCCAATTATACAATTATAGCATGCAAAATAAACATTTATCATAAACATGGAATACGATAATAACCACTTTATTATTGCCTCCCGGGCATATTCCCTTCAGTCTCCCACTTGCACTAGAGTCAATAATCTAGTATGAAAAACTTTCCGTATTGAACACCTATGGCTTTCTGGTGTTGCATATACGCGATTGCTAGTGGTTAACATAATCTCCAGATCTGACAGTTTCAGGTCCCTGTGTATTTGCATGTCTTTGCGTCTCTACACATCACTCATTCTCAAATGAGATGGCATTGTATAAATTTGGTCCTTTGGTGAGACCTTTAGTTTGCTCGGGTTAAAATATGTTGATATTATTGTCATACAATATATCTTCATAGTATTATCCCACTTTGAACCACACCTAGTTTGATAACAAACTACATAACACAAATGCCCTGCTTTGCTGCTACTATAGCAGTCATATACTTAGCCTTTTGTTGTAGTATCTGCCACAATGTCTCCACTTTGGAACTCATCCAAATCCATCATGGAACATCCATTCCATTACATTGTGCCACCCATAGGCCAAATATTTTATAGATTCTCTTTCAACAATTCCTTTTCTTTTAAAATAATCTATCAACATCAATAGTGGTGTCATTCACATGACACATAGTACAAAGCGTATATAGTCAAATACTAATACCTTTGGACTTGCACTTTGAAGTGGATTACCATCATCAAATGTTTGGCATTCTTTCAAAAATCCATTCTTTAGTAATCTTTTAGTGTAGTAAATATTTTACTTACATCTTCTATTCATCCTTATCATAACAACTTTCATGATCAAGCTACTATAGCCTATAAGGAAGAATCGTGAGTATAATACCAGTTCCCAAAACATTTTGGGAGATTCGGATGCCTAGCATCTCCATCCTTAACAAATTCTCATACAATATGAGAACATGTATTTTGCTAAATTATACTCTATCATAATGCAATCAAAAACATTGTTTCAGATATCACAATATCTTTAACACATGATGGTTTCTGAAACAATTTTTCAGCTCCTAGATAATCTTGATATTAAAACAACTTTTGAATATCAAAAATCATGGAGGCAAACATGATACTTTCAATACTAACATTGGAATTCTTACTCTTCATTTTATGCTACTTATTAAACTTCATGGAGTAAATAGAGCTTGCTGAAAGTTTGCAATAGGACTTATAAACTTTAAATTGACATTCAAAACAATACGATACCAGTTCGTAAAGTAAATATCCAGAATTCTATAGTTCTATTATCTGAATTAAAACTAAGCATAAGGTAGTGAACAGGTGCCAATGACTACAACAAATTATGCAAAATCACTTCGATTTAGTTTATGACAAATTGAGTTGGCCTAATCCAAATTAGAAATGAACTCCCACTCAAAAACGACATCCCTCGTGCCTTTTTGGTGATTACATGAACCAAATTCACTACACCAAGTCCGATCATCACGTGAGTCGGTGTAGCTTCAAAGGCGAGCATCAATATGGGCATCATATCAACTATATGACTCATGCTTAACCTTTCTGTCTGTGTTCCGAGGCCATGTCTATACATGCTAGGCTCGCCAAGTAAGAACCTTAGTATTCACGTGTGTAAAACTGTCTTACACCCATTATATGAAAGCGTAGAGTCGAGTACACCCGATCATCACGTGATGCCTCAAAACACGATCCACAAAATGGTGCATACTTAAGGAAGAACACATTTTATCTTGATATCTAAATGAGGGATCATCTTAAAATGCTACTAAAACGCCAAACTAGCAATATAAGATGATAACATCTAATGTGTAAAGTGAGATGATATGGTCCATGCATTTGATCTCTATCATTTGCATCGTGGTATGATCTTTATCATTCCTTTGTGTGTAAGGCCAAGGTCTATGGAACTTACACGTTAGGTGTGTTGTAAGAGTATCTATCATACATCTACTTACAACATTACCATATCATGACACTAGCCCGGCAACGATCTAAAATAGACGCCTCTAATTATCCATTGCAAGTTTTACGTGGCTTAGGGCTTTCGGAGATAGAACCGTTCTTACCTACGAACATGGAACCACAACGAGGATAATCAAGTTATTAGCAACTTGTTGTAAATCAGATATTGACTATAGTAGGAGAGACAGACACCCGCCAGCCACTTATGCAAAACTAGTTGCATGTCAGTCGTGGAACCGGTCTCATGTATGATGACATGTAAGATTGGTCCGGGCCGCTTCATCCCACTATGCCACCAATATCCAAAATACATGAAAGAAGCAATAACATGATCATCATAACCCACATATAAACATATGTGCACTACCTATGCAAAGCACCTACACATAGATCAGGCTCTGATACCACTGTTGGGTTCGCAGCATAGAAAATAAAAAATTTCCTACGATGTGAACTATACGCCAAGATCTATCTACAAGATACAGAGCAACGGGTGGATATACATCCATGGAGAACTTACCCTCGAAGACAACGAGTTTTGTTAACGAGTAGGAACTCGTGGATGATGTAGTCGTACACTTGCCGATCTCAAGATCATGATGAAGTCCAGCAGGTCCGGCTCCAGCACGTCCATCAGATCCAGCTCCAGCAAGTCCAGCACCACCAAGTCCAGCACCGCAAAGCAGCGATGCATCCGTGATCACACACTTCCGGTACCCCGACAACCTCCGTCCCTCGCTCCAGCAAAGCAGCGGAAGCAACAACTCCTTTATAGATAAAGCCACCGGGAACATGTATCTCGCTAATCCGAGACCATGGGGAAATAATACTAGAGGGGGAGAGAGATCCTTCACAAGGAGGTGTAAGGAAGAAGGGTGTGAGGGGGCCTTTTATAGGAGGAGGGGGGTGCCCCTCCCCATGGCCGGCGCCCAAGGGGTGACCCCTCACCTCCTCATTCATGTGGTGGTAACTCCCTCCACATAAATTTGCCCCTTCACATTCTCTTTTCAAGTCCCCACTTTAAATGCATTAAATTTCTCCAAATTTAATGCTCTCTCATTTAATAAAACTCTTTTATTAATTTTATTCAGAATTTTGTTAATTACTTTAATTAACAAACATTAACATAAAATCTCGTGCAACATTTCAATATTACATGCAGAACCAATTTCAGGAATTTCACCCGAAACAGTTTCGGTGTCTATTGAAATAATTCCAGCGCTTTCTTAAATCTTTATCTGAAACATATTTGCTCCAAATGGTGTCGGTATCCCTTAAGTGTGTCACCCTACGGTTCGCGAATAATGCAGACATGATCGATACGCCTCTCAGATCAATAATCAGAAGCGGGACCTGGAGATCCATACTGACTCCTACACATTCAACGATGACTTCTGTGATCGTGAGAACCTTCTTATTAACAACATCCAATGTCCATGATCAGGAAACTGAAGGGCAACGGGTAGGCTACACTAGCGTAAAATCAAATATTTCTACCGCGTCAACCAGGAATACTATTGTCATAGATCACAGGATTACCGCTAGACGCGCAGGTGTGGAACTCGATGAAGCACGTTGCGGCAGTGTAGATCTTCTACGTCTCCTCCTCGTCCTCGTCCCACGAGCAGCTCCCCTTTGCGCGGCTCGTCCAAGTGCTACAGATGCAGCACCTCCGAGGTATCCACACGTCCGGAGTGGAAGCCGTCACACGCCAGACTGCTAGGTCTGCGCGTGCAACACAGGCGGAAGAGGAGTGGCGGCTGGGTGGAATGCTCTCTTTTTCAGCTCGCCTCACTCTCTTATATAGGCATCCCTGGTGGGCTTCTACATTAGCAGCCCATTAGCAGCCTAAGCCTGGTCTAATTCGGATCCAATCCTCATTAGGCTTCCAGCCGCTAAAGTGTGCGACCCTATAGGTTCATACATGTATAGACATGACGCGAGTACACTTACTCCGTCAATAGTTGGTAGCGGCCTCTAGCAAGACGTGCCAACTCCTAAACGCATATAAAGATCATTCGGACGAACCATCACAAGGTTGAGTACATGTCTTTCCCTTTGCCTCACGATATTTGGTCTAGCTCTAAGCTGACCTCTCTTTCTCGATACTGTGATTCGGAACCCCTTTACTAGGTTAACTCTTAACCATATGTAGCACGGCCATGCATTTCTGGATCCGATCACTCGAGGGGCCCAGAGATATCTCTCTCAAGTAGAGAGGGGCAAATCCCATCTTGATTGACCGATGCCTTGCAGCATGTATCAGGACAAACCCGAAAGCTACCTTTATAACTACCCAGTTATGGAGTAGTGTTTGATAGCCCCAAAGTAGGTCGATCCACATCTCAAGTACATGCGACAATCTCAGGTCTAAGGACAAAACGTACACGATGTGTAGAGAGAGCTGCAAGTATTATTGCTAGTCTCATGTTGGGTCAGTCCAACCCCATGTTCATAACATGTGTCCACATCATTGGCTTGACATCTCCATGTCAATGACTTGTGAAACATAGTCATCAACCAATCGATGTGCTAGTCTAATATTCACGTGTGTCCTCGCATGAACTCCGACTAGGGACAATTATTAGATAACCATACAAGTAAAGAGTTTCACAAACAATTCACATAATTGCCAATCAATACAAGTTGCCTGGTATATGGATATTCAAGGAACATTATAATAACTCATGGATACACATGAAATACAATCATCTCTATGATTGCCTCTAGGGCATATTTCCTTCAGTCTCCCACTTGCACTAGAGTCAATCTAGACAGTATCTAATACCTATTGCTCTTGTGTGCGCTTCATGCGCAGGCTGCGGGAGTGTCTTAGTCAAGGGATCAGCAACATTTGAGTCCGTATGTATTTTGCATAACATGACACTAACTTCATCAATGAACTCACGAATAAGATGGTAGCGCATGCGAATATGTTTGTTCTTTTGGTGCTGTCTAGGTTCTTTGGCTTGTGCAATAGCACCATTGTTGTCACAATAAACGTCCAAGGGATTGGACGAGCCCTGAACCACACCAAGAGCGATCAGGAAATTCCTAATCCAAACAGCTTCCTTTGCCGCCTCCGAGGCAGCAATATATTCAGCTTCTGTTGAAGAGGAGGCAACTGTATCTTGCTTGGAACTTTTCCAGCTCACAGCACCACCATTCATGACAAACACATAACCTGATTGCGATTTCGAGTCATCTGAGTCATTAAGGTAACTCGCATCTGTGTAACCCTTTACACTGAGTTCAACCTCACCTCCATAAACTAGGAACATATCCTTAGTCCTTCTCAAGTACTTAAGGATATTCTTTACCGCTGTCCAGTGAATCTCACCTGGATCAGCCTGGTATCTGCTCGTAACACTTAGAGCATAGGAAACATCTGGGCGAGTACATGTCATTGCATACATGATGGATCCAATAGCCGAAGCATATGGAACCCTACTCATGCGTTCTCGCTCATCAGTGGTCGAAGGACACTGAGTCTTGCTGAGTTTAATGCCGTGAGACATAGGCAAGAACCCCTTCTTAGCCTCTTCCATGCTGAACCGTTTCAACACTTTGTCAATGTACGTACTCTGGCTTAATCCAATTAGCCTCCTTGATCTATCTCTATAGATCTTGATACCCAGAATATATGCCGCTTCTCCCAAGTCCTTCATAGAAAAACTATTTTTCAATGAGGTCTTAACAGACTCGAGCATAGGAATGTCATTTCCAATCAATAATATGTCATCCACATATAAGATTAGAAACACAAGTGATTTCCCATTTTCTTTCTTATACACACAAGGTTCTTGTTCGTTTTTGGTGAAGCCAAACTCCTTTACAACTTCATCAAATCGAATGTTCCAACTCCGAGATGCTTGCTTCAGCCCATAAATAGACTTTTGAAGTTTGCATACCTTTCTAGCATTGTTTGGATCGACAAAACCTTCGGGCTGCATCATATACACGTCCTCAGAAAGGATTCCATTTAAGAAAGCCGTCTTGACATCCATCTGCCATATCTCATAATCGAAATGTGCAGCAATGGCTAGAATGATCCGTATAGATTTAAGCATCGCTACGGGCGAGAAAGTGTCGTCGTAGTCAACTCTTTGAACTTGTCGAAAACCTTTTGCAACAAGTCGAGCTTTATGGATGTGAACATTTCCATCCATATCAATCTTCTTCTTATAGATCCACTTGCACTCGATGGCTTTAAAACCATCAGGCAGGTCAACCAAGTTCCAAACTTGATTGTCTCCCATGGACTCTATCTCGGATCTCATGGCAATCAGCCATTTCTCAGAGTCTGGGTCCACCATCGCTTCTGCATAGGTCGCAGGCTCATCATTGTCTAACAATAATAACTCTCGCGCTTCGCGGAGCCTCGCCGAACTTCGTGGCTGTGGTGCTTCTATTGCCACAGGTTCCTCAACTTGTTCTGCTACAATAGCATCACTTGTAGAAGCATCCCCGACTGGCTCATCTTGAATTTCTTCAAGTCGCACCGACCTTCCACTCGTTCCCTTTGTGAGAAACTCTTTCTCTAGGAAAACACCGCTACGAGCGACAAACACTTTGCCCTCTTCTCGGTTGTAGAAGTAATACCCTAAGGTTTCCCTTGGGTATCCCACAAAAATGCACTTATCCGATTTGGGTGTTAGCTTGTCCGACTGAAGTCGCTTGACAAATGCATCACAACCCCAAATCTTTAGAAAAGACAAACTGGGATTCTTTCCAGTCCACATCTCATATGGTGTCTTAACTACGGATTTAGATGGTACCCTATTTAGTGTGAAAGCTGCTGTTTCTAGCGCGTAACCCCAAAATGATAATGGTAAATCCGACTGGCTCATCATCGATCGAACCATGTACAACAAAGTTCGATTACGCCGTTCAGAGACCCCGTTTCTTTGAGGCGTTCCGGACAGCGTGAGCTGTGGAACAATTCCACAACTCTTAAGATGATTGCTAAACTCGTGACTCAAATATTCACCTCCGCGATCAGATCGCAAGGCCTTTATTTTCTTGCCACGTTGATTCTCTACCTCATTTTGAAACTCTTTGAACTTTTCAAAAGTTTCAGACTTATGCTTCATCAAGTAGACATAGCCATATCTACTGAAATCATCAGTGAAAGTAATGAAGTAGTGATATCCTCCTCTGGCTGTCGTGCTCATTGGTCCACATACATCAGTATGTATGAGTTCCAATAAGTCTGTCGCTCTCTCGGGAAACCCCGTAAAAGGCGTCTTGGTCATCTTTCCAAGTAAACAAGCTTGACATGTCTCGTATGATTCAAAATCAAACGAAGTTAGAAGACCATCACCATGGAGCTTCTTCATGCGCTTTTCACTTATATGCCCCAATGGACAATGCCATAGATAGGTAGGACTCAAATCATTTGGCCGAAGCCTTTTAGCACTAACATTATAAACACATGCATTATCAAGATTTAAAATAAATAACCCATTCACAATGGGAGCATCAGCCACAAACATAGCATTCTTAGAGATTACACAACCATTGTTTGTACTCGCGAATGAATAACCATCCCTCATCAAACATGAAGGTGATAAAATGTTTCGACCCATACTAGGAATGTAATAACAATTATTAAACTCCATGATAAATCGTGACGGAAGGTGAAGTTGCATGACGCCGACGAACAATGCAGCAACCCTTGCTTTATTTCCGACGCGAAAATCCACTTCGCCTTTCTGCACTTCTCTAGTCCTTATTAGCCCTTGCATCGAATTGCAAATATGAGCAACCGATCCGGTATCAAATACCCAAGAGTTAACATAAGAATCTGCGAGAAAAATGTCCACAACATTTATAACAAGCGTACCTGAGTGGGAAGTACTCTTACTTCCACTCTTCTTCAAAGAAGCCTGGTACTTGCTGCAGTTTCTCTTCCAGTGGCCATATTCGTGACAAAAGAAACACTCAGTGTCTCCTGCAGGACCAGCCTTTTGCTTGGGTGCAGGGTTTGGCTTAGGGATCGTATCCTTAGCCTTGCCCTTCTTCTTCTGCCAAGAAGTTCCCTTTTTCTTGAAGCTAGGCTTGTTCTGCACAACCATCACATGGCTATGCCCTGCACACTTCTTAATGTCACATTCTGCTGTTTTCAGCATCCCACATAATTCATTAAGGCCCCTCTCCACCCCATGCATATGGTAGTTCGAAATGAAATGCCCATAGCTAGATGGAAGAGATGCCAAAATGAAATCAGTGGCCAACTCTTGGCCTAATGGAAAACCAAGCTTTTCCAAAGTCTGACTGTAACCAACCATTTTGATCACATGGGGGCCTACAGCTGCTCCCTCTGCCAGCTTGCATTCCACAAAGGACTTAGCGACATTGTACCTCTTAGTCCTAGCCTGAGTCTGGAACATGTCCTTAAGCGCAACGATCATATCGTACGCTTCCTGATCCTCAAACTGCTTTTGAAGATCAGGTTCCATGCATGCAAGCATAAGACAACTAACCTCAAGAGATTCATCACATGCTTTCTTGTAGGCATTCTTAAGGGTAGCAGTTGCATTATCAGCAGGTTCATCCGGGATTGGGGTATCCAGAACAGTTTCCTTTTTCTCAGCCCTGAGAACAATTCTCAGGTTACGAACCCAGTCCGAATAGTTTGTTCCATTTAGTTTATCCTTTTCAAGAATCGAACGCAAAGCAAAAGGTGATGAATTGTTCGGTGCCATTGATCTACAACAAAAAAATATGCAAAATACTAAGCCATGTAACCATGAAAGAGTAAAACATATTAAACAATTTAATAGCATATACTCCCACTTAAATCAACATCCGTCTATTGATACTAAGTGATTCAAGATCCACAATTAACAAGTCGACTAGTGAGCTTTAGCATCACTGCTAGAAGACAAGGTAAATCGGTAAGCAACCTTTGTTAATCATATCACATATGACTCTTGTTGTTGGGTGACATCTCTATGTCAAAACTAGGCGCCCAACCTTTATGCCCCAAGGTCCTTAACTGTTAAGATGACCTTGTTAAGCTCACCAACCCTTATGCGTGTAGGTATCCGATACAAACCCATCCAGCCAAGGAAAACAGTGGCACCCTAATTTCATAGACCCACCAACGATTGTACAGGGCATAGGATGGTGCAAGGTTTGGTTGGGAGGGCATGGTTTAACTTAAACTTAGTGAGGGATCGTTCTACTTCTATCATCTAAGCATGCATAGTAGTAAAACGTATAAGAATAGCATTCACATAGATGTGATACAGTATGGCCCATTTTCTCATGGTGATCTCCATCGCCATAGAACCTGTCCACCATGATGATCTCCATCTTCATGCTCTATGCGAGCCATCCTCCAAGTGATGAGTTCTCCAAGAACTAATACAAGCTATTACTCCTAACATCTAGTAATCAAAATTACATGGTATTGGGATCATCACAAGTTGGCACGCAGGCCATTACAATAATTGACAACACATATGGCTCCAGCCGTGTTGCCCAACTCACGACACGCAGGTCATGAAAAATACATACATGCATCACATACATTTTTGGGCCATACTGATCACATAAATCCTGCAAAAAACAAGTTGTGCATAGAATCGCATTCTACCGGATCATGTGAAATCGTACCACCTATGAACCTTAACGAGATACAAAAAGGGGGCTACGACTAAGGGGGGTCTAGGGGGTCTCCCCCTGCGGGGTTCGAAGGGGCAGCGCCCCTCGCGGTACCTTTGTGAAAAATGAGAGATCAAATCTATACAATTTTCTTTAAGGATTTTGATCGGCAAATCAAATTTACCATAAACCAACCATAGTTCCGATTCGACTAAACTCCTTTGATCATGGTACGTCGATTCAGATCTAATTCCCGATTTGATCAATCATATTGATCTTCGCGTGATTCAGAAGGATTTATGTGTCACTGTCTACCCCGATGGCGGAAACCGACCGGTAGGGGTAAGTCGTTCGACGACCATAGAATCACGATCACGGAAAGTAAGATCATAGATCAATCCAGAAACACCGCCATACAAACGATCATATCATTCATATCAATCTACATATCACCATATGCAAACTTCCCGAACCTATGACTGAATAGCATCGGCTCTGATACCACTGCAGGGTAACGGGTAGGCTACACTAGCCTAAAATCAAAAATTTCTACCGCGTCAACCAGGAATACTATTGTCATAGATCACAGGATTACCGCTAGACGCGCAGGTGCGGAACTCGATGAAGCACGTTGCGGGAGTGTAGATGTTCTACTTCTCCTCCTCGTCCTCGTCCCACGAGCAGCTCCCCTTTGCGCGGCTCATCCAAGTGCTACAGATGCAGCACCTCCGAGGTATCCACACGTCTGGAGTGGAAGCCGTCACACGCCAGACTGCTAGGTCTGCGCGTGCAACACAGGCGGAAGAGGAGTGGCGGCTGGGTGGAATGCTCTCTTTTTCAGCTCGCCTCACTCTCTTATATAGGCATCCCTGGTGGCCTTCTACATTAGCAGCCTAAGCCTGGTCTAATTCGGATCCAATCCTCATTAGGCTTCCAGCCCCTAAAGTGTGCGACCGTATAGGTTCATACACGTATAGACATGACGCGAGTACACTTACTCCGTCAATAGTTGGTAGCGGCCTCTAGCAAGACGTGCCAACTCCTAAACACATATAAAGATCATTCGGATGAACCATCACAAGGTTGAGTACATGTCTTTCCCTTTGCCTCACGATATTTGGTCTAGCTCTAAGCTGACCTCTCTTTCTCGATATTGTGATTCAGAATCCTTTTACTAGGTTAACTCTTAACCATATGTAGCACGGCCATGCATTTCTGGATCCGATCACTCGAGGGGCCCAGAGATATCTCTCTCAAGTAGAGAGGGGCAAATCCCATCTTGATTGACCGATGCCTTGCAGCATGTATCAGGACAAACCCAAAAGCTACCTTTATAACTACCCAGTTATGGAGTAGTGTTTGATAGCCCCAAAGTAGGTCGATCCACATCTCAAGTACATGCGACAATCTCAGGTCTAAGGACAAAACGTACACGATGTGTAGAGAGAGCTGCAAGTATTATTGCTAGTCTCATGTTGGGTCAGTCCAACCCCATGTTCATAACATGTGTCCACATCATTGGTTTGACATCTCCATGTCAATGACTTGTGAAAGATAGTCATCAACCAATCGATGTGCTAGTCTAATATTCACGTGTGTCCTCGCATGAACTCCGACTAGGGACAATTATTAGATAACCATACAAGTAAAGAGTTTCACAAACAATTCACATAATTGCCAATCAATACAAGTTGCCTGGTATATGGATATTCAAGGAACATTATAATAACTCATGGATACACATGAAATACAATCATCTCTATGATTGCCTCTAGGGCATATTTCCTTCAGAAACCTTGATCATCTTGTTAATCAACGAGCTAGTTTATATGAGAGGCATTATTAGGAACTTTGTATTTTGTTTATTAAACACACATGTATTAACGTTTCCAATTAATATAATTATAGCATGCAAAATAAACATTTATCATAAACATGGAATAAGATATTAACCACTATATTATTGCCTCTCGGGCATATTCCCTTCACGAAGCAGTCGCAAAGTTGTTAAATAGTGGGGTTGTGTGGTTGCCCATCGAGCACGAAACTTACAGTGCAATGACATTGTTGGAGCTCAAGGTCATCATGGAAAGTGGAGAGGCATTCATGCATGGAGCGCTTGTAGGTGTCTATGGAGAGAACGGCAAAAGGCACCATGCGAGCATTCTCTATCATCGTGTCGAAGTCCTCCTTATGACCATTGCGAGAGGAATTCATGGCACACCCACTTGGTAGGTAGCACATTGCATTAACTCACCCACTTATAATGCTTGTCGAGGGCGGCCTTCAAAGAATCCCCCTCCGAACACGTCTTCTTCAAACACGGTGCCTTCACGGTGCCTAAGATTCCTTCCATTCTCGAACCATTCCCGAGCCCTTCCCGGTATGGAAAATCCTTCTAATATTATGCATTGTATAGACAAATTTCAAAGCAAAACTATAGGCTTCAAGTTTCTATCATATAGGCAAATGATTATAGGTAAAAACTAAAAAACCTGATGTGAGTAATCACAAATAATCTCAAAATTTGAAGAACTCAACTATATAGTCAATGTGAGAGATTCAACCATGGATTTTCGAAAATAAAGCATGGATCGAGTGAGAAACTTACCGATGTGAAGATTCCCCAATCAAACGAACGAAATCAGTGAAGAATCAAGAATTCTGGTATGTTAGCGTTTGAGTTTGTGAGAGAAAGAGATAGAAAATGAGAGGAAGAAGATGGTTGGTAGCCAGCCATCGTTGCTCTTTCGGGGCGACGCAATCGGTACAGGCACGTGGTACGGGTGCGTCCCTCCCATACCAACGGTCATCGCCATTGGATTTGTAGCTAGGGTTTCGAGATCAAACCTAGATAGTTGGTATGGGCGGACGGTACGGCGGGCTCCGGTCGTACCGGTGATCGTTAACTGCTCAGTACCTTGGAAGAAAAATCGTGGATTTTCTTCAATGCTCAATACGGGCAAGTGGTATGGGCCACTTCGGTCGTACCACTTATTGTTATGTTCTCTACCTCAAAGAAGAAATTCCTGCTTACTTTGCTCCATCTGCACGAGCGCGTGTATGGGCCTCTCCCATCGTACTAGTGCTTGTTAAGGTATCTGGCCCCTTTCTTGTTCTTTAATTTTCAACACTTTTCTTCAAACTTAAACCTTGGCTTCATATTAGCCTGTTCGACTACAAGAATTTTATTAGAATGACTAAACTAAAACATGAAAATAACAAAACTATTTTATTTTGAAAATGGGTTGACTCCCATTAAGCTTTTATTTGAGAAGGGTTATCTTAGCAAACCAGCCTCTGAATTTTTAGCACATACATCAGGTTTCCCTTCATCGAGGGTTCTTAACACTTGTTTCTTAGGAAAATAATGAACAATCTGGTCATTATATATATTGAAAAGAATTTCCCGCTAGAGCAATCCACATTAGCTCTTGTAGTGCTAAGAAAAGGTCTTCCAAGGATGATAGAAAGTTTGTCATCTTCATGAACATCGAGTATAATGAAATCAGTGGGTGTGACATGTTGATCAATTGTAAGTAAAACATGTTCGATCACACCAATCGGTTGTTTAGTGGTCTTATTAGCCATTTGCAAGGTAATTGAAGTAGGAGAGTAATCTCCTAGGTTTAATTTATTAAAGAGGGAATAAGGCATGACACTAACACCTACACCTAAATCACAAAGAGCATTAAGGATATTAGTTTTTCAATAGTACAAGAGATAGTTGGTATACCTAGGTCCCCAAGCTTAGCAGGCAGCTTATTCCCAAATCTTGTCATTACTACTATAATCTTATATACCTTTTTATTTCTATTAAGAATATCTCGCATTAATTTTTTATAAGTAGGAAGTTGAATTGCATCAGCCAGAGGAAATTCTAAAATCAATAGTGTCGACATCAGAATCATATTTTTTATCTTTGTCTCCTGCCTCTTCCTCTTCATCTTTATTTGAAGCTTATTTTTCTTTCCATTGGCATGATAATGAATATAGTCTTGTGGATCAACAAGGTCTTCTTCTTCTTGACTCATTTCTTGAGTCTATATTGCCTTCCAGGCCTATTCATTTTGATACCAAGGTAGCCATTGATGACCCACAAGTATAGGGGGTGTATCGCAGTATTTTCGATAAGTAAGAGTGTCGAACCCAACGAGGAGCAGAAGGTGCTGGCTAGTGGTGTGGATCAGGAATTCTCTGCAAATACTTAGCAAACGGATTTTTAGGGGTTTTCGATAAAGCAAGTAAACAAAGTACGAGTAAATAAAAGACAGTAGAGATAAATGCAACAAGTGGCCCAATCCTTTATGCAGAAAAGGACAAGCCGGTTGTATTACTTAAGATGACCAAACGTTCTCGAGGACACATGGGAAGACTGCCAAGTGCTTTCGCTTCATTTAGTCGATTAATCTTCTCTAGCTTGCTAAGTGTTGTGTGGGTGAACCTGTGCTAATGTACCGCCCCATCCAAGACTAATACATACTTGTGATTATACCCCTTGCAAACATCCGTAAGTACAAGAAAGTAATTAAGGTAGAAACCTAACCACAGCTTTAAACTCTAAGACCCTTACGTCCCTTGTGCAATGGTTTCCTAACGGGGGTTCAGGTTTCTGTCACTCCGGCAACCCCTACGATTAGTAGCCAAATACACAATGCATTCCCCTAGGCCCTTATAGGTGAAGTGTCATGTAGTCGACGTTCACATGACACCACTAGAAGAAGTACACCACAACTTAAATAACAATCTATTCAATCTTTCTCAACGCAACTCCACTACTAACAACAAGACTTCTCCCATGTCCACAAGAACAAAACGAACTACTCACAAGACATCATATGGATCATGATCAGAGATGGAATAATGATGTATAACAATCTGAACATGAACAATAATTCAATGGTTCACTCAATAGCATCAACTACAAAGAGTAATCAACACCGGGAAGGTTTCCCCTATGAACTATGCAAGATTCAACGCAATTGTTACAGCAATATGGAGATGGTGACGAGGGTGCTGATGGTGATGATGATCGCGCTGAAGTCCAGCTTGATGGTGGTGTTGATGGCGACGATCTTCCCTCTCCGGGAAGGAATTCCCCCGGCAGAAATCTGTCTGCCGGAGATATCTTTCTCTCTCGGTGTTTTCTGCCCCACAGAGGCGGCGGAATCTTTCTGTGTTTGCTCCCCGAGTCTTAGGGTTTCGTGGGGATGATATACGCCAGAGGAGAGAGGCTGGAGTGGGCCAGGGCGGCCACACCACTCCCAGGCGTGGCCTAGGCCTGCCCGCGCCATGGGGTGGTGTGGGCCCCCTGTGGCCCACTCCACTCCATCTTCTGGCATCCTTAGTCTTCTGGAAAAATAGAATTTTCCGTATATTTTCCCGGATTTTCTGATCTTCGCGAATTTTGCCTCCAAACAGCACCTTTTCGATCAGAATCCTGACTGCAGCGGTCCATGCTCCAAAAGTCATCAACCATGCAAAAATAGATGAAATAACATAAGTATCACCTCTCAATACGAAATATATCAATGAATAATAGTGAATTAAGACATAGAATAGTGATGCAAAATGGACGTATCAACTCCCCCCAAGCTTAGACTTCGCTTGTCCCCAAGCGAAACTGAGCTCAATAAACATGGCCTCAGGTTTATGGAGTGAAGAGTCGATAAAGAATACGGACAAGAAGCATCACATTCATCCAATACATAGATCATAATAGAAGACAACTCACTATTATATAACTCAACTTGCAATGAGCGAAGGAAGCACAATAAGGATACATAAAATGAATCATAATTGGTAATGGCAAACTTAGCTCTTTGTCGAAGAATAGTTGATAATTTGCTGGAGTTCACAAATAGCTGGTTTTCAAAGAAAGCTTTCAAAGTAGTAAACTTTCAAGATATGAGCAATGTGCAAAACAAGGAACATAAGAAACATGAATGCATAAATCATCATATGAATGAATGAAACACATCAACTCAAAATACTTGCTGAGGTAGAAGGGAATAGGTTTACTGACTCAACTACAACGTAAAAGAAAGGCCCTTCGCAGAGGGAAGCAGGGATTGAAAGTCTCATAAAGAGCTCCCAAAAATTATGATACTTACTAGCTTTCAGCTCTCATTTCCCTATCATAGGCATCTTTTGGTGATTAAGGTTAAAGTGACACAACTAAGAGTATATGCTTGACAAGTTATAAATTGAAATCTCAAGCCCCTTACTTATGAGTACCGATCCTCATGCTACTCAACTTCAGTCACGAGCAAGCTCTTGTCATTGTAAATACATGCGTATCATTGAGAACCACCAATGGGGTACCCCTTGCACATGACACAGGAGCTATCCCATAATCATAATGACAAGGCAAGCAGACAGTGAGCATCTCAGCGATCTTTTTATTTGCTATTTGCATAGGTTTTTATTGAGGATGCTTCATAGAATGCTCACTATAGTTATGCTACAAGTTTCCACCATGATTAGGCATGGCTTAGGCTAGCGGCCGAGGCATTTCTCTAACACACATATAAACTCCATGATCTTACAAGTTCCACTTTAATTTCACACCGCCGGGATCCATAAGCAAAAGAACATGATATCAACTAGGTAAAAAGTACCAAATGAAGTGTTGAAAGCGGTCCCCATGATACATGGTTCGGCTAACTTCAACTCATAAATCTCAAGCATATATGCAACAAAGAAGGACCCAATGGTTCAAGTTTATTAAATGCAAGAAAGTAAAGTGTGCCATCAAGTTCGTGAGAGCTTTAATCACTAATTTTCACATAACAAGTTTAATTTGGGAGGTAGATAAAACAAGAATTTACTTGGAATAGCAATAATGCTACTAGGTAGGTATGGTGGACACAAATGGCATGGGTTTTGGTTTAAAGGAGATGGATGCACGAGACGAATACCCTCTCAGTACAGGTTTTTGGCTAGCAAGGCTAGGTAGCAAGTACAAGAGTTGAGGGAAACAACCAAACATACAAATGATAAAGACAAACATGAAATCTTCCTTGGAAGCACAAAAGATCTTAACTAGAGAATACTAGACTTATGAGCAAATCAAGAAAGAAAGATGATGAAATAATTTTTCTCTAGAGTACTACTTTATTTTTCTTTTCAACTCTCAAAAAGGTGTTGCTACTGACCGAGCCAGATTTGCCAAAACCAACTAAATTAACTCAATGATCCCACAGTGATACCAATACTAACAACAAGATCAATCATATAACCATGAATTGAAAACTAACATAAGCTATGCAAAAGAGTGAATGATAGAACTTCCCATTAATATTCCATAACGGAAACTCACACCAAGGGATACATATCTAACGAGAGAGGGGACACTTCCATAATGCAAACCATACTACATAATAACTCCTCTATTCATGATATGACTCTACTAAAAAGGTAAAAAGATAGAAGATAGTGATATGATACCGCGGCACCCCCCCAAGCTTGGAACAAACCAAGGGGATGCCAAACCTGATGACGAATTACTCCTTCGGTGGTGGTGGTATCCTCTCATCTTCGTCTGTCTTCCAAGGTAAAGGCTTCCCATCAACAAAGGACATCGTGGTTTCCAACATCCTGAAACTTGCAGCAGCACTTATGCGTTTAAATCTAGCCTCATACTCATAGTTTTGATTTTGAACGTCATAAAATTGTGCTTGCAGTTTGTTGGTTGTTTGGCAGAGTGAAAGGACTTTGTCTTTGAGTTCAGAAGTCTCCTTTTGGTGCTCGGCGATGAGTTTGGAACAAATCTTGTGGATGATGTCCACTTCGCGCTCCGCCATCTTCTTGTACCTAAAGACTTCTTGCTCCAGTGCTTCCATCCTGTCCTCCAGACTTCCTTCACCTTTAGGGCCTTGAACCTCCTTAATCCGGACCTCCCCACCTTCGAGCAACAACTCCTTGGGATGAATCTTCAATTCTCTCATGTATGGGTTGATGATATCCTCTAAAGAATCTCCCTTGGATGATCTAGAGGAAGACATTGTGGCTCCAACTCTGGGATTCTACCTGGCAGAAACAGATCGAAACAAAAACACGACGAAAACACGATATACGGACCTCGGGGGATCCGGGGGGTTATATATTACGAAGTTTCATATCAAAAGGAAGGTACTGGGAGAAAACGAGTCGGAGGCGGAGTCCTGGGTGGGCTCACCACCTGGTGGCGCGGCCAGGGGTGGGCCCGCGCCATGGGGTGGTGTGAGCCACCCCGGCTCCAGTTCCGTCCCTTTTTCGCTTCGTACCTTTCCATATTGGCTAAAAACTGCAAAAATATAGTTGTATTGTATTTTCGCGGAACTTTTCTTACCAGAACTGTTATCTAGTTGGAAATGGACTCTGCAGGTCTCTGAATTTGGTATCTAGTAGATTCTTCCGGAGTCACCACTTGAATCATCAATATCATCTTCATACACTCATTACTTGAGTCATAAAACTTTTCTCTTCCTTATTACACCATTGTCTCCACTTTCTGGAAATTTCTTTCACACAAAACTTCACACAATTCTTATTAGCAACATTAGTATAAGTGAAGTGATAAAAACTTTTGAGTCCAACTTCAACTGAAAACCATCAAAACATAAGCTACTGTAGCAACTCCTTCCGAGAACCCAAAAAGAATTCAAAAAGGAAATCGATAAAGAAGCAAATGCAAGAGTGGCAAAATCTGTCAAAACAGACCAGCAGGTAAAGATCAATTTTTTTGAAAATCTTCTTCTGCTCAAATCAAAAAGTGCAAAACTAACTAAAGTTAAATAACAACCTGGGGCAGAAGCACAAAAAATTACATCTCAATCCGACATATAGAGATCTCTCACGATTTTTTACGGTGAAGCACAAAAATCTGTTTCGGGACAGCAACTTCCCCAAATATTACTTCTCTCTCATTAGAGGCTGATCTTGACACAAAAACCAAACAAAACGGATAAGGAGCGGTTATTACCAAAGTAATAACTTCCAAGACTCAAAGAAATAAAAACAAACTAAAAGCAAAAACAAATTGGGTTGTCTCCCATAAAGCTCTTTCTTTATAGCCATTAAGATGGGCATGATAATTTTGAAGAAGCTCTCATAGGGATATGAATTGAAGTGTAAGAGAGCATTAAGAAGCAAAAACACAACCGCATTTAAGTCTAACCCACTTCCTATGCAAGGGGATTTTGTAAACAAACAAGTTATTGAAACCAAAGACAACTTGCATAAGAAAGCAAAAGAAGTGCAACATAAAAACTTTCAGCATAAAACGAGGAAACTTGATATTATTGAGATACATAAGAACACTTTTCCCTCTCTCATGGTAACTTTCAGTATCATGCATAAACTTAACAATATATCTATCGCAAGGACCATCATAGCAATGATCACTTATTCTAACAGAAAACACAGGAATACTAGCTCTCATAACACTACTTTGTGAAACATTATTAGAGGTATCCTTACAAAGGATAGGGTGTCCCTCTTTTTCATATATAGTAACAAAGTCCTTCACATTTGCTACTATAGGTTCATCAACCATTTGTTTATCAGGTTCAACAGCTTTTTTCATACTTTCATTAACCATACTAGCTATCATAGAATGTTCCTTTACCTTAACTGGGAAAGGCATTTTCTCAATATAAGGTTCAGGTAAAACATGATTAGCAGTATAAACTTCAGTATTTCTTGCAATAACACTCTTAGCAATATCTTTATAAGGTTCATAATACTTATTCCACTTCTTTTCAGGCACTTCAATGTAGGAAGCAAAGGCCTTAAAATAAGAAGCAATAGCTTGAGAGTCTAGACCGTAAGCATTTTTAATATTTTGAAAGTCATCAGTTCCCATAAAAGATTCAATGCATTCATAATCATAATTTATACCTGACTTTCTACCTTTTTCATTCTCCCAAGCTTCAGCATTGTCTTGAATATGATCTAGAAGGTCCCATTTAGCTTCTTCTTCCATGCGAGTGAATGATCCAGCACAAGAAGCATCCAATAAATCCTTATCATGTAGAGGGAGCCTCGCATAAAAGTTGTTGATAATAATATTGTTGGGGAGCTCATGAATGGGACATTTGAGCATTAGTAACTTCAATCTCCCCCAACCTTGAGCTGTACTCTCTCCATCAAGAGGCCAAAAGTTGTATATTTGATTCCGATCTTTATGAATCTCACTAGGAGGATAAAACTTTGAATAAAATAGAGGCACTATTTCCTCCCATTCCAGAGCTTGACCATTCTTCAGCAGCTTATACCATTCCTCAGCTCTTCCTTTCAGTGATAATGAGAATAACTTCTTATTAACTTGATCTGTAGTAATACATGCACACTTGAACAACCCGCATAATTCGTGTATAAAGAGTAAATGATCACCGGGATGGACAGTTCCATCCCCAACATAGTAGTTATCCATAACACAATCAATAATTCTTGTAGGTATTTTGAAAACATCTTTCTCAGCAGGTGGTGGCTTATCTACTACCTTAGCAGTGGTAGTAGCATTACCAAATAAGAAACTCAGCGAATTATCCATAACAAAAATAAAGCAACTAGTAGAAGTAAACAATACTCACAGTAGAAGTTTCCTTTACCAGTTCCACTCTCCAATAGCGCTTCACTCCCCGGCAACGGCGCCAGAAAATAGTCTTGATGACCCACAATTATAGGGGGTGTATCGCAGTATTTTCGATAAGTAAGAGTGTCGAACCCAACGAGGAGCAGAAGGTGCTGGCTAGTGGTATGGATCGGGAATTCTCTGCAAATACTTAGCAAACAGATTTTTAGGGGTTTTCGAAAAAGCAAGTAAACAAAGTACGAGTAAATAAAAGATAGTAGAAATAAATGCAACAAGTGGCCCAATCCTTTATGCAGCAAAGGACAAGCCGGTTGTATTACTTAAGATGACCAAACGTTCTCGAGGACACATGGGAAGACTGTCAAGTGCTTTCGCTTCATTTAGTCGATTAATCTTCTCTAGCTTGCTAAGTATTGTGTGGGTGAACCTATGCTAATGTACCACCCCATCCAAGACTAATACATACTTGTGATTACACCCCTTGCAAACATCTGTAAGTATAAGAAAGTAATTAAGGTAGAAACCTAACCACGACTTTAAACTCTAAGACCTTTACGTCCCTTGTGCAATGGTTTCCTAATGGGGGTTTAGGTTTCTATCACTCAGGCAACCCCTACGATTAGTAGCCAAATAGACAATGCATTCCCCTAGGCCCTTATAGGTGAAGTGTCATGTAGTCGATGTTCACATGACACCACTAGAAGAAGTACACCACAACTTAAATAACAATATATTCAATCTTTCTCAATGCAACTCCACTACTAACAACAATACTTCTCCCATGTCCTCAAGAACAAAACGAACTACTCACAAGACATCATATGGATCATGATCAGAGATGGAATAAAGATGTATAACAATCTGAACATAAACAATAATTCAATGGTTCACTCAATAGCATCAACTACAAAGAGTAATCAACACCGGGAAAGTTTCCCCTATGAACTATGCAAGATTCAATGCAATTGTTACAGCAATATGGAGATGGTGATGAGGGTGCTGATGGTGATGATGGTGGTGATGATGGTGATGATGATCCCGATGAAGTCCAGCTTGATGGTGGTGTTGATGGCGACGATCTTCCCTCTCTAGGAAGGAATTCCCCCGGCAGAAATCTATCTGTCGGAGAGATCTTTCTCTCTCGGTGTTTTCCGCCCCGCAGAGGTGGCGGAATCTTTCTATGGTCGCTTCCCGAGTCTTAGGGTTTCGTGGGGATGATATACGCCAGAGGAGAGAGGCTGGAGTGGGCCAGGGCGGCCACACCACTCCCAGGCGCGGCCTAGGCCCGCCCGCGCCATGGGGTGGTGTGGGCCCCCTGTGGCCCACCTCCACTTCATCTTCTGGCATCCTGAGTCTTCTGGAAAAATAGAATTTTCCGTATATTTTCCCGGATTTTCTGATATTCGCGAATTTTGCCTCCAAACAACACCTTTTCCATCAGAATCCTGACTACAGCGGTCCATGCTCCAAAAGTCATCAACCATGCAAAAATAGATGAAATAACATAAGTATCACCTCTCAATACGAAATATATCAATGAATAATAGTGAAATATGACATAGAATAGTGATGCAAAATGGACGTATCAGCCATTGAGGTTCATGTGTCTCTAATCTACGTCTAGTGATAATGTAAGTGGATACCATTTTACGGTTGTAATTACTTTGACGTAAAATCAAAGTTTGAGTGACATGGGTATGACTACTCGGGTGCTTATGTTTGGTTACTGATACATTGCAAATGTATCTATAATTTTTGATGTTCCATGCTTGGTTTTATCCACTTCTTGTGTTTTGTCCACACTTTGGAGTACTTTTCATATGATTTCTTGGACTAACCTATTAACAAGAGCCACAGTGCCAGCTGCCTGTTTTCTGCTGTTTTTGGTTCCAGGAATGTCAGAAAATGAATATTCTTAGAATTGGACGGGACAAAAGCCAAAGTGCCTATTTTTTCGGAAGTCATCAGATGCCAGAATATGAGACAGAGTGGGGCTGGGGTCCAGCCCCACCACCTGGCCATGCAGGCTGGGCCTGGCCGTGCGAGGGGGTGGTCTGGCCGCCCCAGACTCCCCCTCGGTCTCCCTCTTCGCCTATAAGTTGCCTTCTAACCAAAAAACTGAGGGGGGGTTTGACGTTTTTATAGAAGGAGTTCCGCTCCGCCGCCACCACCAGATTCCACGAAACAGTACCAGAAACTCCGTTCTGGCACCCTGCCAGGACGGGGAATGGGAGGAGATCATCGACATCATCATCACCATCGCTTCTCCATCGACCATCCATGTTTCCCCCATCTATGAGTGAGTAATCCCCCGTTGTAGGCTATGGGGATGGTAGGGATTGGATGAGATCATTCATGTAATGGCATCAGATTGTTAGGGCATGGTGCCTAGTATCTTCTATTAGTGATTTATGACTTTGTTGCGACTTGTTATGCTTAATGCTTGTCACTAGGGCCCGAGTGCCATGATTTCAGATCTGAACATGTTATTGATTCATCATGATAGTATTGTTTATGGTCTTATCTACAAGTTGTATACACACGTTGTTGTCCGGAACCAATGGCCCCTAAGTGACAGAAATCGGGATAACCGGAGGGAATGGCCTTGATGTGAGGATCACATGTGTTCACGGAGTGTTAATGCTTTGCTCCGGTTCTCTATTAAAAAGAGTACCTTAATTGCCAGTAGTTCCCTTGAGGCCCCTCTGCAAATGGGCTGGCAGGAAAAAATACGTTGTGCAAGTTCTCATTGCGAGCACGTATGACTATATATGGAACAGATACCTAGGATTATCTAGTACTTGGATGCTTTATCTTATTTATCAAGTTTCTAGGTGTAGCTGAATTGAAAACTCAGTTGTTAAGGCTTACAAATATTCTTTGGCTCCCCTTGTGTCGAATCAATAAATTGGGTTTCACTTCCCTCGAAAATACTGCGATACACCCCCTATACTTGTGGGTCATCAGTTACCCTAGCTACATGAAGGTTCATGGCCCATCAAGACCAAGAAGAAGGCCCAGGATTCATCCGACGAAAGGCATAGTTTTACTAGATAAGGAAATATAAACCAGCATTGTATTGGTGTTGTCATCATAAGTCTATAACCTATCTGTATATGGCCTCGGGACCCATCCTATTATATATAGGCTGGGAGGACCCAGTGGAGAGGTACCGAAAAAGTCTTGAGCGATCTATAATCGATTTGACCATAAACAATCATATGACATCGACTTCCTTATTTGTTTGACAATCCGACGAAATCCCCAGCGTTCTCTTTTCCTCAAAACCCTAAGTCTATAACCATGGGCATTGCTGAGGTTACCCCTCGTCAGTTGGCGCCATCTATGGGAAACCTGAATGCTAGAGTCATGGATTCAGTGGACCCCTTTTCATCAAGCAACAATCCGACGAAAGTGGCACCACACCCGCCCACCCCTGTCTCGGTTCCCATCGACTTCAACGGCGGATCTAATGTCATCATCGGAAGGTTCCACATTCGTGTAGAGGAACCCAAAGAAACCACACCTATCGGCTCCGATTTTGTCAAGACCGTCGGTCGAAAAAGTTGCGCCTAGAACGATACTTGCATATTCTGTCGGATCATCTGTAGAATCTACACCAGAGCCGGCAAATGGCAAAGAAAACTCTAGAGAATCAGCAGATCTAGGGGATCTTGACGGTCTCTACGATGGTACCTCCCTCGGATCAGACTCGCAGCCAATGCCACCATATGGGTCATCAAGACTATTTTCTGTGAGTGGAGATGATGATGGTGCTGTATGGAGTGGTGATGATGGTGCTGGTGGAGATGATGATGATCCCGATGAAGTCCAGCTTGACGATGGTGTTGATGGCGACGATCTCCCCTCTCTGGGGAGGAATTTCCCCGGTAGATTTCTGCCTACCGGAGAGCTCTTTCTCTCTATGCAGTTTTCCACCCCGTAGAGGCGGCGGAATCTTTCTGTGGTCACTCCCCGAGTCTTAGGGTTTCAGGAGGATTATATACGCCAAAGAGCAGAGCCAGAGGTGGGCCAGGGTGGCCACACCACCTGGTGGCGCAGCCTAGGGTGGCCCACGCCAGGGTGTAGTGTGGGCCCCCTGTGGCCCATCTCCGCTCCCCCTTCTAGCTTCCTTCATCTTCTAGAAAAATAGGATTTTCCATATAGTTTCCGGGATTTTCTGATCTTCGCGAATTTTGCCTCCAAACAGTGCCTTTTCCATCAGAATCTTGGCTCCAGTGGTCCATCCTCCAAAAGTCATCAACCATGCAAAAATAGATGAAATAACATAAGCATCATCTCTTAATATGAAATATATCAATGAATAATAGTAAATTATGACATATAATAGTGATGCAAAATGGACGTATCAACTCCCCCCAAGCTTAGACTTCGCTTGTCCCCAAGCGAAAACTGAGCTCAATAAACATGACCTCAGGTTTATGGAGTGAACTGTTGTTAAAAGAATACGGACAAGAAGCATCACATTCGCCAATACACAAATCATAATAGAAAACAACTCACTATTATATAACTTAACCTGCAATAGGTAAAGGAAACACAATAAAGATACACAAAGTAAATCATAATTGGTAATGGCAAACTTTGTTCTTGGTCAAAGAACGATTAAAAATTTATAGGAGTTCAAACATAATGGGGTTTTCAATGATGGCTTTCAAAGTAATATTCACTAAGATAAGAGTAGTGTGCAAAACAAGGAACATAATAAACATGATTGAATAAATCATCATATGAATGAATGAAACACAACAACTCAAATAGTTGCTTGAGATAGAAAGGAATAGGTTTACTGACTCAACTAAAAAGTAAAAGATAGGCCCTTCGCAGAGGGAAGCAGGGATTTCAAGTTTCATAAAGAGCTTCCAAAAATTATGGTACTTACTAGCTTTCAGCTCTCATTTCCCCTATCATAAGAATCTTGAGGTGATTAAGGTTAAAGTGAACAAATATGAGGATATGCTTGACAAGTTATAAGTTGAAAATCTCATGCCTCGTGCTTACGAGTACCAGACCTCATGCTACTCATCTTTAGTCACGAGTAAGTTCTTCTCATTGTAAATACATGTGTATCATGGAGAACCGCCAACGGGGTACCCCTTGCCCATGATACAGGAGTTATCGCATATCAAAATGATAAGGAAACAGACAATGAGCATCTCAGTGATATTTTTATTTGCTATTTGCATAGATTTTTATTGAGGATGCTTCACAGATTGCTCACTATGGTTATGCTGCAAGTTTCCACCATGATTAGACATGGCTTCGGCTAGCCGCCCAGGCGTTTCTCTAATACATATACAAACTCCATGAGCTTACAAGCTCCCCTTTTATTTCAAACCGCCAGGATCCATAAGCAAAAGAAGATGATGTCAACTAAATAAGTGCAATGTTAAAAGCGTTCCCCATGGTAACATGGTTCTGCTAATTCACAACTTACAAAGCGCAAGCATATACACAACATAGATGGGCACCATGGTTCAAGTTTATTAAGTGCAAGAAAGTAAAGTGTGCCATCAAGTTCGTGAGATCTTTTCACTAATTTTCACATAACAAGTTTAATTCTGAAGGTAGATAAAAACGTGAATATACTTGGAATAGCAATAATGCTAATAGGTAGGTATGGTGGATACAAATGACATAGGTTTTTGTTTAAGGATTGGATGCACGAGAAGCATTCCCTCTCAGTACAGGTTTTTGGCAAGCAAGGCTGGGTAGCAAGTATAAGAGTTGAAGGAAACAAACAAACATACAGGTGACAAAAACAAACATGCAATCTTCCTTGGAAGCACAAAAGATCTTAACTAGAGAATACTAAGCTTATGATCCAATCAAGAAAGAAAGATGATGAAATTATATTTCTTAAAAGTACTTTTATCTTTTTTCATTCAATTCTCAAATAGTGTTGCTACTGACCAGAGCAAGGTTTGCCAAAACCAACTAAATTTACTTAATGATCCCAAAGTGATACCAATACCAAGAACAAGATAAATCATATAACAGAAATTGCAAACTAATATAAGATGTGAAAAAGTGAATGATAGAACTTCTCATTCATATTCCATAATGGAAACTCACACCAAGGGATACATAGATAATTAACGAGAGGGGAGATACTTCCACAATGCAAACCATCCTATATGATAACTTCTCTATTCATGATATGACTCTACTGAAAAAGTAAAAAGATAAAATATAATGATATGGTATCGCGGCACTCCCCCAAGCTTGGAACAAACCAAGGGGAAGCCAAAACCTGATGATGAATTAGTCCTTCAATGGTGGTGGTGTTCTCTCGTCCTCGTCCGACTTCCAAGGTAAGGGCTCCCCATCAACAAAAGACATCCTGAAACTAGCAGCAGCACTTATGTGCTTAAACCTAACCTCATACTAACAGTTTTGATTTTGCATGTCGTAGAGCTGTGCTTGTAGTTGGTTGGTTGTTCGGTGGAGTGAGAGAATGTCATCCTTAAGCTCAGCAGTCTCTTTATGGTGCTCGACAACGAGTTCTGAACTAATCTTATGGATGATATCCACTTCGCGTTCCGCCATCTTCTTGTACCTAAAGGCTTCTTGCTCTAGTGCTTCCATCCCGTCCTCCAGATTACCCTCACCTTTAGGGCCCTGAACCTCTTTTATCTGTACCTTCCCACCTTCAAGCAACAACTCCTTGGGATGAATCTTCAGCTCACGCATGTACGGGTTGATGATGTCCACGGAGGAATCTTCCTTGGCTGATCTAGAGGAAGACATTGTGGCTCCAAAACTGAGACTCTACCTTTCAGAAATAGATCAAAACGAAAACACGACGAGAACACAATATACGAACCTCGGGGGATCCGGGGGATTATATATTACGAATCTTGACAACAAAAGGAAAGTAATGGGAGAAAAAAGGTCGGAGACGGGCTCTGGGGTGGCCAGACCCCTGGTGGAATGGCCAAGTGGGCCCGTGCCACGGGGTGGTGTGAGCCACCCGGGCTCTGTTTCCGTCCCTCTTTCTTCTCATTGCTTTCCATGTTAGATAAAAACTGCAAAAATATAAATTGACAGATTTTTTGCCAAATTTTTCTTACCTGAACTATTACCTATTTGAAAACAGACTCTGCAGGTTTCTCAATTTGGTCTTTGATAAATTTTTCCAGAGTCGCCATTTGAATAGCATCAATATCTTCATTGTAAGAATCTCCATAAATATAGTGCTTGAGTCTCTGACCATTCACCACTTGTGTGGTGTTATCTTTTAAGGAAGAAATTTTTATTGCCCCTGAACGATACACCTCTTCAATAACAAAAGGTCCTTCCCATTTTGAGAGTAGTTTTCCTGCAAAAAATCTGAGATGAGACCTATACAATAGAACCTTCTCACCAACATGGAACTCTCTCTTAAGAATTCTCCTGTCATGCCATCTTTTAACTTTTTCTTTAAAGAGTCTAGCATTTTCATATGCTTCACTCCTCCACTCACCTAACAAACTTAAGTCAAATAATCTTTTCTCTCTAGCAAGTTTGAAGTCTCTATTAAGTTCTTTCACTGCCCAATAAGCTTTGTGTTCTAATTCTAAAGGCAGGTGGCAAGCTTTCCCATAAACCATTTTATAAGGAGACATTCCCATAAGATTTTTATAAGTAGTTCTATAAGCCCATAAAGCATCATTTAACTTTTTAGCCCAATTTTTTCTAGATCTATTAACAGTCTTTTGCTAGATGTATTCAATTTCTCTATTTGATAGTTCTACTTGCCCACTAGTTTGGGGATGATAAGTTGAAACAATTCTATGATTAACATCACTATTTAGCAAGGGTCTTTCTAAAGCCACCATGAATGAAATGAGAACCTCCATCAATCATAAGATACCTAGGCACTCCAAACCTAGGAAAGATAATATCCTTAAGCATTTTTAAAGAGGTCTCACCATCAGCACTTTTCGTAGGTATGGCTTCTACCCACTTAGTAACATAGTCAACAACAACAAGAATATGGGTATAACCTTTTGAAGGGGGAAAAGGACCCATTAAGTCAAATCCCCAACAATCAAATGGTTCAATAACAAGAGAGTAATTCATAGGCATTTCATTACGTCTAGAAATATTACCAACATGTTGACATTCATCACATGATAAGACAAATTTTCTTGCATCCTTAAAAAGGGTAGGCCAATAAAACCTGATTGTAGAACCTTTTGTTCGGTTCTATCTCCCGCATGATGTCCTCCATAGGCACTACCATGACATTTCCGCAATATTTCCTTTTGTTCATATTCTAGAACATATCTTCGCATAATACCATCTACTCCCTCTTTATATAAATGTGGGTCATCCCAAAAATAATGCCTCAAATCGTAAAAGAACTTCCTTATTTGCTGGGCTATAAAAGTTGGAGGAAAATACTTGGAAACAATAAAATTAGCATAATCAGCATACCAAGGACTCTCTCGCGAGCTTACCCCTACTGCAGCAAACTATTCGTTTGGGAAACTATCATTAACAGGCATAGGATCAAAAGAGATGTTTTCCAATCGAGATAAATTATCACCTATAGGATTTTCAGCACCTTTCCTATCTACAATATGTTGGTCAAACTCTTGTAAAGGCAACACCCATCTAATAAACCTAGGCTTAGCATCTTTCTTCGTCATAAGGTACTTAATAGCAGCATGATCAGTATGAATGGCAACTTTTGATTCAACAATATAAGGTCTAAACTTATCACAAGCAAAGAAAACAACTAAGAACTCCTTTTCAGTAGTAGCACAATTCTTTTGAGCAGTGTCAAGAGTCTTACTAGCATAATAGGTAACATTTAACTTTTTATCTATTCGTTGCCCAAGAACAGCACCTATAGCAAAGTCACTAGCATGGCACATGATTTCAAAGGGTAAGTTCCAATCAGGTGGTTGGACAATAGGAGCGGTAATTAAAGCTTTCTTTAGAGTTTCAAAAGCTTCCTTACAATCATCATCCAAAATAAAGGGTACATCCTTTTGGAGAAGATTATTAAGGTGTTTTGATATCTTGGAGAAATCTTTAATAAACCTTCTATAGAAACCAACAGGACCAAGGATACTACGAATACCTTTGACGTATCTAGGACAGGGCATTTTCTCAATTACTTCAACTTTGGCTTTGTCAACTTCAATGCCTCTTTCGGAAATTTTATGTCCAAGGACAATTCCTTCATTGACCATGAAGTGGCATTTCTCCCAATTAAGAACAAGATTAGTTTCTTCACATCTCTGCAAAACTTTATCAAGGTTGTGCAGACAATTATCAAAAGAAGTTCCATAGACGAGAAGATCGTCCATGAATACTTTCACAATTTCCTCACAAAACCATGAAAGATAGCAGACATGCATCTTTGAAAAGTAGCAGGAGCATTACACAAACCAAAAGGCATTCGCCTATAAGCATAGGTTCCATAAGTACACGTAAAAGTAGGTTTTTCTTAATCTTGTTGTTTAACAGCAATTTGAGAGAACCCAGAGTATCCATCAAGAAAGCAAAAATGGGTCTTTTTAGACAACCTTTCTAACATTTGATCAATAAAAGGCAGTGGGTAATGATCTTTCTTAGTAACTTTGTTAACCTTTCTGAAGTCAATGCACATCCTATAACCTACTACTATTCTTTGGGGGATAAGCTCGTTATTCTCATTAGGCACAACAGTAATTCCCCCTTTCTTAGGGACACAATGAACAGGACTAACCCATTCACTATCAACAATAGGATAAATAATACCAGCATCAAGGAGTTTTAATACCTCGTTTCTTACCACTTCCTTCATCTTAGGATTTAAACGACGTTGATGTTCCACCACTGGTTTTGCATCGGGTTCTATATTGAAGCATGCTGACATATAGTAGGAGAAATCCCCTTTAAATCATCAAGGGTATACCCCATAGCTCCTCGATGTTTCTTCAATACTTCCAATAATCTTTCCTCTTCCTTCCTTTAAAGTTTAGAACCAATAATAATAAGATATATTTTTTATCATCAATGTAAACATATTTAAGATCGTCAGGTAAAGGTTTCAGATCGAAAACCGGATCCTTTTTAGGTGGCAATGTGGTACCCAAATCTTCCATGGGCAAGTTATGCTTAAGCATCTTAGGTTGACGACAGAGAATCTCGTCAATCTCATTTCTTTCTTCCATGAAGATCTCACTTTCGTGGTCTTCCATAAATTGCCGCAAAGCATTGTTAGGAGCAAGAGAAATAGAAGCAAGTTGTTCAACTCTAAATTCCTCATTAGGAGTTTCATTTTCATAAGGAACTTTAGCAAATTTCGAAAAATTAAACTCATAAGATTCCGCATCAAATTTAGTTAAAATTTTCTCCCTTTTATAGTCTATAATGGCTCCACACGTGTTCAAGAAAGGTCTACCAAAAATGATAGGATGGGTTTTACTAGCAGCTGAACCAAGTACTAGAAAATCAGTAGGATATTTAATCTTACCACAAAGAACTTCCACATCTCTTACAATACCAATTGGAGAGATGGTCTCTCTATTTGGAAGGTGAATAACCACATCAATTTCTTCTAGTTCGCATGGACTAATTTCATGCATAATTTCTTTGTAAAGCTCGTAAGGAATAGCACTTGAACTTGCACCAATATCACATAAACCATAATAGCAATAATCACCAATTCTAACAGAAAGCACAGGGACACTAGCTTTTCTAGTTCTACTAGGATGTGAGACAATATTAGAAGCATCCTCACAGAAGACAATCTGTCCATCTTCTACACTTTTAGTGACAAGGTCTATCACAATTCCTACTGCAGGTTCAATGTTTATTTGTTCATCAGGCTTTACATCTCTCTTTGTACTTTTATTAATTACACTAGTTATCATAGAGTGCTCCTTTACCTTATCCGGGAAAGGTATTTTCTCGATATAAGGTTCAGGTAAAATACAATCAATAGTGAAAACTTCAGTACTTCTAGTAGGAACACAATCAACAATATCCTTATATGGTGCATGATACTTGTTCCGTTCTCTTTTTGGAATTTCAATATATGAGTCAAAAGCCTTAAAACAATTTGCAATAACTTGAGAGTCTAGACCATAAGCATTACTAATATTATGAAAGTCATCAGTTCCCATAAAAGATTTAATGCATTCATAATCATAATTTATACCTGACGTTCTTCCTTTATCATTCTCCCATGCTTCAGCTTTGTCTTGAATACAATCGGGGAAGATCCCATTTAGCTTCTTGTTCCATGCGTGTAAATGATCCAGCACAAGAAGCATCCAATAGATCCTTATCATGAAGAGAAAGCCTTGCATAAAAGTTATTGATAATAATATTGTTGGGGAGCTCATGAATAGGACATTTGAGCATTAGTAACTTCAATCTCCCCCAAGCTTGAGCTGTACTCTCTCCATCACGAGGCTAAAAGTTGTATATTTGATTCTGATCTTTATGAATCTCACTGGGAGGATAAAATTTTGAATAAAAGAGAGGTACAACTTCCTCCCATTCAAGAGCTTGACCATTCTTTAGTAGCTTGTACCATTCCTCAGCTCTTCCTTTCAGTGATAATGAGAATAACTTCTTCTTGAATTGGTCTGTTGTAATACCTGCACACTTGAACAACCCACATAATTCACGTATAAAGAGCAAATGATCACCGGGATGGACAGATCCATCTCCAAAATAGCAGTTATCCATAACACGGTCAATAATTCTTATAGGTATTTTAAAAGTATCATTTTAGCAGGTGGAGATTCATCTACTACCTTAGTAGTGGTAGTAGCATTACGAAATAAGAAACTAAGTGAATTATCCATATTGAAATAAAGTAACTAACAGAAATATACAATACTCACAGTAGAAGTTTCCTTTACCAGTTCCACTCTTCAATAGCGCTTCACTCCCCGGCAACGGCGCCAGAAAATAGTCTTGATGACCCACAAGTATAGGGGGTGTATCGCAGCATTTTCGATAATAAGAGTGTCGAACCCAATGAGGAGCAGATGGTGTTGACGAGTGGCTTTCTCTGTAAATACTTAGCAAACGGATTTTTAGGGGTTTTTGATAATGCAGATAAATAAAGTGCAAGAAAATAAAAGACAATGATAATAATTGCAGCAAGTGGCCCAATCCTTTCCTTAGCAAAGGACAAGCCGGTTGAGATGACGAAACATTCTCCAGGACACATGGGAATACTGTCAAGTGCTTTCGCTTCATACAGTTGATTAATCTGCTCGAGTTGGATAAGTGTTGTGTGGGTGAACCTGTGCTAATGTACTAACCTTCCTAGGACTAATACATACTTGTGATTATACCCCTTCCAAGCATCTTCAACTACAAGAAAGTAATTAAGATAAAAACCTAACCATAGCCTTAAACTTTGAGATCCTACACTCCCTTGTGCAAAGGTTTCTTAACGGGGGTTCATGTTTCTGTCACTCCGGAAACCCCTACGATTAGTAGCCAAATACACAATGCATTCCCCTAGGCCCATAAAGGTGAAGTGTCATGTAGTCGACGTTCACATGACACCACTAGAAGAATAACACCACAACTTAAATAACAAACTATTGAATCTTTCTCAGCACAATTCCACTACTAACAACATGACTTCTCCCATGTCCTCAAGAACTAAATGAACTACTCATGAGACATCATATGGATCAAGATCAGAGATGAAATAATGATAAGTAACAATCTGAACATGAAAGATAATTTAATGGTTCACTCAATAGCATCAACTACAACGAGTAATCAACACCGGGAAAGTTTCCCCTAAGAACTATGCAAGATTCAACCCAATTGTTACAGCGGTATGGAGTGGTGATGATGGTGCTGGTGGAGATGATGATGATGATCCCGATGAAGTCCAGCTTGATGGTGGTGCTGATGGTGACGATCTCCCCTCTTCGGGGTGGAATTTCCCCGGTAAAATTCTGCTTGCCGGAGAGCTCTTTCTCTCTCTGCAGTTTTCAACCCCATAGAGGTGGCGGAATCTTTCTATGGTCGTTCCCTGAGTCTTAGGGTTTCGGGAGGACTATATACGCCAAAGAGAAGAGCCAGAGGTGGGCTAGGGTGGCCACACCACCTGGTGGCACGGCCTAGGGTGGCCAGCACCAGGGGCTTGTGTCCGCCCCCTGTGGCCCATCTCCGCTCCCCCTTTTGGCTTCCTTTGTCTTTCCTGAAAAATAGGATTTTCCATATATTTTCCGGGATTTTCTGACCTTCGTGAATTTTGCCTCCAAACAGTGCCTTTTCCATCAGAATCCTGGCTTCAGTGGTCCATCCTCCAAAAGTCATCAACCATGCAAAAATAGATGAAATGACATAAGTATCATCTCTTAATATGAAATATATCAATGAATAACAGTAAATTATGACACAGAATAGCGATGCAAAATGGACGTATCACAAGCCTAGTAAACATTTCGGAATCGGGATGGCCGAAATCTACCTAGAATAGAAACTGTTGGACTTCACTGATCCTCCGAACAGTGTCTCCCTCGAATCCGACGACAACGTCACTACTTCATACATAAGGCACCACAAAGTGTGCGTAATTATCGGGGACGCCTCAACTCAGCGTGACTCCAACGGTAACTCCATCCTTGATCCCAATATATTTTGTCAGATGACAATGTAGGAGATGATAGAAACGAAGGAGACCCGACAAACAACCGCATAATCCAAGGAGGAGGAGAACCACGTGGAGTCAAGCGGCAAACCCTTCGGCTATCAGCTGGACCATGGAAAAAATCAAGGGACGTAGTATCGGGTGTGGTCCCAATGACAGCTAAAGCCACACATGAAGATTTAATGGCCTACCAATACCTGCTCCATCACAAGAAAATGGATCTACTAAGGATGTAGAGGCAACTCGACAAAAGAAAAAGGCTAGCCAACAAATCCAGTATTCGATGGGCTCATCTAACTTCTACCCGAGGATCAGGCAGTGTAACTGGAGGAGCACAGCCAAGGAGAGGGGTCTCATGACTGCAGAACATCCCCAAAGCTGAAAGAAACAAGCTAACCCAAGATCTCGACTTATCGTTTATGTTAGTAGATCCAACATGACACGTCAGGGAAAAAACAACACAAGCCACAATTTTAGCTGCAAAAACATACTTGATTACAACTCAACCCACACCAGACGATCCTCGTGCGGCTCTCCATCGCTCCGCTCTCATGAACCTCGACATGGTGGGTGTATCTCTTGCGCAAGTGGAACAAGGAAACACACAACAACATGATAGATCCCCACACTGTCACAACAACCCTCAGTAGGTAGGGCGCACCCGACGATCGCGGTTACCACATCAAGTGCACTTTTCAAACTTTGAACCACAAGACAACACGAGAGATGCTAGTACATAGCACATGATCGATAGATCCAAGGAAGAGCGCGGTAGCCAAAGATACTACTGAAGGGCATATGCCCTGAGAGGTAATAATAAAGATCTTATTATTATATTCCAAGGATATGATAGATGTTTATTTTACATGATATAATTATATTTATTGGAAATGTTAATACATGTGTGTTTAATAAATAAATAAAGTGTTCCTAGTTATGCCTCTCTTATAAACTAGCTCGTTGATTCACAAGATGATCAAGATTTCCTGATCATGGACATTGGATGTTGTTAATAACAAGGTGACAATATTGGTTGAATGATGTGATAAACATTCATCCAAAGTATAGCAATACGTTCAAAGTCATTGTGTTTCAATTTCTATAACATCATACGAAGTAATTCTAGTCCTTAGACCATGAGATCATGTCAATCAGTAACACTAGAAGAGTAACTTGATATCATCAAATGTCACACCATAACAGGGTGACTATAAAGGTGGGTTTAGATACTCCAGAGGTGTTGTGTAGAGGCTCATGGATCAAGAGTGTTATGTGTCCATACCGATGATGGATAGATATACGCTGGGCCCTCTCAGTGATATCACATTGAGATAGCTTGCAAGCAAGTGATGTGATCACTAGAATGTATATCACGAGAACAAGAAAAGAATGCATGTCGGTAACGAGATCAAACTAGGTATGGGGATATCGATGATCGAATATCGGACATGTAATATATCGTGAGACAAAGGGACTTAGTTACTAACATTAAAGGTTCTCATGATCACAGAAGTCATCATTAAATGTGTAGGAGTCAGTATGGATCTCCAGATCCCGCTGCTGGTTATTTATCAAAGAAGGGTCTTGATCATGTAAGCATTATTCGCAAACCATAGGGTGAAACACTTAAGGGATACCGACACCATTTTGAGCAAATATGTTCCAGAGAAAAAGAATTGCAAAGCGCTAGAATTATTTCAATGGACACCAGAATTGTTTCTGGTGAAATTGCTGAAATTGATTCTGCATGTGATATTAAAATGTTGTAGGGGGTTTTATGTGAATGTTTGTTAATGAAAGTAATTAACAAAAATCTCAATAAAATAAATAAAATAGTTTTATTAAACGAGAGTTGCATTAAAATTTGTGGAAATTTAATGGAGATGAGTGGAACTTTGAGTTGAAGGGAAATTGAAGTGAGTGGGAGCTCCACCACATGGATGAAGAAGAGGTGAGGGCACCTCCCTTGGATGCCTGCCATGGAGAGGGGCTGCCCCCTCTCCCTATAAAATCTCCCCCACTCCCTCCTCGCATCTCACACCTCCTCATGAAGGATCTCTCTCCCCCTCTAGAATTATTTTCCCATGGTCTTGGATTAGCGAGATACATGTTCCTGGTGGATTTTTGTCTAGAAGGAGTTGATGCTTTCACTACATCGCTAGAGTGAGGAGGCGGAGGTTGTTCGATGGATTGGACGTGTGTGCGATCATGGATGCACTACTAATTTGCAGCGCTGGACTTCCTCTCGATCTTGAGATCGGCAAGCGAACGACTACATCATCCACGAGTCTAACCTCGTTACACTTTGTCGGTCTTCAAGGACATGTTCTCTATGGATGTATATCCATCCGTTGTTTGTATGTAGGTAGATAGATCTTGGTGCTTAGTAGTTCCCATCGTAGGAATTTTTTGTTTTCTATGTTGCAAACCCAGTAGTGGTATCAGAGCCTGGTCTATTAGTAGCTTCTTTGCACGGGTAGAACACATAAGAGTATGTGGGTGATGATGATCATGTTATTGCATCTTATATGTATTTTGGATATTGGTGGCATAGTGGGATGAAGCAGCCCAGACTAACTTTACATGTCCTCGCACATGAGACCTGTTCCACGCTTGACATGCAACTAGTTTTGCATAAGTGGCTAGCGGATGTCTGGATATCCTACTATAGTCAATATCTAATTTACAATGAGTTGCTAATAATTTGGTTATCATCGTTGTGGTTCCATGTTCGTAGGTAAGCCCGGTTCTATCTTCAAAATCCCTAAGCCACATAAAACTTGGAATTGATAAATTAGAAGTGTCTAGTTTAGATTGTTGCTGGGCTAGTGTCATGATATTTTAATGTTATAATTTAAAGTACAGTTGATACTCTTGGAAAAATAGCATATCTAACGTGTAAGTTCCATAGACCTTGTCCTTACACATAAAGGAATGATAAAGATCGTACCACGATGCACATGATAGTGATCAAGTGCAAGAACCATATCATTTCACCTTATGCATATGATGTTTTTGTTTGCATCTTATATTGCGTGTATGGCTCTTTAGTAGCATTATAATATGACCCCTCATTTAGATATCAAGATAAAATGTGTTCTTCCTTAAGTATGCACCGTTAAGAAAGTTCGTCATTTCAAGACACCACGTGATGATCGGATGTTTTTTACTCTATGCTTTCATACGACGGGTGTAAGATAGTTTTTCACATGCGAGTACTAAGGTTCTTACTAGGCGAGCCTAGCATGTACAGACATGGCCTCAGAATATGGACCGAAAGGTTAAGCATGAGTCATATGGTTGATATGATGACCATATAGATGCTCGCCTTTGAAGCTACACCAACTCACATGATGATCACACTTAGTGTAGTGGATTTGGTTTATGTAATCACCAAAAAGACACGAGGGATGTTGTTTTTGAGCGGGATTTCATTCGTAATTTGGATTAGTTGAACTTGATCTATCATAAACTTACTCTAAATAAACTTTACAAATTCTATTGTAGATGGCACCACCTACTTTTAATTTCAATGTGTTCAGGGAGAAAGAGAAACTTGCGACGAATGGTAGCAACTTTACTAACTGGGCCATGAATCTGAGGATTCTCATCACTGTTGCACAAAAGCAATATGTGCTAGACGCGCTGCTAGGCCCCCACTATCTCCTGATGCCCCTAACGAAGAAAACAATGTCTATTTGACTCGTCAGGAGGACCACAATATGGTTCATTATGGCCTAGTGTATGGGCTAGAGCCAGAACTTCAAAAGCGTTTCGAAAATGGCAATGCCTTTGATACCATGGGTGAATTGAAAATGATTTTTGATACCCATGCTGCTGTAGAGAGTTATGATGCTTCATAAAATTTCTTTAGCTGCATGATGGAAGAGAATAGTTCTGTTAGTGAGCATGTACTCAAAATGTCTGGGTACGCTAATAAGCTTGTGTCCTTGAGAATAACGATTGCCATTAACTTAGGCATACATCATGTTCTCCAATCTCTCTCACCTAGCTACAAGAGCTTCGTGATGAACTATAACATGTAGGGCATGAAGAAGTCTCTCCCCGAGCTTCTGTCAATGCTTAAGACTGTAGAAGTGGAGATCAAGTGTTGATGATCAATAAGACCACCGGTTTCAAGAAAGACAATAAAGGTAAACAAAAGGGAAATAAGGGTGGGAATGTGTTGCTGTCCCTAAAAAGAAAACCTGAGTTGGCCCTCAGTTTGATACCGATTTCTATTATTGCAAGGGGACTAGCCATTGGAAGCGCAACTGTCCCAAATATTTGGCAGACAAGCATGCTGGCAAGATGAACAAAGGTATATTTGATATACATGTTATTGATGTGTACTTGACTAGTACTCGTAGTAGCACCTGGGTATTTGATACTAGTTCAGTTTGTTGGGATATACTTTCTGGGTATCCTCACAGTTCCTCACTGACCAGGGTGGCCCACTTCGGATTAGAGCTTTGCTTCACGGGCGGCCCAGTTAGAGAGAGAAGACGGAGTCCAATCCGGCTACAGGAAGGCCTAGAAGACTTACCGACTTAGGCCCATAATGTTACTTGTAGTTTTTCAAGATGTACTCTGTAACCAACTCTTAGTCGTAGCCGGATTGATCTCTCCTGTAAAACCCTAGGCCGGATATCTATATAAGCCGTCCTAGGGAGAGCCTTTAGGGCACGTGATAACACCCAATACTTTAGACCCTCAACTCGCACAGGTGATACCATTGTAACCCATATTCCGGCTTTGCCGTATTACTAGATTGACAGTAGGAGTAGGGTCCGTCCAAAGCCAGCGGATTCGAACCTGGGTAAACTTGTGTGCTCACCATCCTGCAACACCGTACGTCTCACACCCCTCTCTTCCGCACGCCTCGAGGACCCCCTCATGGCATACTTGTCCTCAATCCGATGACAGTTGGCGCCCACCGTGGGGAAAGTGAGCTTCGGATCTGCGTTCCGAGTGGAATCTGCAAGAATCGGAATCGGCGAGACCATCGCCGTCGGTCGCATCCTCTACGCCAGCGATGTCCCTCTCATCGTTCTCGACGAGACTTGGATTCCGGCTAGGGAGGCTGTGACTGCCTATACTATCATGTCTTTTGGCGAGATCGATGTTTACATCGGTTTCGCTGAACCTTCGCAACCCACCCCAGCGGTGATGATAGAGGCAGAAGAATCTTCTGGGTCCCCTTTGTCCGCGGAGGCGGCAGAGTCCCGGATCTCAGAAAACCCTAATCCCACCCAGCCCGCACCAGTTGTGGAGATGGTGGAGAAATCCGAGCCCGAAGAAGACCTCACGGTCAAAGACGAACCTGGAGTGGATCTCTCTAGAGAAGCCGGATCCCAGATCGACCCACCCGTGGAAGTCGAAATCCAGGAGGAACATATCAACGACACTGATTCCGGCTCTAAAGATGCCGAGATAGACATGCCTTTCCTCAGGTACACACTAACATGTATGATAATGCAAGGCGCTAGCGTAGATGCAATCCTCGAAACCATTAAAAGTTTCGATATGGCTGATCACAAAAGCCGCAGGTACCTCAGGAAGCACGCATCGCACTTCGTCGGATATGTTGGATCCGGATCCGGCTCTGCCGATGCTAGAGAAAACACAAACTCGGTGCTGGAGGCAATTGGAACAAACGCCGACGTTCCCACATCCTCGGATGAATCTATGACGTCGGCAGATTTCCGAAAGTTCTCCGCGGAATACGAAGAGGAGTACAACTCCAAAGCTGTAGAAGAAGGAGAAGCCATGGATGAAGGATCCGGGGAACACTCTCCCAAAGCGCAGGATGACATGGACATCGGAGATAATCCCGAGGTCCAGATGTCCGAAAGTACCGATCAGAGCTTGACTCCGGGAAATGGACCAAAAGCCGTCTTTGCTACCGGCGCTGCCAAGAAGGCAAAGAAGAGGAACAAGAAGAACAAGACCCCGGCAAAAGACCCCCTCACAGAGGAGGTAATCGCCGAAGAATATGAAGAAGACTCGGATGGAGCACTTATCCCAGACGAACCGAAAAAAGAAGCATCGGTGGATGGACACGTGATCACTTAAGGTGCGCGTATACTCATCGATGCTGCATTAACCACACCTATCCCTACAACTGCAGAACTTACTGTAGATGAGCTAGACGAAAGGGCCCAGGCCCTAGAAGCGTGTCGTCAACAACTCCTTGATGAAGCCAAAAACATCGAGGTGGAGAAGAAGCGTATGTCAAACAAGGAGTACATGTCCCGTCTGCATCAGAAGACACAGAAGCGTCACATAGATGACAACCAATTCCCACGTGTCCGTGTCGCCCTTTTTGGAGATGAGATGGGGAAGCCACGGAAGGATAGCAACGGAGATTGGGTATACCCAACACCAGTGCAAAATACCGTGGCAGCTCGCGAAATTCTATCGGCTAATCCAGGACCAGAGGAGATACGTTTGGGTATCAAGCTACTCAATAAGGGACTAGAGCAGCAAAAGGTCACCCTGTCTGGAAGTCAAAAGCTGGTCTCGGATTCCGACCAATGTCGCACAGATCCGGCATGGGCTGACGTAAGATCCCACTATGTTCGGGCGTAGTATCGTCACCCCGAACGCAGGGAAGACAATTATTCAAGAACCGGATTGTCGGGGCATCACAGCAGAGCTACACATAACTGGAGCAATGTCGCTCCAATAGCCAAGAAAGACGCGATCGTTGCACTGAATCCGAGGAATCCTCCCCGAAAGGGGGAAGATAAAGAGAAACGTCGGGAGGAGGATCGTCAGAGAATGCCACCTCCCAGACATGAAAACCGTCCGGCTGAGCCTCACCATGGTGGGAACGACGGACGAAGGAACGACGAAAACCACGCTGGAACAAGCCGGCAGGGGGATCGTCATAGTCAAGAACCTTCCCGGAGCCGGAATAATGACGCTCCGGACTGAGGCCGGCGATCAGCCGAAAACTATCCAGCTGCACCACCCTCTCCACCACACAGTTATCACAACGGCCCCCAAGGAGGTCAAGGAGGACGACATGGCGGAGGAGGTGGTGGCAGAAGCCGAAGTCCGGCTCCAAGGCACCGCAACCATAGCCGACATTTGGGACGATCCCTATCCCCGAATGACGCAAGGCACAGGATCAACTCCAATATAGAGGCTCGGCGCTACGAAAACGATGATGTATACGTGGGCCCAAAATGCTTCGGACCACGCATCAGAGCTACAAAGTTCTCGGAAGGATTTGCTATCTCAAGACATATCCAAGCCTATGACGGCATTGCTCGACCAGACACCTGGTTACAGGATTTCTTCCAAGCCTGCTGCATCGCCAAAGGCGGAAACAGCCTGGTCGCAACCCGATATCTCCCACTTATGTTGCGGAAGACGGCACGATCATGGCTCAATGAACTTCCGGTGAACACCATCCATAACTGGTATGATTTACAAAGTGCGTTCTTTCAGAATTTCGAAGGCACATATCGGAGACCCTGTACGGTTTGAGACCTACAGCATTGCACCCAGAAAGCCGGAGAAACTTGCCGGGATTACCTCGGACGATGGATTGACACCAAGAACTCCTGCGAAGGAGTAAATGATCAAACTGTGATTGAAGCTTTCATCGCAGGTCTCCCAATTGGTTTACTGTGCCATCGCTTGAAGTGTGACAAGGTTACTGATCTGGGAGAGATGATAGAAACAGCGAGCAAGTATGCAGATGTTGACGACGATGCAGTGGGATTACTCAATGTCCTGGCTGTACCTCAGTCGGCAAAACAACCAAAGCAACAAGCTCAGAATCGCAAAAATACCTCGGAAGAAAAACCCAACGCAGAGACAGCAGTAGTCACTATTGTTTCCGGGTCTGGAGGACGAGGAGGACGTGACGGAGGCCGCGGGCGTGGCCGTGGGACATCAAGGGTCCAGGGTAGAGGAGAGCAACAACCAGGCAAAACCTACACTTGGGCCGACATCGCCAATAACCCATGTGTGCATCACTTGGACGCCAATGGGGGCTTGTCCCACACAAACACTGAGTGTCGTTTTAACGACGACATCAAGAGAGATGATACCTCGGGCTACAAAGCTAAGCGGAAGAAGGGAAAGAAAAATCCCGAAAAGGACAAAGAGACCAAGGAAGATTTCGACATGGAGGAAGCCGATGCTTCAAATCCCAAGTCGGAAGGGAAGAAAACTTTTCCCACCAAGAAGGACACTTACGTCACCTACCTCGGATCTCAACCAGCAAAGGTCAAGAAAGCAGTTCTCCACGAGCTCAACGCAACAGTTCCGGCTGTCCCTCAGTATCTGGACTAGTCGGAAGTGGCAATAACATTTGACCGCGCTGATCATCCGCCTAAGCTACATAGGCAAGGAAAATACGCCTTAATCGTCAAACCACTTATTGATGGTTATGGTTTCTCCAAGACCCTCATGGACGGTGGTAGCAGTATCAATATTCTCTATGTCGAAACGCTACGTCGGATGAAGATCTCGGAAACACAGCTGAACCATAGCTCTGTGATCTTTCACAGGGTTGTCCCAGGAAGACAAGCTAATTCCCTAGGAGAGATCACTTTGGATGTTACTTTTGGAACTCCAAAGAATTATCGGACGGAGGCACTTTCCTTCGAAGTGGTCCCGTTCAAGAGCGCATACCTAGCTATATTCGGACGTCCGGCTTACTGGGATTTTATGGCTCGTCCGTGTTACATTTACAATATGATGAAAATTCCAGGTCCCAACGGCGCGATCACATCAGGGGAGACCCAAAGAAGGCGCGAGAGCGCGAAGATGGAAATGCCGCCTTTGCCGAAGCCGAGCTGCACGCCTAGGAGTACCAGGAGATCAAGAAGAGCATAGATCCGTCCGAGATGCCCGCAACAAAGAAGGAGGTCACAAAGCCAAATCCGGAGTTCAAGGCATCAGAAGAGACGAAGACGACGCCGTTGAAGGATGATGACCCCTCCAAGGTGACCCAGATAGGCGTAGGCCTAAGTAGCGCATAGGAAAGCGCACTCATCAAGTTCCTCCATGCAAATCAAGATATCTTCGCATGACAGCCATCTAACATGACCAGAGTACCTAGGGAACTTGCCGAGCACTCTCTAAATGTAAACCCGAATGCTAAACTCGTCAAACAGTCCTTACGACGGTTTGGTGATGAAAAGCGTAAGGCAATAGCTAAGGAACTAGCGTGGCTCGAGTTAGCCGGATTCATAGAAGAGGTCATGCATACTGATTGGTCGGCCAACCCTGTAATGGTCCCTAAAAAGGACACCACTGATTTAAGGATGTGTGTTGATTATACCGCCTTGAACAAGGCTTGTCCAAAAGATCCATTCGCTCTACCTAGAATTGATCAAGTTATCGATTCTACAGCAGGCTCGAAACTCCTCTGTTTTCTCGACGCATATTCCGGTTATCACCAAATCCGAATGAAGGAATCTAACAAAGTCAAAACTTCATTCATAACCCCCTTCGGAACCTTCTGTTTTGTTACGATGCCCTTTGGGCTGAAGAACGCAGGAGCTACGTACCAGCGCACGATGCAGCATTGCCTCCATGATCAACTCGGACGCAATGTACATGCATACGTAGATGATATCGCGGTCATGTCCAAAAAGAAGGAAACATTGATTTCCGACTTGGAGGAAACGTTTGCCAATCTACAAAAATACAACATCATGCTTAACCCGAAGAAATGCTTCTTTGGAATACCAGCCGGAAAATTGTTAGGTTTCATCATGTCTCAAAGAGGCATAGAGGTAAACCGTGACAAAATCAAGGCTATTCTCAACATTTCCAGGCCATATCGCCTGAAGGACGTACAAAGATTAACTGGTTGCATTGCTGCGGTCAGTCGATTTGTAAGCCGGCTTGGTGAAAGAGCCGCACCATTATACAAACTCCTGAAGAAGACCAAGGATTTTGTCTGGACTGACGAAGCTGAAGCTGCACTACAAGACATGAAGAAAGTACTCTCATTTGCTCATATCCTTGCAGCGCCGGAACCTCAGGAACCGATGTTGCTCTACATTGCTGCGACAAATAAGGTTGTCAGTATCGTTATGGTAGTGGAGAGACCAGAAGAAAATCAGGAACACCTGGTGTAGCGTCCGACGTACTTTGTCAGTGAGGTCCTGACAGAGTCAAAACAGCGGTATCCGCACTATCAAAAGTTGGCTTACGGTGTTTTTCTAGCATCTCGTAAGTTACGACACTATTTTCAGGAGCACCCAATTACCATGGTGAGCAAGGCTCCCATGAGAGATATAATCAACAATAGCGATGCCACGGGACGCGTCGCCAAATGGGGCATAGAGCTTGCAGCTTTCGATATTGAGTACAAACCCCGGACAACAATCAAATCCCAGATCCTTGCCGACTTTGTCGCTGATTGGATAGAGACCAAGGAGAACATGGTCTTCCCTGAGTCGGAATATTGAACCCTCTTTTTCGATGGGTCTAAAGCTCGAGGGGGCTCGGGGGCTGGCGTGGTGCTCAAATGACCCCAAGGAGATAAACTTTTATACGTGTTGCAGATCCACTTCACGGTGACAAACAACATTGCCGAGTATGAAGCACTGCTACATGGAATCCGGATTGCTAAGGATATTGGCATCCGATGTTTGATGTGTTACGGAGATTTGGATCTTGTTACTCAACAAGTCTTGGATATTTGTAATGCAAATAAGCACATGGCAGCATATAAAGCTGTCGTGGATGATCTATCTAAATCGTTTGAAGGGTTTGAAGTTCAACACATCCCTCGAGCAGAAAATGAGGAAGCAGATGCATTATCTCGAATAGGCTCTGCGCGGAAAGAGGTCCCGGATGGCGCATTTTTAGAGCACCTCAAAGTTCCCTCGATAAAGGGAGTAGATGAGGAATATCCGACCAAATTCGACTCACCTTTGATAGCAGTTCTGGCTGTAATTCCCAGCTGGACTCAACCCTACCTCGATTACTTGGTAGATGGCAAATTACCCAAAGACGAGGTGTTGAGCCGACAGATTATCCGACGAGCAAAAGCCTATACTATTGTTAAAGGTGAGCTCCATAAATGGAGTATTTCTGGGGGGTTTCAGCGCTGTGTATCTCTGGAAGAAGGAGTGGAAATCTTAAGGGAAATCCACAAAAGCGAGTGTGGTCACCACGCTGCAGCCAAATCTCTAGTGGCAAAAGCTTTTCGACATGGATTTTTCTGGCTTACAGCTCAGGCAGATGCCGAACGATTAGTCAAGACATGCAAAGGCTGCCAAAAATACGCCAAGCAAGCTCATGTTCCGGTTGATCAGCTACGAACAATACCTATAACATGGCCCTTTGAGGTCTAGGGGCTTGATATGGTAGGACCTTTTAAACGAGCCCCAAGTGGATTCACTCACCTCTTAGTGATGGTGGACAAATTCACAGAGTGGATCGAGGCAAAACCTGTCACTAGTTGTGATGGAGCAACAGCCAAAAGATTTGCCGAGGATGTTATAATCCGGTATGGTTATCCGCATAGTATTTTCATGGACAATGGGAGTAACCTTTCCATGGGAGAACTGGCTGAATTCTGCGATGAGCAAAATATCCAGCTTGACATTGCGTCAGTCGCACATCCACAGGCTAACGGACAAGTCGAAAGAGCAAATGGTTTAATTATACAAGGCTTGAAACCAAGACTCGAAGCTCCACTGAGACGTGCTGCGGGGGCTTGGGCAGAGGAACTACCCTCTGTAATTTGGAGTTTACAAAAAACTCCGAACAGGTCAACGGGACATACACCTTTCTTCTTGGTCTATGGCGCAGAAGCAGTTCTTCCTAGTGATTTGATTCATACTTCTCCTAGAGTGGCCGTGTATATTGAAGAGGATGCCGAAATTTCTCGACAAAATGATCTTGACTTAGTCGAAGAAGTTCGTGTCCTTGATGAAATGAGATCTACAGCCTATCAGCAGAACTTACGCAAGTATCATAGCTAGAGAGTCCGAACTAGATCTTTCAATAAATGTGATTTGGTTCTCCGGCTTGTGCAACAAAGAAAGCACAAACTTTCCCTAGTATGGGAAGGGCCCTTTTTAGTTAGTCGAGTATTGCACAATGGATCGTACTACTTAACTGACATGAGGCCATTCAAAGAAAGACATGCTACTAAGAAGAGAAAGAAAGCTGGAGGCAGTACAAATCCAGATGAGTTAGACAGACCGTGGAATATTGCTCAGCTACGTCCCTTTTATTCTTAGTTTATCCTTCTTTGTAATCATAGATATGCACATGTTCTGTGAGAAATAAAAGTTTTGGTTACCTCAAGGTTTTTCTGAGAAGTTTGTACCATCTTATTTCCTAATGATCATGTTGTAGTCGAAAATCCCAGAATGCTTGAAAGTACTTTATGCTCATGTTTGTTCTGGTTTAGATTTCCGATTCTAAAACTACTACCTTCGGGTATAACTCTAAAAATTCTAGTCTTTACTTTGGTTATTTGTCTGATTGTTGGATGCGGGTATTTTTACGAGTAGTGAATTGTTAGTACTAGAAGCCGACTTTGTTTCCGAGTTTAAACTGGTTTAGCAATTGAGCTCCGTTGCTCGGCAAAGTTTCCGGCTGAAGGTTTAGCCGGATCACGAAAGGGACGAGGCGGAAAGCCAGATAAACGATAAGTAGAGATGGAAAAATTTGAAGTGCTTATGAAAATATTTCAGGCACGCAAAAATTCTAAGACAAAAGTGCTGAATAGATAAAAAACTTAGCACTAGCAAAAGTCATAGTACTTAATATTTACAAGCGCATCATGTTCTTTCACAGAATAATACATAAGTTTGTGGTCTATGATGCAGGAGGAGATGAAGGAGCTGCCGGCTCGATGGTTACTCCGCATTAATATCGTTCTGAGATGTCCGGATCCGAGGTGGTCCGTTCATCGTCGGAAGCTTCTTAGGTTTCTTCTAGAGGAGGTGGCGGGGTATCTACGCGGGTGAAGAAGGGGATCTCGTAGCTATTCAGATAAGCTACGTGGCACCCATATCCGGCGCAGGAGTGCATGATGGCTTGAAGGTCTTGCTCCTGGTCGTCTTCGTCTACCTTGCAGTACCCTCTGGTCACTTGCCATATCTCCATGTTTCCATGGTGGCTCATGACCATGGTGAGAGCGTTCTGCGTAGCAGTCCGCGCGTAGGACATGTTTCAGTCCCGAACAAGCTGCGGCATCTCCTTGTCCTTGTCCCGCACCTGAAAATCCGACATGCTTGGCATGTCCGGAATCCTCAGGGACTCGCCAATGTCTTCAATAGACTGGCGGAAGTCATGCAGAAGATCACCAACTTGGGTAAGCCGGTGGGTGCGGGGTTCGGAGGAGGAAGAGTCCGACAAGTTCAGTGGACCTAAACACAAAACAAGTCAGGGAAAATCCGACATGGATGAAAGTCAAAGAAATGATAAATCAGACAGATGGAACGTACCAAGAATGACGTCGTCAATCTTGGTCTTCTCCTCCCGGAGACTCTGGAATTCAGCCCGGAGCGCTTCGGAGAGATCTTTCTCTCTGCCAAGCTCATTCTTGAGGTCCGAGATAACTTTATCTTGAGCGGCAATCTTGCGATCGCGCTCTTCAGTGGCCATGGAGGAGGATTCAAGGACTTGAGCTATGCTCCTTTCATGATCAGCCTTGAGCTTATCCAGCTCTTGGCGGAGTCCCTTGTTTTCCACCACCAGGGTCTTGAGGTTCTCGGCCTCTTCAATCATAGCGATGGATTGTTTCACCAACGCTGTAAGTCAAAAAGAACAACAGTTCAGAAAAATCGACATTGAAAAAGCAAAAGACAAGGTTTGAATCTCGGAATGTTTACCTTCGGCTTCATCCTTGGCTACCTTGAGCTCAGCATTTTTAAGCCGGGGAGCTGTGATCTCTCTTCGCTTGTCACATACATTGGTTAATAATTCCTGGTTATAGGAACATACTTTCTGTAAGTCAGAATACCCAAAGTCAGAAGGCTACTTAAGACTTGGGCTAATATTTTTTGCTAAATATCAGCACGAGCCTTGGGGGCTACACTAGTTCGTTCTTTGGCATCCTAATGAAAGCATGAACCCGGATTTCTATATCCTACTTCATGCTTGGGGGCTAGAGGATATGATATAACATAATGTAAAAAACAAGAGTTGTAATTCCGACTTACATATTACTCGCGGGTCAGTTTGTCTAACCCCGCGTTTACTTCAGCTGCCACCTTCTCGGCGAGGGTAAGAGGAATTACTGGGGCTGTTGGAAGCTCGCCAGTCCTGATTCTCTCGTCGCGAAGGCGAACTTGAGCGAGAAGGTCAGAGAACTTGACGTCCTCTGCTTCTTGCGCTTCCTCTTCGGGGGATAGATGGCTTTTGTCCAGGACTTGCCTGGCCAGCCGCTGGATCTCCTCTGCAGATTTCCGGGATAAGCCAAACTTGGCAAGTCCGGGATTGCTGAGGAGGTTGTCGGCGAAGACTTCAGCCGAGGGATCATTACCCGAAGAGGGTTCACCCTTATCTTGAGCTGACGCACCCACGGTGACGTCAGTGTGTGACCCAAGGATCACAGACGCCGTTGGAGGAGCCGGATCTTCTACAATAACCGGAGAAGGAGTAATCGCCGGTGTTGTAGAAGGTTGAGGGGCAGGAGTCGGAGGAGCCGTGGCAGGGGAAGCTATGGTAAGCTTCGTTTGTCGCTAGGGCTTCGAAGGAATCCCTTTCCCCTTGCCCTTGATGATTGGTTTTGCTCTGAGAAAGTAGTAAAGTCGGAAACATTACATCTCGGAAAGAAACTTGAGTAAAGTACAAAGGCGAAAATGTTGTGACAAACGGTTACCTTTTCACGACTGGCACCTCCTTTGTGCCAATTGCCACTGTCAGAGCTTTACGCTTCTTGAGTGCAAGATCCGGCAATGGGACTACTTCGGTCTCCTGAGAAAACTTAGGAGGATATCCTTCGAGTGGAGCAAGCTCCGACTCGGGGAGGTCAGCAAGCTGAAAACAGGAAAGCAATTAGCATTGCTATATATAACTTAAAGATTGAAACACATGAAAGGTGTATTGATGGAAGCTTACCAGCCCCACGGGGTTTTCCGCCGTGTGCATATCCATAGAAACCTCCGGAATTTTCCTCTCGATCCGCTCCTTGATTAGCCAATAGATCTGGCTTATGTAACCCTGGGCGGTGTAGGCTTTGGGGCTGATGCGGAGGGAAACTTTTTTGGAAGACGTGATGGAGTGCATCAGTCTATCCCCGTGGTACTGAAGTGGCTGGATCCAACGTGAGACCCAGCAATGGACTAAGTCGGATCCCTTCAGACCCTTGTGCTTGATCAAATACTCGATCCGCCTCTTAGCGAGGATCAGATCGTCGGTAAGAGCCGGAGCTGCCTCGTCCTAGGAAGGTTGGGTTGTGGTGGCTCCGTCGACAAAAGCCGGCAAAGCAGTAGCTTTGCCGGGAGCCGGAATATCCCTATGGTAAAAGAAAGTGGCTGGCCATTGTTTGACCGAGTCACTGGCAGAAATTTTGGGATAAGCCCGGCCTCGTCTAACAGAAAAACTAATGGTACCGGTGATATAAGGAACACCGGTAGTAATGGAATTTCTCCGGACATGGAAATAGTACCGAAAGAGAAGCAAACTCGGCCTAATGCCGAGAAAGCCCTCGCAAAGCGCAACATATGCGCTTATTGCTAGAAGAGAATTGGGAGGAAGATTGTGGAGTTGAACTCCATAGTGATCTATCACCTCGGAGAAGAACTCCGAGGGGGGAAAGGACAAACCTCGGTCCAGATGGGTGCCGAAGTGGACACGCTCGCCCTCGCGCGGGTTGGGGACGGTTTCGCCGAGGCCGGTCCGCCAGTCGGCGGCGGCGAGAAGCCCCTCCTTCTCCCTGTTCTTGAGGCCTGCCTCGTCGAGGGCGGAGGGGATCCAGATTCCCCGGAAACTCTCTTTCTCCGCAGCTGCTTCCGCCGACGCCGCCGCCGCTGCCGCCGCCAAACCAGAGGAAGAAGAAGAGGAAGCCATTTTTCTCTGGTGAAAAATGTGACCTTGAAGTGGCAGCGCTAGGAGCTCTGTGGGAGGAGGACGAGGTGGCTCTGGGTGCGCAAGAGGATTGGGAAGGAAGGAACAGCAAAGGACTGGTGGAGAGGAGAAGAAGAAATCTAAACCCCTTATATTCACCTACCTGCGCCAAGATTCGTGCAAACGCTACAGTGTAACCGCCACGCGTCGTGGAAAGAACTGGGGAGGGCCCGCGTGATGATTGCGTCGCCTCGATCTCCACGGACGCATTGAAACGGCGCCTCGGTTCCGCGAACCACGGACCCACCAACGATCGTACTGACTGAACGTCTGTTAGATGACGTGACTTGACCATGCTTGTGTCAGGTGGCATTAGAGACCAAGTTCCGGCTTAGTTTAAAAGCGAGCTGGAAAATCCGAGTAACCAATTGAAAGGTCCGACTTACTTTTAAGACCCGGATCGTATTTTTTGTTGTGAAGTTTCAGGAACCCTTCAAGATTTTGCAAGCCGAAGATCAAGCTAGACGATGATAAAATCCGACTTTGGATCTTGGAGGCCTCTAGGGGCTGCTGTTGGGGATATACTTTCCAGGTATCCTCATAGTTCCTCACTAACCAGGGTGGCCCACTTCGGGTTAGAGCTTTGCTTCACGGGCGGCCTAGTTAGAGAGAGAAGACGGAGTCCAATCCGGCTACAAGAAGGCCCAGAAGACTTACCGACTTAGGCCCATAATGTTACTTGTAGTTCAAGATGTACTCTGTAACCAACTCTTAGTCGTAGCCGGATTGATCTCTCCTGTAAAACCCTAGGCCGGATATCTATATAAGCCGTCCTAGAGAGAGCCTTTAGGGCACGAGATAACACCCAATACTTTAGACCCTCAACTCGCACAGGCGATACCATTGTAACCCATATTCCGGCTTTGCCGTATTACTGGATTGACAGCAGGAGTAGGGTCCGTCCAAAGCCGGCGGATTCGAACCTGGATAAACTTGTGTGCTCATCGTCCCGGAACACCGTACGTCTCACACCCCTCTCTTCCGCACGCCTCGAGGACCCCCTCATGGCGTACTTGTCCTCAATCCGACGACACAGTTGCTAATATATGTAACTCGAATCAGGGGCTGTGGAACTAGCGATAGCTAGCAAGGGATGAGGTCACGATGCGTGTCGGCAATGGATCAAGACTTGATGTGATCGACATCAGAACGCTGCGTCTCCATCTACCATGGGGACTAGTTATAAATTTAAATAGTTATTATTTGGTGCATGCGCTGAGCATGATCATTATATGTGGATCGTGTTTGTTGCGAAGCGGTTATTCATTTAAATCTGAAAACAATGGTTGTTCGATTTATATGGATAATATCTTTTATGGTCATGCACCTGTGATGAATGGTTTTTATGTTGAATCTCGATAGTGGTGATACACATATTCATAATGTTGATGCTAAAAGGATTAAACTTGATAATGATATATCTGCATATATGTGGCACTACTGTCTAGGTCATATTGGCGTAAAATTCATGAAGAAGTTCCATTCTGATGGACTTTTGGAATCACTTGATTTTGAATCATTTGATACATGTGATCCATGCCTTATGGGTAAGATGACTAGAACCTCGTTTTCCGGTACAATGGAGGGGGCGATAGATTTGTTGGAAATCATACATACTGATGTATGTGGACCAATGAGTGTGTCGGCGCGAGGTGGATATTGTTATTTTGTTACTTTCACAGATGATTTAAGTAGATATGGGTATATCTATTTGATGAAACACAAGTCTGAAACCTTTGAAAAGTTGAAGGAATTTCAGAGTGAAGTGAAAAATCATCGTAATAGAAAGATTAAATTTCTACGGTCTGATCGTGGAGGTGAGTATCTAAGTTACGAGTTTAGCACACACATGAGAGAGTCTGGAATAGTTTCACAACTCACGCCTACCAGAACACCACAACGTAATGGTGGATTGGAGCATCGTAAGCATACCTTATTGGATATGGTTCAATCTATGATGTCTCTGACTGACTTGCCACTTTCATTTTGGGGTTATGCACTGTAAATCGCTGCATTCACTTTAAATCGAGCACCATCTAAATCCGTTGAAAAGACATCGTATGAATTGTGGTTTGGAAACAAACCTAAGTTGGCATTTCTTGAAGTTTGGGGATATGATGTTGATGTGAAGAAACTTCAGCCTGATAAACTTGAACCCAAAGCGGAAAAATTCATCTACATAGGATACCCAAAAGAAACAATTGGGTATTCCTTCTATCATAGATCCGAGGGCAAGGTTTTCGCTACCAAGAATGGATCCTTTCTAGAGAAAGTGTTTCTCGCGAAAGTTGTGAGTAGTCGGAAGGTAGAACTCAAAGAGATTATTGAACCTTCTCTTCATGAAACGTGAGTGGCGCAGCATCGAAAATTGTTCTGGAGTTAACTTCACCGGATGAAGAAGGAGCTAATGATAAAGATCATGAAACTCTGAAATAGGACACTACCAAACCTCACAGGTCAAGAAGGACACATGCAGCTCCTAAACTGTACGGAAATCCTGTCGTGAATTTCATGGTAGATGGAATTGATGACCCTACGACGTATGAAGAAGCAATGATGAGTCCGTATTCCAACAAATGAATAGAAGCCATGAAATCCAAGATGGGATCCATGTACAAAAATCAGGTTTGGACCTTGGTGGACTTACCTCACGACCGAAAGGCTGTTGAGAATAAATGGATTTTCAAGAAGAAAACTAATGCTAATGGTAATGTGACCATCTATAAAGCTCGACGTGTCGCCAAGGGGTTTCGAAAAATTCAAGGAGTTGACACAATGAGACTTTCTCTTGTAGCGATGCTAAAATCGGTTAGGATTATGTTAGCAATTGCTACATATTTCGATTATGAAATATGGTAGATGGATGTAAAACATGCATTCCTCAATGGTAATATTGAAGAAGAGTTGTATATGATACAACCAAAGGGTTTTGTCGATCCTAAGGATGCTGACAAGGTATGCAAGCTTCAGCGATCCATCTATGGACTAAGCAAGCATCCCGAAGTTGGAATCTCTGCTTTGATGAGGTGATCAAAGAGTTTGGATTTGTCCAAACTTATGAAGAGGCTTGTATTTACAAGAAAGTGAGTGGGAGAAATGTGGCATTTCTAATATTATATCTGGATGACATATTATTGATTGGAAATGATATAGATCTTTTAAACAGTGTTAAAAGTTATCTAAACAGCAAATTTTCAATGAAGGACCTTGGTGGAGCATCATACATATTAGGCATTAAGATCTATAGAGATAGATTAAGACACCTAATTGGGTTATCACAAAGTACATACCTTGATAATATTTTAAAGAAGTTTAAAATAGACGGAAGTAAGAAGGGGTTCTTACTTATGTTGCAAGGCAAGACACTGAGTAAAACTCAAAGTCCGGCTACGACGGAAGAAAGAGAGATAATGGATAAGATCCCCTATGCCTCAACCATAGGCTCGATAATGTATGCCATGCTATGTACAAGATCGGATGTGTCACATGCTATTAGTTTGACTAGTAGGTGCCAATCTGATCCAGGTTCGGAACACTAGATAGTGGTCAAGAATATCCTAAAGTACTTAAGAAGAACTAAGGAAATGTTTCTTGTGTACGGAGGTGAAGAAGAGCTGGTCGCTAAGTGTTATGTCGATGCTAGTTTTGACACATATTCGAATGACTCTAAGTCTCAAGCCGGATACGTATTTCTCATGAACGGAGTAGCAGTTAGTTGGAGGAGCTCCAAACAACCTGTGGTGGTGGGATCAACAACCGAGACGGAATATGTTGATGCTTTAGAAGCGGTGCAGGAAGGTTTGATTGAAGGAGTTCATAACTGAACTAGGTGTGGTTCCTAGTGTGTTGGACTCAATGGTGATCTATTGTGACAACAATGGATCCATAGCCAATGCCATGGAACCAAGGTCTCACGAGAATTCCAAGCATAGTAAGCGCCGGTTTCACTCCATACGCGAGCATGTCAAGGATGAAGATATAAAGATTTTTAAAGTACACATGGATCTCAATGTAGCAGATCCGTTGACTAAAGTTCTCCCTAGGGTAAAACATGATCAACACCAGAACTCCATGGGTGTTAGATTTATCACTATGTAAACTAGATTATTGTCTCTAGTGCAAGTGGGAGACTGAAGGTAATATGCCATGAGAGGCAATAATAAAGTTTTTATTATCATATTCCATGTATATGATAGATGTTTATTTTACATGCTATAATTGTATTGATTGGAAACATCAGTACATGTGTGTTTAATAAGCACATAAAGTGTTCCTAGTTATGCCTCTCTTATAAACTATCTCGTTGATTAACAAGATGATCAGGGTTTCCAGATCATGGACATTGGATGTTGTTAATAACGAGGTCACAACATTGGTGGAATGATGTGATGAACATTCATCAAAAGTATAGCAATATGATCAAAGTCATTGTGTTTAAATTGCTATAACATCATATGAAGTAATTCTAGTCCTTAGACAATGAGATCATGTCAATCACTAACACTAGAAGAGTAACTTGATAACATAAATGTCACACCGTAACAGGGTGACTATAAAGGTGGCTTCAGATACTCTGAAGGTGTTATGTAGAGGCTCATGGATCAAGAGTGGTATTTGTCCATCCCGATGATGGATAGATATACTCTGGGCCCTCTCGGTGCTATCTCATTGAGATAGCTTGCAAACAAGTGATGCGATCACTAAAATGTTATATCACGGGAACAAGAAAAGAGTGCATGTCAGTAGCGAGACCAAAATAGTTATGGAGATACCAATGGTTGAATCTCGAACATGTAATATATCACGAGACAAAGGGATTTAGTTACTAACATTAAAGGTTCTCACGATCACAGAAGTCATCGTTGAATGTGTAGGAGTCGGTATGGATCTATAGGTCCCGCTGCTGGTTATTGATTGAAGAAGGGTCTCGATCATGTCTGCATTATTCGTGAACCATAGGGTGAAAACTTAAGTGATACCAACACCATTTGGAGAAAATATGTTCTAGAGAAAATAATTGCAAAGCACTGGAATTATTTCAATGGACACCAGAATTGTTTCAGGTGAAATTGCTGAAATTGGTTCTGCATGTGATATTGAAATGTTGCAGGGGGTTTTATGCGAATGTTTGTTAATTAAAGAAATTAATAAAATTCTGAATAAAATAAATAAAATAGTTTTATTAAATGAAAGTTGCATTAAATTTGGTGGAAATTTAATGGAGATGAGTGGAATTTTGAGTGGAGGGGAAATTGATGTGAGTGGGAGCTCCACCACATGAATGAGGAAGAGGTGGGGGCACCTCCCTTGGCCGCCGGCCATGGAGAGGGACTTCCCCCCACTTCCTATAAAAGGCCCCCACTCCTTCCTCTCATCTCACACATCCTCGTGAAGGATCTCTCTTCCTCTCTAGAATTATTTCCCCATGGTCTCGGATTAGCGAGATACATGTTCCCAGTGGCTTTTCATCTAGAAGGAGTTGTTGCTGCTGCATCGCTAGAGTGAGGAGGCGGATGTTGTTCGGTGGACCGGACATGTGTGTGATCATGGATGCGCTGCAATTTGCGGCGCTGGACTTCCTCTCGATCGTGAGATTGGCGAGCGAACGTCTACATCATCCACGAGTCTAACCTCGTTACACTTTGTTGGTCTTCAAGGGTATGTTATCTATGGATGTATATCCACCCATTGTTTATATCTAGGTAGATAGATCTTGGTTCTTAGTAGTTCCCATCATACGATTTTTTTTGTTTTCTATGCTGCAAACCCAACAACTACAACGGTGATAGTGAGGATGATTATGAATTATGTGGAGCCAGTTGCTTTACCCGACGGGTTCGCAATACTCCAGTACCCAAAGACATCAAATTCTCTCACGACCACCAAAAATATGACACAAACTATAGGGTGGATCCAAGGCCACTGCACTGCAAAGCCTACAGCTGCTCCTAACCAGTTGCGACCGATCTTGGCTAAGGCAGTTACCCGAAGAAACCATGAGCAGCTAGAACAATCATGAATACAAGTTCATCCGAAATTTCCACTCCATGTTCAAGCGACCTGCATCCGTGGAACAATTGCGGCCATGTAAGAAGAAATCTAGAGAATCAATACGATCCTTCATTTAGCGATGGAACATCATCAAAAACTCAGCATAAACTATATCTGATGAAAGTGAAATTAACACCTTCAATGACGGCCTTCGCCGGTGAGAGTTCAAGAAGAGATGGGACGGGTTAAGCCCAAAACAATCTCGCGGCTAATGGATATGGGAAATCGCTGGGTCGACGGAGAAGACGCCGTATACAATAAGCGAATGCGCTCACCTGAAGAAGATAGGGACATGCGAGGCAATGATAGAAGGCGACAAAATAACGACGGACACGGTGGACCAAGCTATGTTGCATCCGGTTTTTTAGGGGGGGGACAACCGAAGAAACGACGACCACAATAGCGGATACCAAAGAGATGATGTTGGAGGAAGCCAATCAACATAGAGATACCAACCAAGGGTTCGGGATCCCCAATGTCCCCAATGCAAATGCTAGAAGGACCCTGCAACATGCACTTCTATGTCGACTTAACAGGCAAAAGGCGATCAAATCACCTCATGAAGGATTGCCGAACATTTCTAAAGATGCAGGAAGTGTGCAATGCAAAGGCAACGAAAGCAGCAAGCCAAGGATACGCCACCACACCTAGAGACCTGGAAATTGGCACACCACCACCTCCATCAATGTAGCCGTCAGCAGGACAAGGACAACCCGCTACAAACGAAAACAAAGAGGACAAATACCCCAGCTCTAGAGGAGTAATGTCGATGATCCAAAAAGGGCGCCCATCCAATAGGATCGATAAAATGATTACACGGCAAGTTAACATGGTAGCAACGGCACCACCAGCCACACCCGAATATCTCCATTGGCTAGAATAGGAAATTACATTCATCAGAGCTGATCATCCACTTTGAGTCGCACGACCAGGCCACTCGGCTCTAATAGTAGAGGTGCAAGATGGTGGATTTTATATGAGTAAAGTTTTCATGGATGCGGGGAGAAGAATCAACCTAATTTATGCCAAGACACTCAAGGCGATGAATTGCTCTTTAGAAAATTTAGCACCAACAGAAACATATTTCCACGGCATAGTCCCAAGTAAAGTTGAAATTCCCTTAGGTAAAATATCTCTTGACGTTGTTTTTGGATCCAAAGAAAATTTCAGGCATGAAAAGCTCGAGTTCAAAGTCATGGACTGGCTATCATAGTATCATGTGATCCTGGGTTGCCTGGCCTTCGCACGATTCATGGTAGTACCACATTATGTGTACCTGGTTATGAAAATGCCAGCCCCCAAAGGGGTCATAACAGTGAAGGGCACTTTTACACGTTCCGACAGTTACGATCGAGAGTTAAACAAAATCTCTGAATCCTTTGGGATGGTGACCGAGTTTGAGCAACTAAAAATGTCAGCAGATGCAAAACCTCTGGCAGTAGCATGTGTCAATCCCGATCAGGGTTTTGACACCGTAAAAGATACAAAGGAAGTCCAGATCCACCCTACTACCCCACATAAGACGACCTTCGTGGCCTCCAATCTTGGCCCCGCATAGGAAAGCGCGCTCATCGAGTTCCTCCATGAGCACTAGCATATTTTCGCACGGTTACCAGCTGACATGGCGGGAATTCCTAGGAAACTCGCTGAGCACACACTAAACTTGGATCTGAAGGCAAAACTAGTAAAACAAACACTTTTCTGCTTCGTAGAACCAAAACGAAAGGCCATTGGAAAGGAGCTTCATCGCCTAACCGATGCTAAATTTATCGAAGAATTGAAGAAAGAAGATTGGGTCACAAACCTAGTATGTGTCCCAAAGAAAAATACAAAAGAACTACGTATGTGCATTGATTTCACTTGAACAAACACTATCCAAAGGATCACTACCCGCTACCACAAATCGATCAAATAATCGATGCGACTGCGGGGTGTGAACATCTTTCCTTTCCAGACGCATACTCAGGATACCATCAGATTCGGATGAAGGAGGAAGACTAGGATAAAACATCATTTATCACACCCTATGGTGTATTCTGCTATACAACAATGCCCTTTGGACTAAAAATGTTGGTGCAACATATCAGCGGATGATGCAAAACTGCTTGGGAAATCAAATTGGAACATATGTACAAGTTTACATCAACAACATCATAGTTACAAAAAAACAAGGGTCGACCCTTATCAATGACCTACGAGAGACGTTCAAGAACCTCGACAAATATTGCATCAAACTGAACCCGGCGAAGTGTTCCTTTGGAGTCCCTACGGGGAAACTCCTCGGATACCTTGTATCAGCCAGGGGAACAGAGGCCAATCCTAAAAAATATAGGCAATCATCACAATGAATAAACCAAAAAATCTTCGGGGCGTGAATCCTGGCTGGGTGAGTCACAGCACTCAGTCACTTTATCGCCTGTCTAGGCGAAAAGGCACTACCATTCTATGCCCTTATGAGGAAATCAGATAAATTTGAATGGACGGACGAGTCTCAGCGTGCTTTCAAAGACCTCAAGCAAACACTTTTGGCATCTCCCATCGGCATGTCTCCACGAGAAAAAGAACATGTACTTCTCTATATTGCCACTACTAATCAGGTAGTCAGCATAGTTTTGGTCGTCGAGCGACCCAAAGAAGGGAAAACCCACGGTGTTCAGAGACCAGTCTATTTTCTAAGTGAGGTCCTCTCTCCATACAAGCAAAGATATCCGCACTATCATAAGCTAGCATACGGGGTCTTTATGACAGCACGAAAGTTGCACCATTATTTTTCAGAACACCCGATCATAGTGGTTAATGAAGCACCTCTCTCTAATATTCTCAAAAAACTAGAAGCTACCAGACGCCTCTCTATGGGGCATTGAGCTATCCCCTCGAGATATCACGTATGTGAAATGCAAAACAATTAAATCATAGGTTTTACCTAACTTTATTACTGAATGGACAAAACGACAGTGCACGGGCCCGCCGGACCTCTCTAGTGGATGGACAATGTATTTCGATGGGTCAAAAAGAACGGAAGGAGTAGGAGCAGGAGTCATATAAGTGTCACCTCAAGGAGATAAAATGCGATATGTAATTTGGATGAGCTTTGCAAATGCTTCAAATAACAAAGTTGGGTATGAAGCCCTGTTGCACGGTATGCATATGGCTAAAGCTTGCGGTGCAACTCGCTTGAAAATATTCGGTGATTCCAACCTTGTGGCACAACAAGCAATGAACAAGTGTGACGCTGTCAACAACAAGCAATGAACAAGTAATGAACAAGTGTGACACTTCCAACAACAAGCAATGAACAAGTGTGACGCTATCAACAACAAGCAATGAACAAGTGTGATTCTTATGAACAATACCTTATGGTCACATTGTGATTACAAACAAGTTATTCTCATCACTATGTTAATGATAATAGTTTACACATTTATAAAAGGATTTAGAATGCTTAAATATATCCAAAGTTTAATAATGATATGACACTACAGTTTATGTCATTTTGGTTATTGCATGTTCTTTATGAAAGATCGGGGTCCTAGATGCTTAATCTAGAGACTTTGCAAAACAATGCCTCTTGGGCAGAATGACTAAAACTCCGCATTCTGGTAAAACAGTGTTATGCGAAGAAATGTTGAATCTTATACATAGTGATGTATCATATTTTCAACAAGTAGTGGAAATCATTTGTTAATTGTGGACTTAAGTGAATAAGCGTATTTACTTAATGAAACATGAAGTTTGAAACAATTTGAATTGTTCAAATGAGTTCATAACAAAGGAGGATTTTGAATTAACAAGTCTCTTCGATTTGATCGATATGACTAAAGTATTCCAGTTAAGTTTAGCATAAAAGGGACTTGTGAAAGATGTTTCACAAATTATGATAATTGGACGAATTCAAACTATGTTGAAATGTCTAAACATCATAATCATTATGTATTAGATACATATGGTATAATATTATCTCTTATATGGGTTATAGTTGTCATTTAGAGTTAAAGATCAAAATAAGCAAACACTCATTTGAAATACAAAGGAACATCTAAAAGATTCGTGGAAACAACACCATAAATGTTATGGCAAGTTCGAGTTTCTAGAGATTTCGATAAGTCGAAATCGTGGCGAATAAACAAGTCTTTGTAGAGCATTCTTAGGAAGCTATGAATGCATCTTCCACAAAGGGGCAAACTTGTGGTTGTCCTAAATTGATGTGTCTTGATGAAGATATAGATGGAAGAAAGTAAAAGATCAAAACAAGATATTTGACCTTATCTCCGAATTATTGAGTGGCACAGCGAAATTTGTTTCGTGAATCCAAACTCTACAAATAGAGGAGAAACTATTGATAATGATCATAAAGTTTCAAGTAAATACTTTTACTAAAGAAAGTAGGATTCAACTATGTATTCTACAAGTTTGAAGAATTAGATTGTTGATTCACTTGTCATGTTTTGAACAAGACATACCTACGAAATGCAAAGAAGCGTGATGGACCTAAGTATGAGAAATTAATGGTCATTGAAATCTCGTTAGTGGAATTCTTGACTTGATAGTAATCAAGGAATTTTGGAATGTCCAAGATTATCGAGAGGACCTGGATTTGAGTGGGAGCAAATTAGCTTGGCTAATTCATAATATGTAGCTGACATATTTTGAGTGGGAGCTGAGTGAAATCTCTGGATCTCAAACATGATTGTCATATTTGAGTGGGAGCGTGAAAACATTCTGGGATATGTGGACGACATATGTGAATGATGTGATTGGTGTTAATAATATTTAAGTTAGATAAATAAGGATGAAGTTAAAGTTATTAAACAATAATATCTATCGAGATAGATTGGAGAGTTTAATAAACAATGAATGTCGAATGCTTCCTAGACTTGATTCTGAAAGATGTTCAGAATGTCCTAAGATAAGATTCTGAAGTAGCTCAGAATCAAACAAGGTAAGAAAGAAGTTCTTGCTATATAAAGCATTGAGTTAGTATTGCAACTATGGTTGAAAGAAAGAGATGCGTTGCATCTCCTATACCTCAGTCATAGGTTCTTCCATATAACATGTTGTATACTCGACGTAGTGTGACCCGGAGTTCTGGTTTGTAGGACAAAGTCTTAACTGTAAGAACGTGTCTTTAAGTGATTCCTGAGTTGATCACTGAACCATAATTAAGTTCGTACTTAAATGGCAAGAAGCAATGTAAGTGGCATAGTTGCATTTCATGCACTAGGATCTACAAAGATATAGAAGTATAAAGGCTGCATCTGATGAGATGTATAATGTTGTGGCGGGGCTAGTTTGCTTTTAACGTAGAATGATGTGTCCCAGGGCCCAGTACCCATGAGAAAGCCCTTGAGGTTGATCTAACGTCACTTTAAGCTCCTGGAATCCGGTCTCGTTCTGCTGCCATGACTCTAGTATATACACAAAGGATAGCAAAGTGTGTTTCGAAGTTTAGATGACAACAGTGAAAACGACCGTCATCATAAACACTAGAAACAAAAGTCTCACTTTGTCGCCAAACAAATGCTTCGACCCATTATAAGATAATGGTGTGAATGTCAAAATTAGGAAGACATTAACGATTTGCAAAAGACATAATGATCTGGTAAAATAGAACATGGACATGACGTTTCCCATGAGCAAGCATGATCTGTAAACGCATATGGTATATGGTTTATACGAGTAAAATGCAAGCTAGGTTATTTGTACTCTAGTGCAAGTGGGAGACTGAAGGAGATATGCCCTAGAGGCAAATAATAAATAGGTTTTTATTGTCATATCTCAATTAGTTTATAATAGTTTCATATTGTGCTATTACTGTACCAAGTAGAAACATTGGTACAGGTGTGGTATGAAACAACCAAGTCCCTAGTAGCCTCTATTCATGCTAGTTCGTTGGTCACAGAGATGATCTGGGTTTCAAGATCATGGGCATTTATAACGACTGAGAACGAGATCATATCACTGGAGAATGATGTGGTTGGAGATTCCTCGAAGGATTGCAACATGATCAAGTCATATAGTTCATTGTTGCAACAGCTATACCTAGACTCCTTCTTCTTAGACCATGAGCTCATATTACTCACTGTTTCCCTGAGCTCCTTAGACTGCATCAACCGTCATATGGTAATACGGTGGCCATAAAGGTGTACGTTTGATATTCTGAAGGAACAGTAGATGACATGTGACTGCAAGACCAGGATTTGTTCACCCACATGACGGGTAAATATACATACGGCCGTCTTGGTGAGATTACATCAATAAATGTTGCAACATGTGACTAGGGCATGGGGATGTAATATCAGGGTAACAAGAAACAGAACTTGTTGTGAACGAGATTAAACAAGGCATGGGATACCCATGATCGGATCTCGGACAAGTTGTATCGAGAAACAAAAGGAAGAGGATGCTACATTTAGACGGTTCAAATGACATTGTCATCAGGAATGCATAGGGGTCACATGGACATCCCTGGTCCCTCTGTTGATCATTGATATTGATCATGTCTAGAGCATTTCCGAGCCTTGAGAGGATACACTTAAAGGTACGATGAGAGCGATCATTCGTAAGAAGGAGTCGCAGTAGAGAAAGAGAGAAAGCCAGAATCATTCTGCGGAGAGATCTGAAGTTGTTCGGAGAAAGAATAAAGGACAAGCCCCGAAAAGTGTTTTTGGATAAATGGGAATTTAAATATATATTTATTATATGTTAATTGTGAATTAATATATTATAAATAATATTTAGATTAAGATTTATAAAGGCAACTTTTATATTAGGCTAAATGCCGGAGGGAAATAGTCTAGAATAAAAACTGTAGAAAAATAAAAAGGAAAAAAGAAAAACAGCCAGCCCAAGTGGGCGGCGGATAACAGCCGCCGCACTAGGTGGAAATTAGCTGGGCCACGCTCGCCAGAATGTGGCGGATAAAGCGCGCCGCCAGCCACCACCTGGGCCTGCTCGACCCGGCCCACGAGGGCGCGCGGGGAGCTGGCGCCAGGGGCGGGGTGCTGGGCCGTGAGAGGTGGGCGCCGGCCCACCCGGTTGCTATAGCGCTGGCTGCTGCCAGCTAGCTGGGCCGCCGGTGTGGAGCTGGCCCACCCGGTTGGCTACTACTGCTGCTTTTCCATTTTCCTTTTATTTAGGCATTTTCTGTTTTGGCTATTGGGCTGACTTTTGGCCCATCCGGCCCAGAAGAAAATAGCTATTATTTTTCCTTTATGAATAGTCCTACATGGCTAACCCAATGGGGAGGGCACACCCCCTCCGCCTATATAAAGGGGTTCCCATGGGTGGGATTACACACACAACTGGAGAAGTCCTTTGGTTGACTTTCTCCTCCTCCCTCTCTCTCTGTACCTCGTGACCATGGCCCCAAGTCTAGGCTGTGCGATGGAGGCACACCTATAGTATGCCGTTACGCTGCAGGGATTCCTAGCCGGATATCAACTTCCGCACTCCAGGCGGGATCGGGGAGCCGGAGGTCTCATCATGCACCGGATGTGTACGAAGACACGAGGCGCAACACGTGGGGCGCTTGAATGTCGTGAGCCGAAGCTATTGCATGATGAAGATCAAGAAGGAGCAAGGGGTGACCTACGAGGAGCTTCGCGACCTTGAGGTCGCCTACGAGTACGACTACTTAAACCACGTTCCCCGCGGAACGTTAACCGCGTACGGTCTATAAGGGTATGTATTCTCTATGCTCCGACCATTACCGCATTACTACATAGATAGATCCTAGGCAAGTTTTGGGGTTCCATCGTAGGAATTTTTTTGTTTTCTGCACCGATCCCCAACAGTGGTATCAGAGCCGATCTATGTATACGAGTGTTGTACGTCCAGTACGCACAAGTATTGTGCGGGCATTCATCCCTTAGTTTTTACCCTCTAACGTGTACTTGTTTATATCGTGGTATTGTTTGATGAAGCGGCCCGGACCGACCTTACGTGTATTCGTACACAAGACTGGTTCCACGCTCAACATACGGCTTGGACCGTATAAGTGGCTAGTGGGTGTCTGTCTCTCATTCAATAGTTGATATAGCATTTACAATGGAGGGCCCCGAAAGGGGTGTAGTAGAGACAACTGTCGGATCCATGTTGTGGTTGGAAAGTTCGTAGTTTAGAAACGGTTCTATTGCGAAAGCCCTAACAACCATGTAAAACTTGCAATAGATAAAGTAGAGGCATCTAACTTTATTTTGCAGGGGGCATGTGATTATGATATGGCATTGGTTGTTACAAAGGTAAAGTAGTTTACTTTTTTTTACTAAGTTGTATAGTGATACTCATTGTTCCGATGAACGACCTAGTGGAGGCGTCGTGGACTTGGCGTCAAACCAAGGGCAAGATGGAGATCATGCCGGAGCACTCGATGGAGATCAAGGCGCTATAATAAAGACCATATCATATCACATTGTACATATGATGTTGATACCAGTTTTTACATCTTATTGTGTGCTAGTATTTGGATACTCAACGGTAGCAAATAAGACAATCCCTAGTTAATTCCAATATTCTATGTTCCCCTTGTGTGTGCACCACCAAGAAAGTTCTTCGGTATGAGGCGATCCAGGGTTACAGGCATGGGTGTCAGACATATCTATGTTCCCATACAGTGGGTGTAAGCCATGGTGCACAGTGAATACACACAAGTTAGATTTGGCGAGCCTAGCACGCTAGAGAAGCGTGGCCTTAGAACACAAGAGATCGAAAGATCGAGCATGAGTCACATGGATGATGTGATTGGCATTGTTGAATATCTACCTTTGATAATGCACTGATGGCTGTGTAACACGGGGGAGGTGCAGAGGATAGGGATCATGCGATCACTGAAATCGTCCATAGGATGACAATTTTGGTGGAGACCAATTATAAATTGATCTCTTATTATAAACTTAGTCTAGATGTCTATTTGCAAATATCTTAGTAGACCTTGGCCTATCCCATTGAGGTCCTTTGCGACCATGGGAATATATTGCTTAATTTGGAACTTAGCAAAAGGGTCCAACTTCATAGATTAATACCCACGCCTGAGGGATAACCTCGTAAAAGGTGATCTTCTCTTCTTGATACAATAACCATTAGGAGATAATTTGATGACTCCAGAATGTTTGGAAAAACACTTAGCGATCTTGCATTAGAGTTGAGAACTCTTGGAAGGGCTTGATTGCAATGGAGATCATGAATGAAAAAGTATATGTAAGATATACAAATTATAAATGTGATTCTTGCAAAACTCGTTGCAGTTTGTAAAGTATTTGATACTTGTCCCGTTTTGTGAAAAACAGGATGATCTGCTTGAAAATTGCTGGCTTTGAGGCAACGTGACTTGATGACGACAAGCAAAATAGTTGATGGCGAATATCACCTCTTCCCTCATAGTTTATCATTTGGATTAGTGGACTTGAATATAATTTGTAATCCTTCTATGTGTGTCTTGCTTTTGGCGAGACAATTATTCATATGAACAAGTTACAAACCAGTTTGTACTATTCTTATGAACAATACCTTATGGTCACATTGTGTTTACAAACAAGTTATTCTCATCACTATGTTAATGATAATAGTTTACACATCTATAAAAGGATTTAGAATGCTAAAATATATCCAAAGTTTAATTATGAAATGACACTACATTTTAAGTCATTTTGGTTATTGCATGTTCTTTATGAAAGATCGGGGTCCTAGATGCTTAATCTAGAGACTTTGCAAAACCATGCCTCTTGGGCAGAATGACTAAAACTCCGCATTCTGGTAAAACGGTGATATGCGAAGAAATGTTGAATCTTATACATAGTGATGTATCATATTTTCAACAAGTAGTGGAAATCATTTGTTAATTATGGACTTAAGTGAATAAGCATATTTACTTAATGATACATGAAGTTTGAAACAATTTGAATTGTTCAAATGAGTTCACAACAAAGGAGGATATTGAATTAACAAGTCTCTTCGATTTGATCGATATGACTAAAGTATTCAAGTTAAGTTTAGCATAAAAGGGACTTGTGAAAGATGTTTCCCAAATTATGATAATTGGATGAATTCAAACTATGTTGAAATGTCTAAACATCATAATCATTATGTATTAGATACATATGGTATGATATTATCTCTTATAGGGGTTATAGTTGTCATTTAGAGTTAAAGATCAAAATAAGCAAACACTCATTTGAAATACAAAGGAACATCTAAAAGATTCGTGGAAACAACACCATAAATGTTATGGCAAGTTCGAGTTTCTGAAGATTTCGATAAGCTGAAATCGTGGCGAATAAACAAGTCTTTGTAGAGCATTCTTAGGAAGCTATGAATGCATCTTCCACAAAGGGGCAAACTTGTGGTTGTCCTAAGTTGATGTGTCTTGATGAAGATACAGATGGAAGAAAGTAAAAGATCGAAACAAGGTATTTGACCTTACCTCCGAATTGTTGAGTGGCACAGCGAAATTTGTTTCGTGAATCCAAACTCTACAAATAGAGGAGAAATGGTTGATAATGATCATAAAGTTTCAAGTAAATACTTTTACTAAAGAAAGTAGGATTCAACTATGTATTCTACAAGTTTGAAGAATTATATTGTTGATTCACTTGTCATGTTTTGAACAAGGCATACCTACGAAATGCAAAGAAGCGTGATGGACCTAAGTACGAGAAATTAATGGTCATTGAGATCTCGTTAGTGGAATTCTCGACTTGATAGTAATCAAGGAATTTTGGAATGTCCAAGATTATTGAGAGGATCTGGATTTGTGTGGGAGCAAATCAGCTTGGCTAATTCATAATATGTAGCTGACATATTTTGAGTGGGAGCTGAGTGAAATCTCTGGATCTCAAACATGAATGTCATATTTGAGTGGGAGCATGAAATCATTCTGGGATATGTGGACGACATATGTGAATGATGTTATTGCTGTTAATAATATTTAAGTTAGATACATAAGGATGAAGTTGAAGTTATTAAAGAATAAGATCTATCGAGATAGATTGGAGAGTTTAATAAACACTGAATGTCGAATGCTTCATGGACTTGATTCTGAAAGATGTTCAGAATGTCCTAAGATAAGATTCTGAAGTAGCTCAGAATGGAACAAGGTAAGAAAGAAGTTCTTGCTATATGAAGCATTGAGTTAGTATTGCAACTATGGTTGAAAGAAAGAGATGCGTTGCATCTCCTATGCCTCAGTCATAGGTTCTTCCATATAACATGTTGTATACTCGACGTAGTGTGACCCAGAGTTCTAGTTTGTAGGACAAAGTCTTAACTGTAAGAACGTGTCTTTAAGTGATTCCTGAGTTGATCACTGAACCATAATTAAGTTCGTACTTAAATGGCAAGAAGCAATGTAAGTGGCATAGTTGCATTTCATGCACTAGGATCTACAAAGATATAGAAGTATAAAGGTGCATCTGATGTGATGTATAATGTTGTGGCGGGTCTAGTTTGCTTTTAACGTAGAATGATGTGTCCCAGGGCCCAATACCCATGAGAAAGCCCTTGAGGTTGATCTAACGTCACTTTAAGCTCCTCGAATCCGGCCTCGTTCTACTGCCATGTCTATAGTATATACACAAAGGGTAGAAAAGTGTGTTTCGAAGTTTGGATGACAACGGTGAAAACGACCGTCATCATAAACACTAGAAACAAAAGTCTCACTTTGTCGCCAAACAAATGCTTCGACCCATTATAAGATAACGGTGTGAATTTCCAAATTAGGAAGACATTAACGATTTGCAAAAGACATAATGATCTGGTAAAATAGAACATGGACATGACGTTTCCCATGAGCAAGCATGATCTGTAAACGCATATGGTATATGGTTTATACGAGTAAAATGCAAGTTAGGTTATTTGTACTCTAGTGCAAGTGGGAGACTAAAGGAGATATGCCCTAGAGGCAAATGATAAATAGGTTTTTATTGTCATATCTCAATTAGTTTATAATAGTTTCATATTGTGCTATAACTGTGCCAAGTAGAAACATTGGTACAGATGTGGTATGAAACAACCAAGTCCCTAGTAGCCTCTATTCATGCTAGTTCGTTGGTCACAAAGATGATCTGGGTTTCAAGATCATGGGCATTTATGCCGACTGGCAACGAGATCATATCATTCGAGAATGATGTGGTTGGACATTCCTCGAAGGATGGCAACACGATCAAGTCATATAGTTCATTGTTGCAACAACTATAGCTAGACTCCTTCTCCTTAGACCGTGAGCTCATATTACTCATTGTTTCCCTAGGCTGCTTAGACTGCATCAACCGTCATCTGGTAATACGGTGGCCATAAAGGTGAACGTTGGGTATTCCGAAGGAACAGTAGATGACATGTGACTGCAAGACCAGGATTTGTTCACCCACATGATGGGTAAATATACATACGGCCGGCTTGGTGAGATTACATCAATAAATGTTGCAACATGTGACTAGGTCACGAGGACGAATATCACGGTAACAAGAAAACAGAACTTGTTGTGAACGAGATTGAACAAGGTATGGGATACCAATGATAGGATCTCCGACAAGTTGTATCGAGAAACGATAGGAAGAGGATGCGACATTTAGACGGTTCAAACGACATTGTCATCAGGAATGCATAGGGGTCACATGGACATCCCTGGTCCCTCTGTTGATCATTGATATAGATCATGTCTAGAGCACTTCCGAGCCGTGAGAGGATACACTTAAGGGTACGATGAGAGCGATCATTCGTAAGACGGAATCGCAGTAGAGAAAGAGAGAAAGCCGGAATCATTCTGCGGAGAGATCCGAAGTTGTTCGGAGAAAGAATAAAGGAAAAGCCCTAAAAAGTGTTTTCGGATAAATGGGAATTTAAATATATATTTATTATATGTTAATTGTGAATTAATCTATTATAAATAATATTTGGATTAAGATTTATAAAGGCAACTTTATATTAGGCAAAATCCCAGAGGGAAATAGTCTAGAATAAAAGCTGCAGAAAAATAAAAGGGAAAAAGAAAAACAGCCAGCCCAACTAGGCGGCGGATAATAGCCGCCGCACTAGGTGGAAATTAGCTGGGCCACGCTCGCCAGAATGTGGCGGATAAAGCGCGCCGCCAGCCGCCACCTGGGCCTTCTCGACCCGGCCCACGAGGGCGCGCGGGGAGCTGGCGCCAGGGGCAGGGAGCTAGGCCGCAAGAGGCGGGCGCCGGCCCACCCGGTTGCTGTAGCGCTGGCTACTGCCAGCTAGCTGGGCCGCCGGTGTGGAGCCGGCCCACCCGGCTGGCTACTACTGCTGCTTTTCCCTTTTCCTTTTATTTAGGCGTTTTCTGTTTTGGCTATTGGGCTGACTTTTGGCCCATCCGGCCAGGACGAAAATAGCTGTTATTTTTCCTTTGTGAATAGTCCCACATGGCTAACCCAATGGAGAGGGCACACGCCCTCCTCCTATATAAAGGGGTGCCCATGGGTGGGATTAAACACACAACTGGAGAAGTCATTGGGTTGACTTTATCCTCCTCCCTCTCTCTCTCTATACCTCGTGACCATGGCCCCAAGTCTGGGCTGTGCGATCGAGGCACACCTACAGTATGCCGTTGCACTGCAGGGATTCCTAGCCGGATATCAACTTCCACACTCCCGGCAGGATTGGGGAGCCAGAGGTCGCATCATGCACCGGATGTGTACGAAGACACGAGGCGCAACACTTGGGGCGCTTGAATGTCGTGAGCCAGAGCTGTTGCATGATGAAGATCAAGAAGGAGCAAGGGGTGACCTGCGAGGAGCTTCGCGACCTTGAGGTCGGCTACAAGTACGACTACTTCAACCACGTTCCCCACGGAATGTTAACCGCGTACGGTCTACAAGGGTATGTATTCTCTAAGCTCCGGTCGTTACCGCATTACTACATAGATAGATCCTAGGCAAGTTTTGGGGTTCCATCGTAGGAAATTTTTTGTTTTCCGCACCGATCCCCAACAATTGGAGCCTAAATGGATGCAACCGTACATCATACATGCTAAGGGGAGAACTCCCAGAAGACGTGATAGAAGCATGATGAATCACTTGTCGATCCAATGCCTTCAGGATCATCAAGGGAGAACTATATAAAAGAAGTATTTCAGGTGTATTACAGCGGTGTGCTACACCCGACGAAGGAAAGATTATACTCAAATACATTCATGTAGGAGTATGTAGTCATCACGCCAGCAGCTGAGCAATTGCTACCAAAGAATTCAAGGCAGTATTCTACTGGCTAACAGCAGTACAGGATGCAAAAGATATCGTAAGAACGTGTTAATCATGTCATCAATTCACAACAAAATGCGGTGCACATGCTGTATAATTAAACCCCATACCTCTTGCTTGGCCGTTCACTCAATGGGGACTTGATATGGTGGGTAAACTTCACAAATCATCACTAAGAGGACACGTCTTTCTACTAGTAGCAGTCGACAAATCCACCAAATGGATTGAAGCAATGCCTGTTACCAGCCAGGATGGAACTTCATCTATGAATTTCATCAAATCAATAGTGTTCTGATTTGGCGTACCAAACAACATCATCACCAACAACGGAACTATCTTCACCTCCAATGAGTTCAAGGAGTATTGCAAGGAGATGGGCATAAAAGTAAGTTATGCCTCAGTTGCGCACTATAACACCCTCAAATTGGCCCTATGGAGATTTTAGCGATTCTCGCCAAAGCCGCATAGAAACGATTCAAAGGTGCCCACCAGGCACTTGCATGCGGGTGGAAAACAAAGAATACCATTACACAGTAGTCCACGATGGAACCCACATAAACATATATATACAACAACGACTACATGAGTCAAGAATATAGATATACAGTACAAAGATCCAAATCACCTTGAAAACGATACAACATCCGAGTATGTATCGAATGCAAATGGGGCTAAGAGCCCTGAAGAATAACCAATGGTATCTATAACCCTTCCCAGGCCAAGCCGAAAGGGTAACCCTGCTAATGACATCGATCTCAAACCTGCTAAAACAAAAGGGGTGCCAACAAAGGGCAAAGAAAAAAGAGAGCGGCCAGTACTGAGGCCAGTACACGGCGAGTCTAGAATTCGACGGCTCTCGCCTACATAGGTATGGTGGACTGAAGCGGCAGCGAAGCAGGAACTAAACAACCTATAGAGACTCAATACAACTATCGGCTATCAGAGAGAGGTAACAAATACCTATGCGGGACCAACCTGATACTAACACCAATCATACCCATCCTGCTATTTTCCCCTCGAGATTGAACCAGGAAGTCAAACTAAGGAACTCGCACAGTTGGCAGTTTTATTTGTTCCATTGTAGTTGCAGCACTTACTAGTCAAATATCGATGGTATAAGACATTCCAATGTCACAAGCAGTTGGCACTTTTAATTAACCATTCTGTTGTAGTTGCATTACTTACTAGGAAGATGTAGATAACATGAGACACCCCAATTACATCAGTTGTTCGCACTTTTATTTACAAATTCCGTTGTAGTGAAACTGATTACTAGACATGTAAAAGTCAAATTTATAGGACTATTTAGTTATAGTTGTCTATGATCGAGATACTATGCTCCAAGTCGTCCATAACCACGGACACGGCTTTCAGAAAGATTTACGTTGCAGGGGTGCACAAATAGCAACACACGCACGATCAACCTCGGAAAAACCAAATAAAAACCCAACGAGGCATCACGACAAAGGAATCACAAGATTTATAAAGTATTTCAGGGGGCCACCCTACTAAGCTACCCGCAAAGAAGTTGGCCGGCTCCGAGACGGACCCAGGTTTTGCGACAATGGTTGTAAATGACTGGGAACCTTAAAGTGTGACTGGGCTTGTCGATACCGCAAAAACATTCCGCATTCCTAAACAGTACAAGAGCTCCATGCGCAATCATAAATAAAGCGATAAAGCATGGCATAGGTACATGATAGTAATAAAGCCCCAAACTAGTTTGTGGCCCCAAGAAATAAGAAATGAATCAAGCTCTCGCTAAGGGGATTCATGGTCCCACATGCGGATAGTGCGATAGTCAAGGAACAGGTATCAAGTACTCGGGGCCTACGGGACACAAGTGAGTGGTTAAAAACCAAATATTAGTTATTTCCCACCGGTGCCTCTGCATTAGTTATATCTATTCCCAATATTTTAATTATCAGCTGAAATCAATGTCAGGATCATCTCCACCATTAAGCATCTCCACCATTAAGCATGTGCCAACCTTCCATCAACAGTTGAACGACAATGACGCGAAGCAGCACCTGAGCAAACAACTACGACTCGCAAGGCCGACTGTCTATCAAACAACATGCAATAGGATGTGTCCAAGGCAATATTGAGGCTGCAAAGAACATAAATAGTGCACGGTAACTAAAGCATCGTAACACAGATAGCAATAGATCAACAGGAGGAAGTAAAGACTATAAACACAAAATAGGTATAAAGGGGGAGAATGCTCGCCTAGGAAACACTGCCGAAGATATATTATCCGATGAACTTGTCAATACTCGCATCAACTCAATGGCCTAATCCGCGAAGAAGCAAAGCACTAAAATAAACACCGGATGCACTATTTAATACTACAGCAAAAGATCGGGCATGATGCATGTATCATGCATGACATGGCGAAGGTGCGATGCAATTAGGCAGTATTAAGCGGAACCAGGGTCCCGACAGTTAATTAGAAGGTTCATGTTATTTAGGTACCCGCAATTTAAATGTTGACTTAACAAGGCAAATCATGACATCGGTTCCCTACACATATTTAAATGGAGCCAAGGTAAGACTAGATTAGCCCGCATATAGTCTCCATATTTAATTATTAGATGATCCGACAAAATGTCCTCTAAACCTCAACATAGGCACACGAGCATGTACAATTCAATATGCACAATTAAATATTATGTTACAAAAATATAGGGGCTTAGGAACGATAAAATGGCCCTAACTTTTGCATACGATGTCGGAAATAAAATTATGTTACAAAAAGTCATGGAACGATAAAATGGCCCTAACTTTTGCATACGATGTCGGAAATAAAATTAATATATCAAAATGATCATCCCGAAATTTCCTACTTGATTTCAATCGCTGGAAGACGTTGAAGATTTTACAGATTCCCCAAATTCGAAAAGAGTAAAAAGTTATGGAAGACAGAAGTTTTTTCTGCAAAAAAGTAAAAAGGAGGGAGAAAATTTGAATCATTCTCTCCTTCTCCTCCCCTTCTTCTTCCCCTTCTCCTCCCTCTTTCTTCTCCTCCCTCCTCCTCCTCCTCCTCCCCCTCCTCTACCTCGGTGAGCTCCTCCCTCCTTCTCCTCCTCTACCCCGGTGAGCTCCTCCTCCGACAATGACCACCCTAGAGACCTCCTCCAGCGACCTCCTCCTTCTCCTTCGGTGACCCCCTCCTTCTCCTTCGACGAGCCCCCTCGTTCACCCACCTCCTAGTCCTCCTCCGGCGACCCCCTCCTCCGGCCAGATCTGGCCAGCTTTTTTTGAAATTTGAAAACTTATTGGAGGCGCATCTGTAAACTTATTGGAGTCACTGGCGGAGCTCTCGGTAGGGCGAGGTGGGGCGCCCGCCCTACCATGGCTCGCGATAGAGAAGGTATATATACCTATTCAGATAGCTACGATCTTGTCCTAATCGATTGGGTTACGAGAAAATAGGAAAAGAAGCTAGAAACCGTGCGTATTGGTTGTTGGACAATGGGCCGTCTGGCCATATTGACTCGCTAAGCTGGGGCTACTGCGCGTCATCGAGCAAGGCTGGTTTCTCTCTACCCGCACGTCGTCAGTCTCCTATAGTCGTCCTACCTTATTCTGATCGAACTGAAACCGATCTAGCCATTGAATGAACGGCCGTAACTTCGGGGAGCGAGAAGAGAAACCGATCGGGGGGCTGGGAACTACGCCTAGCGGCGTCCATGGCGACGCAGCATTATCTTCAAGTCGAAGGGAGCTGGGTAGGGCCAGGAAGGAACGTCAGTCGTACTCGAGTCGATCCATAACTCGCCAGCGATGGCTTAGCCTGGGCAACACCATGATGGCGCAGCCATGCAGCGAAAGAATTATAGATCCAAGTTGGATAGGAAGGGAAAAAGGGTGGCAAGGGGAAAGGTATACTTTTCCTATAATTTCGCATAGGGGCACAACACTTGTGTCTAATTTGATGATGTAACAACCTCGGGCCCTACGCTCTAAGTTCAAGCCTGGATGAACCAAAAGTGGTTAAGGGTTTTACAGCGGGGGCCCAGGACCACCCACGTGTAGGCCCGTAGACCGCCCTAACCACTTTCAAGAACATCGGGACAAGAGCGAGCGGCATAGGCAACATGCGAAGAGATCAAATACATACACAAGTGAGTATGTATGCAAGCTACCTTACAACAGTTCTCAGAACCATACCATCTAAAAGAAATACAAATATTGCAACGCCATACGGCAAGATCCAAATATCCTAGATAGAGATAATAGTGTAGGATAGCTCCTCATACATCAATCAACAGAGTATCAAGCGGAAGCGAGAAACAAGATCCGAGTACGGATAAGAAGCAAATCGGCATAAGATGCCACATAAATAAGCACATCCCGCCCACCGATCTCACGGATCCCCATCCCCGGAATCTCTACACCGAGTGATCGTTGCCAACATCATCTGTTTCCTCCACCCAGTATCCATCTTGCAAGTATACATGTTCATCTGAATCAAACAATTTATCGTGTGAGTCCCTAGGGGTACTCAGCAAGTCTTTATGCCTCTAAAGGGGACATATACCTAGGGTGACGCAATTGCAGCAAAAGATAATAACTAACATGTCTATAGATACTCGCTAACCATCCGCCTAACCAAAGATAGGCGGATGTCCGTTAATTAGAAACAACAGTTCTAACAGTATAAAGTAACAGATCCATCCTCCTTCTGCTTACCAACGAGAAAGCAGACGAATAACCCATCTGTTGGCAGTTTTATTAATCATTCCTTGAGTATTGCACTAATTACTAGTCAGATATTTAGTCAAATTAAAGATGGTACTTTAGTTATATTTGTCTATGATCGAGAAACTGTGCTCCAAGTCATCCATAAACGTGGACACGGCTTTCAGAAAGATTTACCCTGCAGGGGTGCACAAATAGCAACACACACACGATCGACCTCGGAAAAACCAAATCAAAACCCAACGAGGCTTTCACGACAAAGCAATCACAGGATTCATAAGATATTTCAGGGGGCCACCCCACTAAGCTACCCGCGACGAAGTTGGCCGGCTCCGTGACGGACCCAGGGTTTGTGTGGACGGCGGTAAACGACTGGGAACCCGAAAGTGTGACTGGGCTTATCGATACAGCGAAAACGTGTCACGATCCAAAACAGTACAGGTGCTCCACGCACAATCTTAAATAAAGCAGTAAAGCATGGCATAAGTATAGGATAGTAATAATGCCCCAAACTACTTTGTGGCCCCAAGAAATAAGAAATGAATCGAGTTCTAGCTAAGGGGATGCATGGTCCCATATGCGGATAGTGCGATAGTCAAGGAACAGGTATCACGTACTCGGGGTCCTATGGGACACAAGTGAGCATGAAAACCAAATAACAGATATTGCCCACCGGTGCCTCTTTCATTAGTTATCCCATTACTACTCAGGTTAAGTTGTTTAGGTACCTCGTTATCCATCAGACACTCACAAACCCTACACATGCAATTCTACGACTCGCAAGGCTCAAGAAACTTACTCCTGTAGTAATGGTTCATAGGATGGAGGAACAAGCTTCGGTGGGGTTTAAAAGTAAAGGCCATGCAATACTTGGGATTCAGTTTAATGCAATCGAGACTCCATGATGCAAGAATAAGATAGAAGCAATAGGTACTATATGTATGCAAGCATGTGGTATTGCTTGTCTGGTAGCTCAGTTGAAGCGAGAGATAGATCTGGGTACTACTCCTGGGATTCCTGATAATTTCCCTGCTCGGCGTCTATCCGAGAAGAACCAAACAAACAAGGCCAACATAAATATAATGTGCAAACATATAAACAAAATGCGACAAGAAAACAAGCATGCCATGATGAATGATGCACAAATTACATGGCATAACATAGCATGGCATGGGTGAGGTGTGGGGTACAAGAATAAAGCATTTTATTAAGTTCTTGGTCATGTTTTGCTCCCATATAACTTGCTGTACACTTAATATTTATATGATACATGCTTCAATTCATATCATGGAATGCTTAGTTAGAACGGGCTCGTCGCGCTGATCGATTTAGACATATTATTTGTCAAATTTGGAGTTATAGAATTAAATATATTAATTAATTAAGAAAAGGCATTTTTATTGCAATTAAACAATTCCAAAAATTTAAATTATTCAAACATTATTTTGGAGGGCATATTTGAATTCCTCACATTTTTCTGATTCAAAAACATATATTATTTGTATTATTTGGAATTACCAAAATAAAGATGTTAATTTCTGAATATTAAAAACATATTTGCATTTTTTGGAATATTTTTATTATTTAGAAAAGATCACAGAAACTTTTTGTACTCAGGAGAATCTAGCCTGAGATGCTGACGGGTGGGGCCGATGCTGACTCAGCTACAGCCGACGCTGCGGAACTGGTCCGGGCTTTTCTCCCCGCAGGGAGTCCCAGCCAAAGAGGATGGCTAGTGGGCCTCCGGGCGGCGGGGCCACAGCGCGCGCGGCTATGGGGCGCTGACACGTGTGATATCTGGGGAGCGCAGGCTGCTAAACTAAGAGTTGAGGTGCCTTTTTGCAAAACGGGGGAGGGGCTGACTGGTGGGCCTGGCGGGGTTGTGGAGGGACCGGCGCGTGATCGACAAAACTTAAGGGGCCTTTTCTGCAAAACCATTGCGGCCTGAACTGACGAACTGCACGTCGCCGGCAGAGAAATCTGCGAGCTCGGGCTGGGTTGCAACGACGATTGCGACTAAACTCCGGCGAATTTCGCCATGCCGTAAAAAGGAAAAGTGCAGAGGGTTGATCGGGCTACGACTTTCGTTCAGCAAGTGCGCGCGGAGGTGGACTACAACGACCGGAAAACGCACAGGAACAGAGGGATTTTCAGGTGCTGCTGCTGCTATCTCACTGATGGAACTAAGACCGTGTCGGCGGCAGATCTGGTCGCTTTCCGACGACGGTGGCGACCAAACGGAGGAGAATCTCACGGTGGAGCAAAAACAAAAGGCGAAGAAGGGACCCTCGGATACAATACTCGCTCAGGTGGTTTGGTCTAAGGAGGGCTATAGCGGCCGCAATTCTTCGAAGAACAGGGCCCCAAGGTGGTGTCTGCTGCTGCTGTCGTTTGTTGCTGCTCGTGCGTGTGGCAATGCGGCGAGCGGCTCGACTGGAAAACAAAAGAAACCAGCGGCGCACGAGCTTCCGGTCGACTGAGAGGATGCCAGAGGAAGGGGAACGGAGAGAGGGTGCTCACCGTGATCAATTCCCACTAGAAGCGGTGCCGGTGGTGGCCAGGAGCTCCGGGAAGAAGTCCAGGAATCAGCCGACGGTGAGGTGATGATGCTCAAGTGGCATCTTGGCCGTGGCGTCGGTGGGTGTAAGTTCGCAGGGACGGCAAGGTGAACAGCGACGTGCACTTGCCTTCACCTCCTTGCGAGCTTCTCCGGGAGTAGTGGTAGACGACACGCAGCTACCCGGCTTGGCTGCGGTGGCCTCTCCGTTGTCAGGAAAACAGTGGCACAACTAGTGTCTAGGGGCGGCGACCATGGCATGCCGAGGTCTCAATTCGATCTGACTTGGTGAGGTGGAAAGTAGAGCGGAGTGGTTGCCTCAGATGCCTTTGTTGCGCTTGCTTTTGAAGGAGAGCCATGCGAGGCTGGCAGGCGTCACGAGCGGGGCGTGCTCGCCTCATAAAGAAGAGAAACAGAGCATGCTCTCTGCAGGCTGGGTTGCAACAGCGGTTCACTTTGATTCAGAACTCGTTGAATTAAATAGAGCTCCATGTTCAGGCAAAGGCAAAGAAAAAAATGCATGGTTCGGTTGGGTTAGTTTTTAGATATATGTGTGTGTGTGGTGCATGCATACACACGGCTGGGTAGGGTAGAGAGCTAGGTGTTTTCTAAGAAGAAAGATTTGCATCAAATAAAACTGGCTCAAAGTTTGGGCATTCAAATAACACAAGATCGAAATTTCAAAAGAGAATGGAAGGTGGGCTTTATTATTGCATGTGGCATTACAAAAAGAAAATAAATGGTATGTGCTATATCAAAGGAATAAAATGAAGATGGCACATGCACATACATAAAATAGATATAATGGCAAGATAGTTTTGCAAGTTGAATAGATCCATATATTTTCAAATGAGCATGAGTTGAAATGCACAAGGCAAAAAGATGAGCCCACTTGACAACATTTGGTAGAATAAAGATGGATTCAAAGGAGAGATGAAATTGACAAGTTAGTGGGTGGAAGGAATTAAAGAGATATGCCCTCAACTCATTTTGGGCATTTAACATTATATCAAGAAACAAATATAATTCATCAAGAGGCAAAATACAATTAATAGCCAAATGCATAATGAGGTAAGAACCAAATGAAAGAGATTTTATATGATGCCCAAATGCAAGGTGGCATGGTGACATGAGCATGATATGATTATGATGCAACAATTATATGTAGGAAGGTAGCATTTTATTATTAGACCATGTAGCATTATAGATGTTAGACAGATGGGATGCTACAACTCTCCCCCACTAAACAGGAATCTCTCCCCGAGATTCTAGGAAGAAGAAGAAGACACGAAGAGGGTAGGATACTTGGCATGGAGCTCATCCTCGCGTTCCCAAGTGGCTTCATCAACGGAATGTGCGACCACTGCACCTTGCAGAACTTGATAGACTTGTTGCGAGTCTTTCTTTGTACGACTTCTAGGACTTTTGTGGGGTGTTCTTGATAAGACAGATCTTCTTGGAGATTGATGAGCTCATGGTCCACGGTCCTGCCGGGATCCTTGAAGCACTTCTTGAGTTGAGAGATATGAAAAACATCATGGACCTTGAGTTTTTCAGGGAGCTCAAGAGCATAAGCAACTTCTCCTCTTCTTCCACGAATTTTGAAAGGACCGATGTATCTAGGAGCCAGCTTCCCTTTGATACCAAACCGGTGCGTGCCTCTCATGGGAGTGACACGGAGGTAAACGAGATCACCAGGGACATACTCCATGTCCGTGTGCTTTCTGTCATAGTTGCTCTTCTAGCGACTTTGAGCAACCTTTAGGTTTTCGAGAATGATGTGAACCTTCTCCTCCGCTTGAGTTACAATGTCAGGGCCAAACAATGTTCTTTCACCTGCGCCCGACCAACCAATCGGAGTTCTGCATTTGCGTCCATAGAGAACCTCAAATGGTGCCATCTTTAGACTTTTCTGGAAGCTATTGTTGTAAGAGAACTCAGCATAAGGAAGGCATTCTTCCCACTTCATGCCAAAAGATATGACGCAAGCACGGAGCATATCTTCCAGAATCTGATTGATCCTTTCAACTTGTCCTTGCGACTGAGGGTGATAGGTAGTGCTGAAGTTCAACTTTGTTCCCAAAGCATTTTGGAAACTTCCCCAGAACTTGGAAGTGAAGATGCTTCCATGGTCCGAGCTGATCTCAAGAGGAACCCCATACAGAGAGACAATTCTGTTGATATAGAGCTCAGCCAACTGAATTGTAGAAATTGTTTCCTTGACGGGAAAGAAGTGAGCCACTTTAGAAAGCCTATCGATGACAACAAAGATTGCGTTGTTGCCCTTCTGCGACCTTGGAAAACCAGTTATGAAGTCCATCTCTACTTTCTCCCATTTCCATTCCGGAGGCTTCAATGGTTGAAGAAGACCAGAAGGTTTTTGATGGACCGCTTTAACTCTTCGGCAGACATCACACTCTGAGACATACTTGGCACAACATTGTTTCAACCCCGGCCACCAATATTGTGTTTTCAAGTCCATGTACATCTTTGTGCTGCCAGGATGGATAGAAAGAACCGAATCATGCGCCTCCTTAAGAACTTGCTCTCTCAAACCTGGATCGTTCGAAACGAACATCCGGTGTTCAAAGAATAGAGCTCCTTGATCATCGATGTGGAAGGACTCATACCTCGGCAGCTGAATGTTGGAGATGATGTTTTTGGTGTAAGCATCACCCCAAGAGAGGGGTTGCCAGAAGATTCAGAAGATACCCTTCATGCACAATCTCAAGGTTGAGTTGGCGGAATTCCTCGCACAAGAGAGGTTGTTGTTCTTCCATTATGAGGTTATCCAGATATGCCTTACGACTGAGGGCATCGGCCATCACATTTGCTTTGCCCGGAGTGTAGTTGATCGAAAGATCAAAGTCGTTGATGGTTTCAATCCATCTTCTTTGGCGAAGGTTGAGGTCCGGGTGAGTGAAGATATACTTCAGGCTTTTGTCGTCAGAAAAAATCTCACAACGGTTTCCAAGCAAGTAGTGCCTCCATACTTTCAAGGCGAAGACAGCCGCTTCAAGTTCAAGATCATGTGTTGGATAGTTGAGCTCATAAGTTTTCAACTGACGAGAGGCATAAGCAACCACTTGTTTTTCTTGCATGAGGACCGCACCCAATCCTTGCAAGGAGGCGCAAAGAATATCTAGAAAGGCTTTGATGTATCTGGAGGAATCAAGACTGGTGTGGAAGTGAGCTTCTCTTTGAGTGTTTCAAAGCTAGCTTGACATGTAGGAGACCAAAAGTATTTCTTGCCTTTCTTGAGGAGATCGGTAAGAGGCTTCGCAATCTTCGAGAAGTTCTGAATGAAGTGACGGCAGTAACTAGCCAAACCAAGGAAACTCCGGACTTCTTTGACATTTTTGGGTGGAAGCCACTCGACCATTGTCTGAACAGTTTCTAGGTTGACGGCAATGCCCTTAGGAGAGATGACGTGACCAAGATAGGTGACTTCGGGAAGCCAAAATTCACACTTGGAGAACTTTGCATATAGGCGGTTCTCACGAAGCTTGTTTAGGACACACTGAAGGTGTTCTTCATGTTCTTCCTTTGACTTAGAATAGACTAGAATGTCATCCAGATAGACCACGACGAACTTATCAAGATACTCCATGAAAACCGAGTTCATAAGCCTCGAGAAGGTGGCAGGTGCGTTGGTGAGACCGAAGGACATGACCATGTACTCGTACAGGCCATAGCGGGTGGTGAAAGCTGTTTTGGGAACATCTTCCTTGCGAATCTTGATTTGATGATATCCACTTCTCAAGTCAAGCTTAGAGAATACCACAGCTCCAGCTAGCTGGTCGAAGAGATCATTGATCCACAGAAGGGGATATTTATTCTTGATGGTTTTAGCATTGAGAGCCCGATAGTCAACACAAAGTCTATCCGTGCAGTCTCGCTTCTTGAAAAAGATGGTTGGGCTACCCCAAGAAGAAGTATTGTGCTGAATGAAACCCAACTTCTCTTGTTCATCAAGCTGGCGTTTGAGTTCAGCCAACACAGCAGGACCCATTTTATAAGGCCGCTTGGAGATAGGAGCGGTACCCAGTTCAAGCTCAATCACAAACTCGACCTCTCGGTCAGGAGGCATACCTGGTAACTTTTCAGGAAAAACATCTGGGAACTCACGGACCACCGGAACACTCTGAATAGCATCCATAGCATCATCATTCAGAGCAGACAAAGAGAAGAGCTGAATTGTAGGAGTCAAACTTGGAGAATATACTATATGGCCTTCGGAAATTTTCAGAGAAACCGAGCGTTCAGCACAATCAATCACAGCTGCATTTGCTGTTAACCAATCCATGCCCAAGATAACATCAATGTCAGAATTGCCCAGAATAATTAAGGAAGCCGGGAACGAAGAGCCACCAATCTCAATTTGATTGCCATGGCTGATATGAGAAGCCCTCATGTTTGACCCAGGAGATTGTACCATGAGATGATGCAATAGAGGACCCATAGCCAGATCATGCTCATGTGCAAACTTGTGAGAAACAAAAGAATGCGATGCACTAGAATCAAACAAAACTCGTGCAGGGACTGAGTTAACGGGGAGCGTACCCATCACAGCTCCAATTGCATGTTCAACTTGAGTGACGTTGACACAGTTGGCACGAGCAACAGTGGACCCGAGCTTGGTGTTGATGCTGAGAGCCCGAGGTGGAGGTGCACGAACCATATAAGGACTTGCTGCAGGTCTTGGAGGTGGTGGAGGAAGAGCTTTGTTGTTCATGGGACAACTCCAGTGTTGATGCCCAGTGTTCCCACAAGTGTAACAAGCACCAGGTGGACGTGGAGCAGCATAGCCAGGGACTCCGCCAGGCGCTCCAGGGTAGTTGTGCTTGTAGCCCCTAGGAGCAGCGGTGAAGGAGTTTGGTGGCCTTGCCATATAGCTTGGAGGTCTTGGTGGAGCCAGGAGCGGCGGTGGGGTGTTAGGAACCCACACATGGCGCTTAGAAGGAGCTATCATAGCTGAAGAGCTTGCTGCGTCACGGCTGTGTTTCTTGTACTCCTCGAACCCTTGCCTACTGGCTTCTTCCTGTAGAGCTGTATGTTGGAGTTCCAGAAAAGACCCCGGCCTTGCATGAGTGATTGCATATTTGATAGATGCATTGAGTCCTTGCCTGAACCTCTTTTGTTTCTTCTTGTCATCAGAGATCTTATTGCCACCATACCTTGACAGACTCATAAAGTTTCTGATATAGGTGTCGACATTGTCATTGCCCTACTTGAGGTTGAGAAACACCTCCTTCATCCTCTCCATTACAATCTCTGACAGATATTGCTCTTTGAAAGCCCCAGAAAACTGCTGCCAAGTAGGCTGAAAACCAGAGTGGTTTGCCTTCAGGTAATTCTCCCACCATAGAGTTGCGTCTCCCTTCAGAAGGTGAGTGGCGCATTTTACCCATTCTTGTTCAGGTACATTAGCAGTCATCAGCAATCTTGACATCTCACGAAGCCAATCACCAGCATCCAGCGGCTGATCAGACACCTCAAAGTGGCACGGGTTAAACTTCAGAAAGCTCTTGATGTCTCCTCGCTTGGGAGGTGGAGATAGCGGAACAAACTCATTCCTCCTGACACTTTCTTCAAAGCGTTGATGGTTCTGTTGCATTGTTCCCAAGGCATTAGCAATACTTGCCAACGTAGCCCCCAGTTCAGGTGGTATGTCCTCCTCAGTGCGGCATGGTGGTGCCATCTTGGGATTGATATAAAACTCAAGCCAGTACCATAATGGAGAATAATAATAATTCAAAATAGTACCAAAATGGAATTAACCAAGATTAAGGATACAAATTACTAAGATGATATTAAAATATCAACAAAGTTCAAAGCACCTAGAAGATAGTAAGCATATCGCACACGACTGAACAAGGAGTGTGGTACACAAAGCTATCAAAGAAAAAATTTCCGCAAATTTCGGCATTAAAATACCACTATATGTGCAAAACCACTTAACGAATCAAGATTAGTAACTCTACCAATTCAATATACGAGAGCGAATGATAAAAGTAGTGGTATGGTCGCGACTCCATCCTGCACTCAAAGCATTACTCCGCACATGAATAAGTAAAACACATATCCCGACTCTCTTCCTTCTTAAGATGAACCTAAAGATTAGCAACTACGGAAAACAAACACCCCTCACAAGATAGCGTCGGATAACAAAGAATAAGACAGATCGCGTCGGTTTACAAAAGGCTGTCGGTATGGAATGTACCAACAGTTGATAACCAAAAGGCAGATAGCGACAACAAGTAGGATGCAACAGATAGACAAAGAATTACCCACACACACACACACTCACACAACCTATGGTACTACAGAACCCAGAACACGTGAATCCTAGTTTGAATTTTTAGAAGAGGATTGAAAACGTTACACTTCCTTACCAGAAAAGGGTGGGTGGGTGGGTAAGAAGAAAAATGGAAGCATTCCTACTCTCGCGTTTTGTTTTTCCCTAGTATACATAACTACCAAAATATTTGCTAGACTGACAACGACCATTTTGGCTGAGACCCTGAAGGGCGGGATAGCTCTGGTACCAATTGTAACAACCTCGGGCCCTACGCTCTAAGTTCAAGCCTGGATGAACCAAAAGTGGTTAAGGGTTTTACAGCGGGGGCCCAGGACCACCCACGAGTAGGCCCGTCGACCGCCCTAACCACTTTCAAGAATATCGGGACAAGAGCGAGCGGCGTAGGCAACATGCGAAGAGATCAAATACATACACAAGTGAGTATGTATGCAAGCTACCTTACAATAGTTCTCAGAGCCATACCATCTAAAAGAAATACAAATATTGCAACGCCATACGGCAAGATCCAAATATCCTAGATAGAGATAATAGTGTAGGATAGCTCCTCATACATCAATCAACAGAGTATCAAGCGGAAGCGAGAAACAAGATCCGAGTACGGATAAGAAGCAAATCGGCATAAGATGCCACATAAATAAGCACATCCCGCCCACAGATCTCACGGATCCCCATCCCCGGAATCTCTACACCGAGTGATCATTGCCAACATGATCTGTTTCCTCCACCCAGTATCCATCTTGCGAGTATACCTGTTCATCTGAATCAAACAATTTATCGTGTGAGTCCCTAGGGGTACTCAGCAAGTCTTTATGCCTCTAAAGGGGACATATACCTAGGGTGACGCAATTGCAGCAAAAGATAATAACTAACATGTCTATAGATACTCGTTAACCATCCGCCATACCAAAGATAGGCAGATGTCCGTTAATTAGAAACAACAGTTATAACAGTATAAAGTAACAGATCCATCCTCCTTCCCGCTTACCAACGAGAAAGCGGACGAACAACCCATCCGTTGGCAGTTTTATTAATCATTCCTTGAGTATTGCACTAATTACTAGTCAGATATTTAGTCAAATTAAAGACGATACTTTAGTTATACTTGTCTATGATCGAGAAACTGTGCTCCAAGTCGTCCATAACCACGGACACGGCTTTCAGAAAGATTTACCCTGTAGGGGTGCACAAATAGCAACACACACACGATCGACCTCGGAAAAACCAAATCAAACCCCAACGAGGCTTTCATGACAAAGCAATCACAGGATTCATAAGATATTTCAAGGGGCCACCCCACTAAGCTACCCGCGACGAAGTTGGCTGGCTCCGCGATGGACCCAGGGTTTGTGTGGACGACGATAAACGACTGGGAACCCAAAAGTGTGACTGGGCTTATCGATACAGCGAAAACGTGTCATGATCCAAAACAGTACAGGTGCTCCACACACAATCTTAAATAAAGCAGTAAAGCATGGCATAAGTACAGGATAGTAATAAAGCCCCAAACTACTTTGTGGCCCCAAGAAATAAGAAATGAATCGAGCTCTAGCTAAGGGGATTCATGGTCCCATATGCGGATAGTGCGATAATCAAGGAACAGGTATCAAGTACTCGGGGTCCTACGGGACACAAGTGAGCATGAAAACCAAATAACAGATATTGCCCACCGGTGCCTCTTTCATTAGTTATCCCATTACTACTCAGGTTAAGTTGTTTAGGTACCTCGTTATCCATCAGACACTCACAAACCCTACACATGCAATTCTACGACTTGCAAGGCTCAAGCAACTCCTATAGTAATGGTTCATAGGATGGAGGAACAAGCTTCGGTGGGGTTTAAAAGTAAAGGCCATGCAATACTTGGGATTCAGTTTAATGCAATCGCGACTCCATGATGCAAGAATAAGATAGAAGCAATAGGTACAATATGTATGCAAGCATGTGGTAGTGCTTGCATGGTAGCTCAGTTGAAGCGAGAGATGGATCTGGGTACTACTCCTGAGATTCCTAATAATTTCCCTGCTCGGCGTCTATCCGAGAAGAACCAAACAAACAAGGCCAACATAAATATAATGCACAAACATATAAACAAAATGCGACAAGCAAACAAGCATGCCATGATGAATGATGCACAAATTACATGGCATAACATAGCATAGCATGGGTGAGGTGTGGGGTACAAGAATAAAGCATTTTATTAAGTTCTTGGTCATGTTTTGCTCCCATATAACTTGCTGTACACTTAATATTTATATGATGCATGCTTCAATTCATATCATGGAATGCGTAGTTAGAACGGGCTCGTCGCGCTGATCGATTTAGACATATTATTTATCAAATTTAGAGTTATAGAATTAAAGTTATTAATTAATTAAGAAAAGATATTTTTTATTGCAATTAAACAATTCCGAAAATTTAAATTAGTCAAACATTATTTTGGAGAGCATATTTGAATTCCTCACATTTTTCTGATTCAAAAACATATATTATTTGTATTATTTGGAATTATCAAAATAAAGATGTTAATTTCTGAATATTAAAAACATATTTGCATTTTCTAGAATATTTTTATTATTTAGAAAAGATCACGGAAACTTTTTGTACTCAGGAGAATCTAGCCCGAGACGCTGACGGGTGGGGCCGATGCTGACTCAGCTACAGTCGACGCTGCGGAACTGGTCCGGGCTTTTCTCACCACGGGGAGTTCCAGCCACAGAGGATGACTGGTGGGCCTCCGGGCGGCGGGGCCACAGCACGCGCGCGGCTATCGGGCGCTGACACGTGTGCTATCCGGGGAGCGCAGTCTGCTAAACCAAGAGTTGAGGTGCCTTTTTGCAAAATGGGGGAGGGGCTAACTGGTGGGCCTAGCAGCGTTGCAGAGGGACCGGCGCGTGATCGACAAGACTTGCGGGGGCTTTTCTGCAAAACCGCTGCGGCCTGAACTGACGAACTGCAAGTCGCCGGCAGAGAAATCTACGAGCTCGGGCTAGGTTGCGACGACGATTGCGACTAAACGGCTGCGAATTTCGCCATGCCGTAAAAAGGAAAACTGCAGAGGGTTGATCGGGCTACGACTTTCGTTCAGCAAGTGCGTGCGGAGGTGGACCACAACGACCGGAAAACACACAGGAACAGAGGGATTTTCAGGCGCTGCTGCTGCTGACGGAACTGAGACCATGCCGGCGGCGGATCTGGTCGCTTTCCGACGACGGTGGCGACCAAACGGAGGCGAATCTCACGGTGGCGCAAAAACAAAAGGCGAAGAGGGGACCCTCGGCTACAATACTCGCTCAGGTGGTTTGGTCTAAGGAGGGCTGTAGCGGCCGCAATTCTTCGAAGAACAGGGCCCCAAGGTGGTGTCTTCTGCTGCTCGTGCGTGCGACAACGCGGTGAGCGGCTCGGCTGGAAAACAAAAGAAACCGGCGGCGCACGAGCTTCCGGTCGACTGAGAGGATGCCAGAGGAAGGGGAACGGAGAGAGGGTGCTCACCGCGATCAATTCCCACTAGAAGCGGTGCCGGTGGTGGCCAGGAGCTCCGGGAAGAAGTCCAAGAAGCATCCGGCGGCGAGGTGATGATGCTCCAGTGGCGGCTCGGCCGTGGCGTCGGTGGCTGTAAGTTCGCAGGGACGGCGAGGTGAACAGCGACGTGCGCTTTCCTTCACCTCCTTGCGAGCTTCTCCGGGAGTAGTGGTAGACGACACGCAGCTCCCCGGGTTGGTTGCGGTGGCCTCTCCGGTGTCAGGAAAACAGCAGCACAACTAGTGTCTAGGGGCGGCGACCATGGCATGCCGAGGTTTCGATCCGATCTGACTTGGTGAGGTGGAAGGTAGAGCGGAGTGGTTGCCTCGGGTGCCTTTGCTGCGCTTGCTTTTGAAGGAGAGCCACGCGAGGCTGGCTGGCGTCACGAGCGGGGCGTGCTCGCCTCGTAAAGAAGAGAAACAGAGCATGCTCTCTGCAGGCTGGGTGGCAACAGCGGTTCACTTTGATTCAGAACTCGTTGAATTAAATAGAGCTCCATGTTCAGGCAAAGGCAAAGAAAAAAAATGCATGGTTCGGTTGGGTTAGTTTTTAGATATATGTGTGTGTGTGTGGTGCATGCATACACACGGCTGGGTAGGGTAGAGAGCTAGGTGTGTTCTAAGAAGAAAGATTTGAATCAAATAAAACTGGCTCAAAGTTTGGGCATTCAAATAACACAAGATCGAAATTTCAAAAGAGAATGGAAGGTGGGCTTTGTTATTGCATGTGGCATTACAAAAAGGAAATAAATGGTATGTGCTATATCAAAGGAATAAAATGAAGATGGCACATGCACATAGATAAAAGAGAGATAATGGCAAGATAGTTTTGCAAGTTGAATAGATCCATATATTTTCAAATGAGCATGAGTTCAAATGCACAAGGCAAAAAGATGAGCCCACTTGACAACATTTGGTAGAATAAAGATGGATTCAAAGGAAAGATGAAATTGACAAGTTAGTGGGTGGAAGGAATTAAAGAGATATGCCCTCAACTCATTTTGGGCATTTAACATTATATCAAGAAGCAAATATAATTCATCAAGAGGCAAAATACAATTAATAGCCAAATGCATAATGAGGTAAGAACCAAATGAAAGAGATTTTATATGATGCCCAAATGCAAGGTGGCATGGTGACATGAGCATGATATGATTATGATGCAACAATTATATGTAGAAAGGTAGCATTTTATTATTAAACCATGTAGCATTACATATGTTAGACAGATGAGATGCTACAGATGAATTTGTAAATCGTGAATTGCATACAAAACAATGTATTTTGGTCACTTGCTAGCACGAGTAGCAAAAGAGCACGTGAAAGTGAAAACTTTACGGTACATCACCTGGGAAGAGCAAGAGGAGTAAGTGAAAGAAGATATTAGAGATTCAGTTGAACATTATGTTGAGGTTTTCAGAAACTGAAGGTATAACTCATTTTCATCTAGATGACATAAAACTTGATCCATGACTTCGCATTCCAATTGATTGATACCATCCCAATATTAAAGATGATGTTATATTTTCTTACCTAGAGAAGTGTCCAACTTAACTAACTCATCATGATTTTTCCGAAAACAAAGATGCTAAAAGATTTTGGCTACATAGGTATAAGAAGTTTAATTGGTTGGAATGTAGCGTGGACAAGGATAAGGAATTTAAATTTTTGATCTGTTACATTTTTTTTGTGCTTTATATTTCGCCCGATCTCAATTTTTTTCGTCCTCTGCCACTGATTGGAGTCACATTAGAGATACGCCTTGTATAATATACATATGCGCCTCGCATATGTACAAATACTAGCAACCGCATCTATAATGCGATTCGAATGGCTTTTTATATGCGCCTCATCGATAATGCGATTCAAATGGCTTTTTATATGCGCCTCGAGTAGGCTTTTTCCTAGAGGAAACCGCACCAGCGGTCCTAATTCTTTCCGTGTACCTTCAGTTTGATCCTAAATCTTTGAAATTGCACATCTAGGTCCTAAATGTTTCATAAGTGATTCACGCGGGGTCCTATTTTGCTCGGACCGCTTTGACCTACATATGTGGCATTTTGACCACTGCCATGTCAACTGTAGGCCCACGATGGGCACCAGCCAAACATGTATATTTGCAAAAAGCCCCCTGGAGCTAGGGCGGTAGCGCGTGCGAGGTGGCCAGGAGGCGGGTGTCCCGCTTCGCCGTCGAGGAAGCCGGCGACGCGACAGCGTCGTCGAGGGTATCCGGGCACAGCAGAAGCAGCCGCGACAGAGCACCTTCAACGTGGTCCAGCGGGATCGTGGGGTGCGAGAGGTGTGGCTGGACACGCGTGGGCACGAAGCACCACCATGGGCACGACAGGAGCGGGAGCAGGATGTCGTCGCAGTCCTGCTCTTGCCTGCACCGTGGCCACCATGCGATATCCAGCGGCATGGCCATGGACTTGGAGGAGGTGCTTGCGTGGAGGGACCTCGGCCTCGAGCTCCCCTCCGACTACCCCGTGGAGATACAATGCTCCTAGTCCTCGCCGAGGGCGGCCTACCTGACCACCCGGAGCACGTCGGTCAGCAACACCATCCCGCGCAATAGGCCCTCCTCGCCATCATCGACAGCTCACATGCGGTGCACATGGCTTGCCTCCACCGTCTCGATTAGCTCCCCGACAGGACTGTCCATGGACCACGTCACCATCTCCGGCATTCGCAACAAGTTCTCTTAGTTCCCGATACCTGTCATGGGCCAGCGCCCACCGCAGTGTTGGTGTCACCACCATCGTCCGTGGCCTAGGCACCGCCAGCCACGTCGAGTGGCTTGCTATGATCCCCTGCACCAGCTCGGTGTCGGTCTCCGTGATGAGTTGCGAGGGATAGTCGGGCGCCGATGACGAGGAGTGTCACGGCGAGACGGTGGCACTACAGCTCAAGATGGTGGCCGTCATGGCCATACTAATCGCCGGTGCGGTTTGCCGCTGGCGTCGCCATCCCGCTTGTCCGACGCAAGCTCCACGCCGGCAGCAGCGCTAGTGGCGGGGGCTCATCCTCCTCCGGTAGTGGCAGCGCTAGTGGCGGGGGCGTGCCTTTTTGTTTGGAAATGAATAAACTAGGACTATAATTTGAAAGAAATACAAACTAGGGGGCCTTTTCACAAATATAGATGTCTGGCCAGTATCCCTTCTGGGTCCTACCGTCGATGTGGCAGTGGTCAAAATGCCACATAGGCAGGTCAAAGCGAAATAGGACCTCGCGTGAATCACTTATGAAACATTTAGGGCCTATATGTGCAATTTTAAAGATTTAGGACCAAATTGAAGCTACGGGAAAGAATTAGGGGTGCGGTTTCCTCTTTTTCCTACTATAGTGTAGGGACGGGGCAGAGCACGACACTGCGGACGAGGACGACGGTGTGTAGGCCATGGAAGAACTTGGCGGCGGCCACGATGGAGGTGGCTTGCAGCAAGCACGCAAACGGCAGTGTTGCGGGGTCGCAGAAGGCAGCCGAGGTGACGGTGGAAGCAGAGGCCAGCGGGGGCTCGCGAGGTGGGGCCCTGGAGATGGGGCGCTGAGCTCGAGGATGGGCCGGAAGGTACCAGAGCAGAGGGCGGCTGGCGAGGTCGAGGAAGGCGGCCGCGGCGCCAGGGAGGGGCCGAGGAAGGCGTCGTAGGGCGCCGGCGGGGGCTCGCGCGGCTCGCGGAGAGACGGCGCAGCACCTAGCAGGTGGCGGAGATGCGGGTTCGGGCGGCCCCGTGCGGGGCACAGAGAGGACACGGGGAGGAGCAAGGCGAGGTCGGGCGCGAGGGAGGCCGAGGCCGGGGCGCCTGGAAGCGGGGTGCAGCGCCAGGGGGATGGCGGTGGCTTCGACGGGCAGAGGACGGCCGACGAGAACCCGGCGGGCGCGAAGCTTGGAGGCGGCGTCCAGGGCGGCAGGGAGAGGCTCCGCGGCAGAGCTCTAGTGGCGGTCTGCCGGGGAGGTGTAGGGGAGCAGCCGGCGGCGCGAGGTGCTGCAGAGAGATGGCGGGGGCGAGGTGAGCGGCGCATGCGGGCTAGGCGGCGCACGGGATCGGCCAGAGGAGGCGGCCGCGGTAGGTAACAAGGAGGAGGCGACCGTGGGATTCGATGGGGGTCGCGTGGTTGTCGGTAGCGGGATTGCGGGGTGGGGCCAGGGGTGAACGGGGTGGACGAAGCGGGGATCCCGCGTTGGTCGTTGCGTACGGGGTGGGCAGGTGGTGCGCGAGCGTGGGTAGGTGGGCCGCGTCGCTGCCCTGCCGTGTGCCGCTGCACACGCGACTCGCGTGCGGTTGAGCGCGAATCGGTTGGTGCGTGTCCGGCTAGGTCTAGGTCAGGTGGGCGTGTGTTGAGTCAGGGGCGGGTATGGGTCGGTTTAGTGGTTTTAGGTGGGGGTGATGGACTGGTTAGGCAGGTTTAGTCTAGGGTAGATCTAGGGTTTGGGTGGACAGACTAGGGTTTGATTTTTAGGGGTTTAGGCTTGCTATAAGCTGGGTCCTTGGGCCTGGCCGGTGGCGGCCTTTCCCAGGTTTTAAAATATTTTTATGATTTTATTTTATAAAATCTTTTCGTAATGGATTTAGATAAATAAAATATCATGAGGGTCTGAGGATTTGATTTGAAATAGATGGGGTATATTTAGAAAACAAAGATAGGCTTTTAGAAAATAATTTTAGACAAACAAATGCATGATGACATGACGATGCTCAAATACAATGTGGTATGATGACATGAGCATGCGGTCATGATGATGCACAAAACAGAAATAACAAGCAATTTTCTAGTAGTGGTTTTATCGAGGTGCTACACCCACCCGCAAACCAATGGCCAAGTGGAAAAAGGCAATGGTCTCATAATGGCTGGTATTAAGGAAAGACTACTAGCATCGCCCGACAGATCAAAAGGAGCGTGGGTTGATGAGTTACCCTCTGTTTTGTGGAGCCTATGTACCACTCCAAATAATTCGATGCAAGAAATACCTTTCTTTCTAGTCCATGGTGTTGAAGCTGTCCTTTCAGTTGAAGTAACTCATGAGTCTCCACGGGTCACTGAATATGACGAGGAAGCATCCGGGGAAGCACTTGAAGATGATGTTGACGCACTAGAGGAAGCTCGTGATGTTTCCCTACAAAGGGCCACCGTATATCAGCAAAACTTACGCAACTACCACAATCGACCATTGCGTCCTAGGTCCTTCGTCGTAGGGGACCTAGTCCTTTGCCTCAAGCAAGATGGTCATCGTAAACTGGAGTAACCTTGGGAAGGTGTAGCATCCCAGCATTAGAGTTTAGAAATAAGCTGAGATCAGGTGTGTGCATTGCATTCATGCATATAATATCTGGATAATTTTCCCGCTTTTAAATAAAAATTGTCAAAATGATTGAAACTTCTCTTAACTTGCTGGAACTGAAGTAGATCATCAAGTTGACTGCGATAAGTTTCAATATGACCTTTGCTAAAACCTTATCTTTGGGTAATATAATTTGATCTAAGGGTAGATCAAATGTAATAAAACTAAGTCGCAACACACTGCTTAATAAGGAGTACTTGATCTTCTAGATATCATTACATGGTATTCCATACCAAAACTCAAGGATGAATACTTAATATTCCAAAGATGATATCAAGGTATTATCTACCACAAACCCTAAATACCAAGTCAAGTATATAACCCAAGTAAAAGAAACTTAATAACTAAAATCTTGAAACACTTGTTTGCCATAGTTATTCCTACCATGGGTATCATGGTAGTTCTTAAACATTAACTCTTATCACAGATAGAGTAGAAAAGGATGTCAAACCAAGACCATTCATCACATGTCTTTATTGTCATATTAAAAGGATGACATTCCTGCTTAACCAAGTCCTAGTGGCTATTGATCATCAATATTGAGTGATCAATTCCTGACCTAGAACTTATTGACATTCTTAGCCTTTGACCTATTATAATAAACTTCCAAAGACTTTAAGTAAATTAATAAGAAGAAGGAACTAGATATGGTAGAGTGTGCCATCATCAATGAAATGTGATCCTTAGTGGAGATCAAACCATCTGATGTTGGGGGAGATAGCTCACTCATGAGTTAACTAGAAGAAGTCTCTACACCCAAGAAGTAATTGCTGCTTGAGGAGCTATGAGAAAGCTAGTAGTATTAGTGTATCAAATAATAATCTTGTTAAGCCAAGTAGATATAAATGTGGAGTAAGTTTCCTTAACAAGATAAGCCTTTAGGGAGACTAGTACAAGTCTACTACTTAGTGTTAATAAATCTTGATCAGACAATTAGAAGCCTAAGTTTAGTGTGATCAAAGGTTGGTGGTCATTATTATTAAGACACTTGAGAATAGATGACCAGTTAATGAAGAAGAGTTGTGAGTATACCAAATTAGGAAAAACCTTAGTAAGTTGAATCATCTAGCTTGATCATGAGAAGTCAAGCTAGAGTATGATGAAGTATATAACATAAGTTGTATGGAGTAGTTGGAGGTATAGTAGTTTAACCTAGATAGTAAAAGAGTAACCTTGTATTATAGGAGTAGTACCATATCTCTTTTAGAGGATTGTTATCACATGTGATGTAGAGAGAACTATAACCTTGCAAGCCTTGGAAGTAGTTGCAAGATGGATTTAAAGGAGTTATTGGGTGGAGTTAGAAGTAGCTACATTGATGGATTCATTAGAGGTAGTTATGAAATGGAAGTTTCATACTAGAGTAATAAGGGGGAATGATTGTTGCTGAAATGGCATGACCATGTCATCATATGATGATGGATATGGTGGAGTCATATGATTGACTTATTCAGGAAGATGTGATCTTTGTGAATAAGATAAGATAGATATATAGAGTATATTTAGGAAAGGAATTCTTTATTTAAGATAAGCTTAGTGAGGTATTAAGGTAGGAGTGCTTGAGAAACCTTTAACCAATAGTATATCAAGCCATGACAAGACCCGGGTCTACCTCTTTGTTCAAAACCCTAAAATCAAATTGATAGTGGAACCATTCCCTATTCCTAGGTAACCATTGAACAATACCTCTTGGACAAATAAAGATTTTAGAGAATCAAATGAGTGTTTATGGATGAAACCCTTGCCACCTTATTGTCTTAAACACTAATAAAGACTTAGTCTTATATACCAGCAAGACCACATTAAGAAGTAATCTTTATAGCTCACTCTAAGTTGAGATGTCATTTAGGATTATAAATTCAGGATCAATCCTTAAAACCTTGATCCCTAGCAACATTCACTAATAAACTTGAGAGTAGTGTATCCTCTAGGGTCCATAGTAAGTGTGGTATTGGGCAACCTAAATAAATGTTGCCGGGCATTGAGATCACCTGTGCCACATGAATGATAATGGTTGTTCACCATTATATAATAAGATTCTATCAAAACATTAACCACACTTAATAAAGTAGTGAACAACTAGTTCAAGAAGTGATCCATGCCTACTTTGAAGAAGAGTAGAATGGTTATGAAGAAGTTGTAATGGAATTTGAATAAAGGAAAAATTCCAAACTTTTAGAACCTTAGAATTTAAACCACCATATAATATGGTAGTTGAATGATGTTAAGTGTGAATATATTTCATGCATACCAATCACCATCTTAAATCATTACCAGTACAAGTATCAAAGTGAAAAAAGAAAACTTTTTATAAGATTTTTATATATAAAGAAACAAATCTCTAAAACCCTAATTCCTATTTATATTTTTCTAACAAAATAATCCTATATATAATCATGATTAGTATAAATACTAAAAAGAGAATGTCAAACTAATTAGTACATTAACCCATGAAGAACCTTGTTGATTCACTGAATTATGAATATTTGATTCATGGAGGAAATTCAAATTGAAAAGGATATTCTAAAACAGAAGCAGAATTAAGAAAAAGAAAAGGAGGCAGTTAGGCACAGGCCCACAACCCATTCCCTATTCCCTACTCGCGAGCATCATTAGTAATAAACCGCTCACTTAGTCGCGACCCAGCAAAAGCCCAACAATAGCCCGTCTCACCTCCCTTCTCTGACTGACAGGTGGGACCGGAGGAGAACCGCGGGTTAATCCATAGAAAGGTTAGGGCTTTTTTGTAAAATGTTTGTGTCGTCGTCTTCGCTCACGACGGAAAGCTGTTGCTTGGCGCCACCGGCGCCTTCGATCATCACCATCGTAATCCTCACCACTCGCTACTCCAGATGGAGGATAAGAACCCGGTGCTCTACGTCTCTTCAACCTCATCGCCTCACTCTCTCTCGCCTCTGATACGTCCATTTTGCATCACTATTCTATGTCTTAATTCACTATTATTCATTGATATATTTCGTATTGAGAGGTGATACTTATGTTATTTCATCTATTTTTGCATGGTTGATGACTTTTGGAGCATGGACCAGTGCAGTCAGGATTCTGATGGAAAATGTGCTGTTTGGAGGCAAAATTCGCGAAGATCAGAAAATACGGGAAAATATACGGAAAATCCTATTTTTCTAGAAGACTAAGGATGCCAGAAGATGGAGTGGAGGTGGGCCACAGGGGGCCCACACCACCCCATGGCGCGGGCAGGCCTAGGCCGCGCCTGGAGGTGGTGTGGCCACCCTGGCCCACTCCAGCCTATCCCCTCTAGCGTATATCATCCTCCCGAAACCCTAAGACTCGGGAAGTGACCACAGAAAGATTCCGCCGCCTCTGCGGGGCGGAAAACACCGAGAGAGAAAGATCTCTCCGGCAGATAGATTTCTGCCGGGGGAATTCCTTCCCGAAGAGGGGAGATTGTCGCCATCAACACCGCCATCAAGCTGGACTTCATCGGGATCATCATCATCATCACCATCATCAGCACCCTCATCACCATCTCCATATTGCTGTAACAATTGTGTTGAATCTTGCCATAGTTCATAGGGGAAACTTTCTCGGTGTTGATTACTCTTTGTAGTTGATGCTATTGAGTGAACCATTGAATTATTGTTTATGTTCAGATTGTTATACATCATTATTCCATCTCTTATCATGATCCATATGATGTCTTGTGAGTAGTTCGTTTTGTTCTTGAGGACATGGGATAAGTCTTGTTGTTAGTAGTGGAGTTGTGTTGAGAAAGATTCAATAGATTGTTATTTAAGTTGTGGTGTACTTCTTCTAGTGGTGTCATGTGAACGTCGACTACATGACACTTCACCTATATGGGCCTAGGGGAATGCATTGTGTATTTGGCTACTAATCGTAGGGGTTGCCGTAGTGACAGAAACCTGAACCCCCGTTAGGAAACCATTGCACAAGGGACGTAAGGGTCTTAGAGTTTAAAGTTGTGGTTATGTTTCTACCTTAATTACTTTCTTGTACTTACGGATGTTTGCAAGGGGTATAATCACAAGTATGTATTAGTCTTGGATGGGGCGGTACATTAGCATAGGTTCACCCACACAACACTTAGCAAGCTAAAGAAGATAAATCGACTATATGAAGCGAAAGCACTTGACAGTCTTCCCATGTGTCCTCGAGAACGTTTGGTCATCTTAAGAAATACAACCGGCTTGTCCTTTGCTGCATAAAGGATTGGGCCACTTGCTGCATTTATTCCTACTGTCTTTTATTTACTCGTACTTTGTTTACTTGCTTTATTGAAAACCCCTAAAAATCCGTTTGCTAAGTATTTACAGAGAATTCCTGATCCATACCACTAGCCAGCACCTTTTGCTCCTCATTGGATTCGACACTCTTACTTATCGAAAATACTGCGATACACCCCCTATACTTGTGGATCATCAAGACTATTTTCTGGCACCGTTGTCAGGGAGTGAAGCACTATTGGAGAGTGGAACTGGTAAAGGAAACTTCTACTATGAGTATTGTTTACTTCTGCTAGTTGCTTTATTTTCGTTATGGATAATTCGCTGAGTTTCTTATTTGGTAATGCTACTACCACTGCTAAGGTAGTAGATAAGCCACCACCTGCTGAGAATGATGTTTTCAAAATACCTACAAGAATTATTGACTGTGTTATGGATAACTACTATGTTGGGGATTGAACTGTCCATCCCGGTGATCATTTACTCTTTATACACGAATTATGCGGGTTGTTCAAGTGTGCATGTATTACTACAGATCAAGTTAAGAAGAAGTTATTCTCATTATCACTAAAAGGAAGAGCTGAGGAATGGTTTAAGCTGCTGAAGAATGGTCAAGCTCTGGAATGGGAGGAAATAATGCCTCTCTTTTATTCAAAGTTTTATCCTCCTAGTGAGATTCATAAAAATCGGAATCAAATATACAACTTTTGGCCTCTTGATGGAGAGAGTACAGCTCAAGCTTGGGGGAGATTGAAGTTACTGATGCTCAAATGTCCCATTCATGAGTTCCCCAACAATATTATTATCAATAACTTTTATGCAAGGCTCCCTCTACATGATAAAGATTTATTGGATGCTTCTTATGCTGGATCATTCACTCGCATGGAAGAAGAAGCTAAATGGGACCTTCTAGACCGTATTCAAGACAATGCTGAAGCTTGGAAGAATGACAAAGGTAGAAAGTCAGGTATAAATTATGATTATGAATGCATAGAATCTTTTGTGGGAACTGATGACTTTCAAAATATTAAAAATGCTTATGGTCTAGACTCTTAAGCTATTGCTTCTTATTTTAAGGCTTTTGCTTCCTACATTGAAGTGCCTAAAAAGAAGTGTAATAAGTATCATGAACCTTAAAGATGTTTCTAAAAGTGTTCCTGCAAGAAATACTGAAGTTTATACTGCTAATCATGTTTTACCTAAACCTTATATTGAGAAATTGCCTTTTCCAGTTAAGGTAAAGGAGCATTCTATGATAGCTAGTATGGTTAATGAAAGTACAAATAAAGCTGTTGAACCTAATAAACAAATGGTTGATGAACCTATAATAGCAAATGTGAAAGACTTTGTTACTAAGTATGAGGAAGAGGGACACACTATCCTTTGTAAGGATACCTCTAATATTGTTTCACATAGTAGTGTTATGAGAGCTAGTATTCCTGTGTTTTCTGTTAGAATAAGTGATCATCGCTATGATGGTCCTTGTGATAGCTATATTGTTAAGTTTATGCATGATACTGAAAGTTACTATGAAAGAGGGAAAAGTGTTCTTATGGATCTCAATAATATCAACTTTCCTTGTTTTATGCTGAAAGTTTTTATGTTGCGTTCCTTTTGCCTTCTTATGCAAGTTGCCTTTGGTTTCAATAACTTGTTTGTTTACAAAATCCCCTTGCATAGGAAGTGGTTTAGACTTAAACGTGTGTGTGTTTTTGCTTCTTAATGCTCTCTTTCATTTCAATTCATATCCCTATGAGAGCTTCTTCAAAATTATCATGCCCATCTTAATGGCTATAAAGAAAGAGCTTTATGGGAGACAACCCAATTTGTTTTTGCTTTTAGTTTGTTTTTGTTTCTTTGAGTCTTGGAAGTTATTACTTCGGTAATAACTGCTCCTTATACGTTTTGTTTGGTTTTTGTGTCAAGATCAACCTCTAATGAGAGAGAAGTAAGATTTGGGGAAGTTGCTGTCCCAAAACAGATCTTTGTGCTTCACCGTAAAAATTCTTGAGAGATCTCTGTATGTCAGATTGAGCTGTAATTTTTTGTGCTTCTGCCCCAGGTTGTTATTTAACTTTCGTTAGTTTTGCACTTTTTGATTTGAGCAACAGAATATTTTCTAAAAATTTGATCTTTACCTGCTGGTCTGTTTTGACAGATTTTGTCAATCTTGCATTTGCTTCTTTATTCGATTTCCTTTTTGAATTATTTTTGGGTTTTCAGAAGGAGTTGCCACAGTAGCTTATGTTTTGATGATTTTCAGTTGAAGTTGGACTCAAAATGTTTTATCACTTCACTATATACTAATGTTGCTAATAAGAACTGTGTGAAGTTTTGTGTGAAAGAAATTTCCAGGAAGTGGAGATAATGGTGTAATAAGGAAGAGAAAGGTTTTATGACTCAAGTAATAAGTGTATGAAGATGAAGATATTGATGTTATTCAAGTGATGACTCCAGAAGAATCTACTAGATACCAAATTCAGAGATCTGCAGAGTCCGTCTTCAAATAGGTAACAGTTCTTGTAAGAAAAGTTCTGCGAAAATACTATCCAACTATATTTTTGCAGTTTTTAGTCAATAAGGAAAGCTACGAAGCGAAAAAGGGATGATAAATGGAGCCAGGCTTGCTCACACCACCCTGTGGCGCGGGCCCACCCCTGGCCGCGTCACCAGGTGGTGAGTCCACCCCGGACTCCGCCTCCAACTCGTTTTCTCCCAGTACCTTCATTTTGATATGAAACTTCGTAATATATAACCCCCCGGATCCCCCGAGGTCCGTATATCGTGTTTTCATCGTGTTTTTGTTTCGATCTGTTTCTGTCAGGACATACTCTTTGAAGGTTTAGAAGCACAATGGTGTCTGCCAAGGATAAAGGAAGGAGCCCATGGAGGAAGACCTCCAAGAACCAGGGCAGGAGAAGGAGATCAAGAGAGAAGGTGAAGAGGAGAAAGGCCAACACCCACGCACCGGCACTACCATTGCAAGCATTAGAGTGGTGAAACCTGCCAGGGTTAGAAGGACGGCACGAATGCAGACTGGGGGGAAAGTTCCCCGTCACAGATTGGCTCCAAGGTCACTTCCTACACACACCAAGTATCCCTTCCATACCTTCATCCATAACCATGCAGGAAAAGAAGACTTCAAGGAGGAAGAACGGAAAAAGAATCACGGGAGCTGGGATCCACAAACTGAAATGATCACGAGCCGTATTGAGCACAACTCGGAATTGATTCGTACTCTCACCTTCGAGATTGAGGACTTTGGGAAATTGACCAGAGAGCTCATCGAAAGGATACCACCACCACCTAAGGAGTAATTCGTCATCAGGTTTGGCATCCCCTTGGTTTGTTCCAAGCTTGGGGGAGTGCCGCGGTATCATACACTATCTTCTATCTTTTACCCTTTTTAGTAGAGTCATATCATGAATAGATGAATTATTATGTAGTATGGTTTGCATTATGGAAGTGTCCCCTCTCTTGTTAGATTTGTATCCCTTGGTGTGAGTTTCCGTTATGGAATATTAATGAGAAGTTCTATCGTCCACTCTTTTGCATAGCTTATATTAGTTTTCAATTCGTGGTTATATGATTGGTCTTGTTGTTAGTATTGGTACCACTTTGGGATCATTGAGTTAATTTAGTTGGTTTTGGCAAACCTGGCTCGGTCAGTAGCAACACCTTTTTGAGAGTTGAAAAGAAAAAGATAGAAGTACTCTAAAGAAAAATAATTTCATCATCTTTCTTTCTTGATTTGCTCATAAGTCTAGTATTCTCTAGTTAAGATCTTTTGTGCTTCCAAGGAAGATTGCATGTTTGTTTTTATCACTTGTATGTTTGTTTGTTTCCTTCAACTCTTGTACTTGCTACCCAGCCTTGCTAGCCAAAAACCTATACTGAGAGGGAATTCTTCTCGTGCATCCACTCCTTTAAACCAAAACCTTTGCCATTTGCGTCCACCATACCTACCTAGTAGCATTATTGCTATTCCAAGTAAATTCTTGTTTTATCTACCTCCCAAATTAAACTTGTTATGTGAAAATTAGTGATTAAAGCTCTCACGAACTTGATGGCACACTTTACTTTTTTGCATTTAATAAACTTGAACCATTGTGCTCACCTATGTTGCGTATATGCTTGCGCTTTGTAAGTTGTGAATTAGCAGAACCATGCTGTCATGGGGAACGCTTTCAACATTGCACTGGTACTTTGTACCAAGTTGATATCATGTTCTTTTGTCTATGGATGTCGTCGGTGTGAAATGAAAGGGGAGCTTGTAAGTCCATGGAGTTATGCATATGTGTTAGAGAAACGCCTGGGCCGCTGGTCTAATCCATGCTAACATGGTGGAAACCTGCAGCGTAACCATAACGAGTATCTATGAAGCATTCTTCTTATAAAAAAAGAGATAGAGATTGAGAAAAAAAAGAAAAAAAAGAGATTATGAAAAGAGGAAAGAGAGAAAAAAGCACCATATTCCCATGGTAAATAAGAAGATTGCTGAGATACTTGTTGTCTGCTTGCCTTGTCATTTTGATATGGGGATTCTTCTGTATCATCGGGCAAGGGGTACCCCGTTGGTGGTTCTCAATGATACACATATGTTTACGATGACAAGAACTTACCGGTGACTAAATTTGAGTAGCATTAGGAGCGGCCCTCGTATTCAAGGGACATGAGATTCTCCACTTACAACTTGTCAATGCATATCCTCATTTTTGATCACTTTAACCTTAATCACCTAAAGATGCCTATGATAGGGGCAATGAGAGCTGAAAGGTAGTAAGTATCATAATTTTTGGGAGCTCTTTATGAGACTTGCAATCCCTGCTTCCCTCTTTGAAGGGCCTTTCTTTTGCTTTGTAGTTGAGTCAGTAAACCTATTCCCTTCTATCTCAGCAAGTATTTTGAGTTGATGTGTTTCATTCATTCATATGATGATTTATTCAATCATGTCTCTTATGTTCCTTGTTTTTCACATTGCTCTTATCTTGATGTTTACTACTTTGAAAGCTTTCATTGAAAAACCAGCTATTTGTGAACTCTAGCAAATTATCAACTATTCTTCGACCAAGAGCTAAGTTTGCCATTACCAATTCTGATTCACTTTATGTATCTTTATTGTGTTTCCTTTACTTATTGCAAGTTGAGTTGTATAATACTGAGTTGTCTTCTATTATGTTCTATGTATTTGATGAATGTGATGCTTCTTGTCCGTATTCTTTTATCGACTCTTCACTCCATAAACCTGAGGCCATGTTTATTGAGCTTAGTTTCGCTTGGGGACAAGCAAAGTCTAAGCTTGGGGGGAGTTGATATGTCCATTTTGCATCACTATTCTATGTCTTAATTCACTATTATTCATTGATATATTTCGTATTGAGAGGTGATACTTATGTTATTTCATCTATTTTTGCATGGTTGATGACTTTTGGAGCATGGACCGCTGCCGTCAGGATTCTGATGGAAAATGTGCTGTTTGGAGGGAAAATTCGCGAAGATCAGAAAATCCGGGAAAATATAAGGAAAATCCTATTTTTCCAGAATACTAAGGATGCTAGAAGATGGAGTGGAGGTGGGCCACAGGGGGCCCACACCACCCCATGGCGCGGGCAGGCCTAGGCCGCGCCTGGAGGTGGTGTGGCCGCCCTGGCCCACTCCAGCCTCTCCCCTCTGGCGTATATCATCCTCCCGAAACCTTAAGACTCGGGGAGCGACCATAGAAAGATTCCGCCGCCTCTGCGGGGTGGAAAACACCGAGAGAGAAAGATCTCTCCGGCAGACAGATTTCTGCCGGGGGAATTCTTTCCCGGAGAGGGGAGATCGTTGCCATCAACACCACCATCCAGCTAGACTTCATCGGGATCATCATCATCATCATCATCACCACCATCATCACCATCAGCACCCTCATCACCATGTCCATATTGTTGTAACAATTGTGTTGAATCTTGCCATAGTTCATAGGGGAAACTTTCCCGGTATTGATTACTCTTTGTAGTTGATGCTATTGAGTGAACCATTGAATTATTGTTTATGTTCAGATTGTTATACATCATTATTCCATCTCTTATCATGATCCATATGATGTCTTGTGAGTAGTTCGTTTTGTTCTTGAGGACATGGGAGAAGTCTTGTTGTTAGTAGTGGAGTTGCGTTGAGATAGATTCAATAGATTGTTATTTAAGTTGTGGTGTACTTCTTCTAGTGGTGTCATGTGAACGTCGACTACATGACACTTCACCTATATGGGCCTAGGGGAATGCATTGTGTATTTGGCTACTAATCGTAGGGGTTGCCGGAGTGACAGAAACCTGAACCCCCATTAGGAAACCATTGCACAAGGGACGTAAGGGTCTTAGAGTTTAAAGTTTTGGTTAGGTTTCTACCTTAATTAGTTTCTTGTACTTACGGATGTTTGCAAGGGGTATAATCACAAGTATGTATTAGTCTTGGATGGGGTGGTACATTAGCACAGGTTCACCCACACAACACTTAGCAAGCTAAAGAAGATTAATCGACTATATGAAGCAAAAGCAGTTGATAGTCTTCCCATGTGTCCTCGAGAACGTTTGGTCATCTTAAGAAATACAACCGGCTTGTACTTTGCTGCATAAAGGATTGGGCCACTTGCTGCATTTATTCCTACTGTATTTTATTTACTCGTACTTTGTTTACTTGCTTTATCGAAAACCCCTAAAAATCCGTTTGCTAAGTATTTGCAGAGAATTCCTGATCCATACCACTAGCCAACACCTTCTGCTCCTCGTTGGGTTCGACAGTCTTACTTATCGAAAATACTGCGATACACCCCCTATACTTGTGGGTCATCAGCCTCTGCTCTCTTCCTCTCTATGCCACAAGGGGACGAAAACCTAGCCATAGTTCGTCGTTGTACCGACCAATTTCCGACCGCTCCTCGCCCCACTGAAGCCACCGCTGGAAGTGCCGGCGTGTACTCGTTCGCCTCAGACCAAGTTCGCAAGCAGGAGCTGTGAATCATGCATAATCAAGTTTTGCATCCCACCAGCCGCCGCAATCGACGTGTCAATTTGCTTGTCAATTTGCCGTCTCCGACTATCTCCGGCCTCACCGACCTCTCCACGATGTTTGTGGTGAGCTCCTGCATCCTCCCATATGTTGGGAATATGCATCATGGTTGATGATATTTCCCAAAGTATTCATAAAGTAAAATTGTCCTTGTATGAACATCAGATATGTATCACTGAATACGTGATTCAGTTGTGGAACTATATATTCATGATTGTTCATACTAGATTGTCCTTGGTCATTGAGGTTGTGCTGGACACACAACTTAGACCAATGTGCAAGTCGGCTGATGACACGGTTCCACTTGTCATGGGCATGGTGATGCTATTCCGACTTACAGTGATTCGGCTAAAGAGTTTAGCGAGTCGGACTAACCGACAGTTGAGATGCAACAAGCATGTTGTCATTTGCAGTCTCAAGCAATGGAATCCTTTGACCTAAGGTGATTGCATGATCCGAGTTTTGGATTGCCAACTTAGGTTCTATCAAACGCTCTTCCGTAAATGGGCAGTTATAAAGGTAGAGTTCGGGTTGGTTGTGAAGCAAGCTGCGTGACGTGGATTACCAAGATGGGATTTGCCCCTCTATAATGGAGAGATATTCTCTGCGCCCTCTCGTGTGATATGATTCGGAAGCATGGCCATGCGCTACTCAGTTAAGTGTTAACTGAGGAGTCGGACTAAGAGTTAGTCAAGTGAATCACATATCATGGTACGAGAAGAGAGTTAAGCTATTAAAGGGATGGAAATTACTCGCCTATAGCTTAACAGATATATCGTGTGGCAAAGGGACTTGGACGAAAGTCACATTGAAGGTTCGTCTTTTGACTTTACGGCACTTGGGAGTTGGCACGCCTTGCTAGAGGCTGCTACCATCTATCGACTTGAGACCGAGTGTTCATGGGAGTGAGTTGGACTCAAATCCATGACGGGATACTTAGAGGAGTAACTCATGTCGTGTCCAGGTGTACGTGAACCTACAGGGTCACACACTTAAGGGTAAGGAGCCCATGTGGATTAGATCCATATGGAGATTGGAGTACAGCCTAGATGGGCCTCAAGAGTTGAGCCCAGCTAGGAGTGTATATAAGTGGAGTGTCAAGGGATAGTCCCTGACCTAGCCGTCACTTTCTCCACTTCTATTTCGGGCTAGACATGATCTAGCAATCCTTTGTTCACAACTCCTTCCTGTATGTGTGGATACCGGTAGAGGCGTTGCACGTGCGGCGCTGGAGACAGGGAAGCTCATGGGGATCTGGCGAAGGAGTTCGTGGGATCCGGTGTAGCTATCCGTGGGATTCAGAGGGCTATCCGTGGGATCATTCTGCACTGCTTCGACGCGCTACATCAACTTCTGCATCTGCGCGTCTAGCGGTAATCTCGTGGCCTATAACCTGAGCTAGATCTTGGGAGTACCACGTTAGGGAAAAAGTTTTGTTTATCTCTACGTGGCCCAACACCATACCCCTCTCACTCTCTGTGGTGGATTGTGTTGCCCTACCGCTGGCTTCGCCTTGTTGTAGCGCATTAGATGTCGTTGCGAGGTTCACAACGCCGGTAGATATCGTATCTATGCATAACTTGTTTTTGCAGGAAGTTGTGAATGGTATGGCTTATGTGCATGTGATGTGTGTAATCCATACGTGATTTGTTTATCACGGGTTTGTCAGCCGGCTGGAGCCAAAGTGCTGTCACTGTTATTGTATAATGACCTGTGTGTCGGCATGAGATTCCATCTTCTTGTAAATTCCTTAGTGCTAGTGTAGCATGTTTGGAGGACTTGAAGGACACTACAGCCAAAGGCATGACGAACAAGTTCATGGAGATGGAGATCACCATGAAGGGAGGCATACCATTTCACATTATAATTGGATTATTTTGTGTTGATGTTATGTCTCTAGTTTTACCTCTATGAGATAGTTGGTAGAACTTTAATCCCTCAAAGAAGGTCTAGTCGGTCTCTCCACCGGTGCTGCGCCGTCACAAGTCGGACATTCTTGGTAGTGGGCTCATAAAATTGAGGTGCTACCAATTCTTTTCGACTAGATGGGTTCGAGTCAGACTCTTACAACGGAAGCACTTGGTAAGCTAGACGAGTCTATCACAACGGTTGTGGGGCTCGGGGAGAGGGCGGTCGGGAGCCGGGGCATGTGATGCCACCCGACCAACAGGAGTCGCATGAGATGCGATTGCCAAGGAGTTGCCTACCTAGATCACTTGACGGCTAGCGGTGATGCTAAAGCTGACTAGTCGGCTTGCTTATTTAGGGTCCTGAATCACTAAGTAACCATCAGAGGGATGTTGGTTCTAGTGGGAGTATAAGTATTAAAATGTTTAATACGTCTGCTCTTTTATGAATACTTGTCTTAAGTGTTTTGCATATTTCTGTTGTAGATAATGGCACCTAGTAGCAGTCTCCCTCAGTTATCCAGTTTTGCGTTGAGGACCATCCTAAAGAAAGATAAACTTAATGGAACAAACTTCACCAACTGGTATCGTAATCTGAGAATTGTTCTCAAACAAGAAAAAAGGGACCATGTTCTAGACAACCCGCTTCCAGATGTGCCGGATGAGAATGCGAGTGTCGCAACAACCAATGCCTATCATAGAACATGTGATGAGTCTACATAAATTAGCTGTCTTATGCTTGCTCACATGGCGGACTTGCAGCAGCAGTTCGAGAATGTTGAGGCCTACGATATGATCGAAAGCCTCAAAAGTATGTTCCAAGCTCAGGCAAAGACCGAGAGGTACCAAGTCTCTCAAGCTTTGCTGCGTTGTAAGCTTAAGGATGGTGATCCACTGAGTCCGGATGTAATCAAGATGGTTGGTTATGTGCAGTCTCTGGAAAGGCTTGGCTACCCCATTAGCGAAGAGTTCACTACGGATATAATTCTGAACTCTCTTCCTAGTGTGTATGGTCAGTTCAGATCGAACTACCACATGCATGGTATGGATAAGAAGCTCACTGAATTACATGGGATGCTTAAGCAGGCAGAGGTTGATCTCAAGAAAGGTACTAGCCAAGTGTTGGTGGTAGAGAATAAGGCTAAGTTTAAGAAGAGTTCTTGGACTAAGAAGAAGAAGTCTAAGTCAGGAGGTAATGCTTAGGATGAGATCCCAAGCGTTTCCTCAGGGACTAAGTCATCTCCTTCAGCCGGATCCGCTTGCTTCTATTGCAAGACGGATGGCCACTGGAAGAGAAATTGTAGCAAGTATTTGGCAGATAAAGCCAAGAGTGCAGGTGTGACTTCCAACTCAGGTACACTTGTTTGCAATGTTATAGACCTTTATCTTGCTGATGCACCCGGTAGTTCTTGGGTATATGATACCGGATCAGTCATTCATATCTGCAACTCGTTTCAGGGACTGGTAAGAACTAGGGGTGTAGCAAGAGGCGAGGTTGACATTCGGGTCGGCAACAAAGCAAGAGTTGCTGCGTTGGAAGTCGGCACGATGCAACTTCATTTACCTTCAGGATTCTTAATGGAACTAAATAATTGTTATTATGTTCCAGTGCTTAGTCGAAACATCATTTCTACCTCATGTTTGATGAGACAAGTCTATGAGTCTAATATTAAGAACAATGGTTGTTCTTTATATTTAAATGATATGTTTCACGGCTTTGCACCCATTCAGAACGGATTATTTATTTTGAATCTTGATGGTGGGTCAGTCTATAACATAAATATGAAAAGGTTAAAACAAAATGATCTGAATATGACTTACTTTTGGCACTGTCGACTTGGTCATATAAGTTGGAAACGCATGAAGAAGCTCCATGATGATGGACTCCTAGCTTTGTTCGACTTGGAGTCATTCGAGACATGCGAGTCCTACCTTCTGGGCAAGATGACCAAGACACCTTTTGCAAGGAGTTGTGAAAGGGCGTTTGACTTGTTGGGACTAGTACATAGTGATGTATGTGGTCCAATGAGTGCGCCAGCCAGGGGTGGTTATGAGTACTTCATTACCTTCACTGATGATTTGAGTAGATATGGATATGTCTACTTGATGAAACATAAGTCGGAAGCCTTTGAAAAGTTCAAAGAATTCCAGAATGAAGTACAGAATCAACTCGGCAAGAAAATAAAGTTTCTTCGGTCGGACCGAGGAGGCGAGTACATGAGCCACGAGTTTGATGACCATCTGAAGAGTTGTGGAATAGTTCCTCAACCCACTCCGCCGGGTACACCGCAGAGGAATGGTGTGTCGGAACGGCGGAATCGGACCTTGTTGGACATGGTACGATCAATGATGAGTCAGACATATCTACCTTTAACATTTTGGGGTTATTGTCTAGAAACGGAAGCGTTCACACTAAACAGAGTACCATCAAAATCGGTAGAGAAGACACCACATGAGATGTGGACTAGCAAGAAGCCGAGTTTGTCTTTTCTTAAGATTTGGGGTTGTGAAGCATTTGTCAAGCGACTTCAGTTGGACAAGCTTACAACCAAGTTGGATAAGTGCATTTTCGTTGGGTATCCAAGGGAAACCTTGGGTTACTACTTCTACAACCGAGAAGAGGGCAAAGTGTTTGTCGCTCAGAACGGTGTCTTTCTTGAGAAAGAGTTTCCTCAATCAGGAAGTCAGTGGGAGTATGGTGTGGCTTGAAGAAATTCGAGTGGAACCGGTCAGTAGAGATTTGGCAAAAGCCTTGGAGGTTGAGCTAGTCGTGGTAGCTGAGCCGGCAGCTGCACCTACACTGCGAAGATCGGCAAGATTGCGAAGTGTTCGTGATGTATTACTGTTGGACAGTGATGAGCCAGCAACTTATTTGGAAGCGATGGTGGGTTCCGATTCTGAGTCATGGCTTGGAGCCATGAGATCCGAGTTAAAGTCCATGGATGATAATCAAGTTTGGAACTTGGTTGATCTGCCAGACGGTGCAAGACCCGTCGAGTGCAAATGGGTCTTTAAGAAGAAAACTGATATGGATGGAAACGTTTCTATCTATAAGGCACGACTTGTCACGAAAGGGTTCCGACAGGTTCAAGGAGTTGACTACGATGAGACTTTCTCACCCGTAGCGATGCTTAAATCAGTTCGGATCATGTTAGCGATGCTTAACTATGAGATATGGCAGATGGATGTCAAAACGACTTTCCTTAATGGAAAATTAACCGAGGACGTGTATAGGATACAACCCAAGGGTTTTGTCGATCTGGCTTGTAACATCCCAGTTTCAGCAACCCTGATTAGTTGTCCAGAATGCAAAAATCAGGGGGAACAAAAACTTTTTCTTGTTTAATGCTGAAGTGTTTGCTTGTTGTTTGGATATGCTTATGCATATGAATGTGTATTAGATGATATACTCCTTACCTTAACGCCAGTTGACAAAAGCTACTTCCCAAAACAGTCTTGGCTTAATTTCCATATTCTCAAATGTTCTGGCATTTCAAAACATGAGCCAAGATGCTTATGTAACCAAAACTATTTTGGTAACTTCTATTGACAAAACTATGGAGAGTTATATAATATAATCTCCTTATGTTTTCAAGACAGAACCTTCAACTACTCTTACCTCTAGGATCTCCAAAACCTTTTTGGTAAGCTTTTGAATTCTACTCTTGGTAGAGATACCAAGGACCTTACCTTGTTCAAACTCTAACCTATTCAAAATACCCATCCTTACATCAAGCCAAGCTTGATAGTAAACCCCAGTAGTAGGTTTGCTTAGTTTATAAGATGAGTTGCCTTGATATGATGTCTGATGAATTGCCTTGATCTGCTGACTGATGACTTGTTTGCTTAGGAAGTAGTATGAGCCACTCTAGGAGCTCATCAGTTGGATCATCATACTTTAAACTCACCAAACCCTAAGCAAGAATACAATATGGATCTGATCCCTAGCTACTTAGTAGTCATCTAAAACCCTTAACCAGATCAGCTCTGAAGTCATCTACTTCTAGAAGCTTCCAAGTCAATGAAGACCATTATCAAGCAAGGATCTCTCCTACTCCATCTACACTTCAACATCATCCCTTTTATGATGCTTTGGTACCTTCATGAAAGGATCGTATGGGCACCTAGAGGGGGGGGGGGGTGAATAGGTGCTACTCCAAATTTTACTCTTAATCAAATTAGGGTTCGACACAAAAGGTAAATTCTCTAGATTATGCAACTAATGTGAATTTACCTATATGTCAACTAGCACAGAACTATGCAAGAACTAGAGATGTAAAGTGCGGTAAAGGATAGAGGTAACCAAAGTGGAGCGCTCGGAGACACAAGGATTTGTTTCCCGTAGTTCCTTCCTTTTGAGGGGAAGTACGTCTACTTTTGGAGAGGGGGTGGTATCAAACCACCAACGCCATGAGAGGTCTCCCTTGTTCTCCGATGAACCTCACCCCAAAGGGTTAGATTCACCTTCCACTATAACGGCAACCTTCGAGGTGGAAGCCGACACCTTTACAACAAGTTCGAGGCACACATCCACAACCTAATTGGAGGCTCCCGAATACAAGCAAACTGTCAAATAATCAAAGACAAGCTTGTAAGACCAAATCACAAGCTAGGGTTTCTAAGGAAACCCTAGAACAAGGGGCCCTCAAGTGAATGAGGGGGAAATGGAAATCTCTCTTGGTGAAGTAGTAGATCAAGGCCTCCTCCTTCGATTCTCCAAAGATCAACGACTTTGGATGGTTGAGTGAAGAGTTCTTGTGGATTTGGTGGCTCAAATGGTGATGCTTTTCTTGAACTGGATGAGCAGATTCCAAGGTAGAAGAAGGGGCCTATTTATAGGGCCCCTGGAATTAGAGCCGTTGGCAGCCACTTACACCGGACTGTCCGGCAAATACAAGCCGGACAGTCCGGCCTAGCCGGACACTCCGGCTGACACCCGCCGGATACTCCGGCCTGGCAAAGTTTCCGGCTTGTGTCCGCATTGAGTCCGAGAGGAGTCTGATGAGGCATTCTGAATGTCCAGGAAGATCGATAAGCCCCCTAGGCCGGACACTCCGGGGCAAACTCACCGGACACTCCGGCCAGAGAAGATTCCGGCCAGATTCCGGACCGTGTCCGTGAGTAGTCCGATATGGTGTTCTGAATGTCCAGGAAAGACACCCACATCCCAGGGGCGGACAGTCCGGACGGATCCAACCAGACAGTCCGGCCAGGGGCGGACACTCCGGTGAAGATCAGTCGGATAGTCCGGTTGGGACACGTTTCTTAGCACAGACATGATCCAGGGGAGCTCTTTTCCTTACAACCACTCTCAACTATCTGATATCTCCTGCAACATTTAACAACAGATTAACCTATCCAAGTGTTGTCAACAAACATCAAAATAATAGGAAGGGCATAAATGCCCTTTCGATCTCCCCCTTTTTGGTGTTTGATGACAACCCAAGGATTTGCAAACAGGATAGGTAATAAAATTCACAATAGGAGATATACAAAAAATAGTGAGGCTCCCCCTAGATGTGTGACCATTTTAGCTTTGCATTTTGAGACAATCACACACCCAAGGATCACATCCTCACTAGGTTTTGTAGCTAACAAGGTATGACATGAAAATAACCACTACAATGATAAGCTAGGCATAACAAAGTTGTTAACAAAACCGGGTAAGCATGTCACAACACACAACTGAGTTCAACACAACATAGTACTCAAACAAGTAAAGTAAGATAGCAAACACGAGGCTTCAAAGAGGCAAATCGAAATAACGTGAAGCACTCGTGTACCCATGCAAATCCCGGCAGCAACCTAATAAAGGGGCTGCTTCTCCCCCTTTGGCATCGAGACGCCAAAAAGGAAAAGAGCACAACTAAAACGTCCCCAAAGCCAACTCTAGCCATTGAAGTCATAGTCGGCATCCTCCTCCTCATCCTCATCCTCGTAGTCATCCTCACCCTGATGATCACCCTGAGTCGAGCTCTGACCGTGAGGGTGAGAAGAAGAAGTCACGTACTCAAACATGGACCAGTCCACACGACCCTGACTCCAGTGACCATAGGAAAGAGTGCCATCGGATGCCTGCTGCTGAGAGGGATCAACATCCATGGGCTGGTTGATCCGCTTGAGTTCCTTCATGATATTCCTGTTAGCCTTGTATGACTCATACTGTCCATGGCGAATGTCAATGTTCTGGCATAGGACAAGCTTCTTCCACCAGGAGGCCTTCTTCACCTTCTTGTGTACTTCCTCCTTAGAGGTGGTGAAGCGATATGCATTGCTGGCATGCTTCATGCGAGGGCCCCGGGTCACAGCCTCCGGTACCACCTCATCATCACTGTCAGAATCATCTGCATCCATCACATCATCCTCAAATATGTCCTGAGCAGGGGGGTAGCCACGAGGAGCCTTGGTGGTGGGGGCAGCCTTCCTCTGTAGCTTGGCAGGAAGGTGTGGAACAAGATCAGTGTAGAGCAATGGAGTTGCTGGAGCCTGAGCAGCAATGAGCTTCATCACATAGGGAGCAAACAGAGGCCACTTCTTGTTAGTGATGCACTTGTACAAGTCCTGATAGATGAAATCCATGACATCAGTAGCACCACCTTGGTGGTCAGGACCATGAGTATACACAGAGTGAGCATGTGCCATAAGATTGATTTCTGCACCTCTCATCTCATCCTTGTTGCCCGCCTTGGGAGTGAGTGTATGGCGAAACATGCGAAGCAGAATGTTGTAGATGAGCTTGATGTTGATGGTTTGGCCAGCCACACCATTCCGAGAGTAGATTGGGGCCAACCTCTGCTTGTCATATGCCTGACCATGAACATGCATTCTGAGACCACTGGGAGCATTGGGATTGAAAGGCAATCCAAGAATCTGTGCAAACTAAGCCATGCTGGAGTGGCACCTAGTAGTGCCAGAGATCCACTCAAGGGGAATATCCGTAGTGTCCCCAAAGACCACTGTAGCATAGAACTGCTGGACCAACTCAACATTATAGTCTTCTTTTACTTGAAAGATGGTGTGCAGCCCCATCTTCTCTGTCACCCACAGAGCGTCCTCAAAGTACCTGTGAGCATGGAGCTTCTCGAGATCCAACCACTGCATGGGGCACACAGCAGTCCTGAACCCACAAAATACCTCAGAGAAAAGGAGGGCTTGTTCATTTCTCCAGAAGCGAGCATCATCCGAGGTGCGAGGCAGGGAGTAGAACTGCTAGACTCTCATCTCCACAAACTCCTCGGTACCCAAATCTGCCAGAGTGGTCAATGCTTCAAACCTCATGCGCTTGGCTTCATCCCTTTTCAGTTTTCTGACCTTTTCCTATTTTGCTGCAGCACGGTCACGAGCAGCCTGTCTCACCATAGAAGGATCTACATGAACGTCAAACTCTTCATCACGGAACCTGCGAGGATGTGCCTGCTTAGCAGCCCGAGGCCGGCGAGGACGAGAACCACCTGTGAGATCAGAGTAGAAGGATAGCATATGGGGTAAGCACACTTGTCCAGAAGATACAAACATGTAGTAGTAGTCAAAGTAATGCAGGAGCTGAACTGGCGGAAAACACCCGGACTGTCCGGCAAAATCATCCCGGAGACTCCGTCACGACCGGACATTCCGGTGCATAATAGCCGGACATTCCGGTCGGACCGGGGTGTCCGGCCCGTACACGCCGGACATTCCGGCTGGAGTCTTGACGATTTTAGGGGTAGTTCGAGTGTGTTCAACCATTGCAGATCGGGATTGCTAGGACCACTACCAGGACTAGTATTGCACGCTATATGATGTATCCATGGATCTAGGTGATACATAGCCCCCAAAAGTTCATCTAGATCAAACCCTAGGTATGGGAAGGGGAGGGACACTATACCAGCATCCATGGTGTCCTTCACCGGAGGGGAATGGATCCCAACGGCAAAGGGAAGAGAATGGCCGGCGGCAACGGCTGGATCCGGGGTGGAGGAGCCCTCCTGGTGGAGTCCTTGGTCGGGGGCAGCAGGCAGAGAGCAAGAGAGAGTCGGGGGGAAGAAGAAGGACTGAACCGTCCACTTCTCCCTGACCCCCTATTACGATTTGGAAACTGCCGAGGCCGAAGTGTCCGGGTGATATTCACTGGAGTGTCCAGCCCGGCCGGAATGTCCGGAGTGAATCAAGCGGAGAGTCCGGTCTGGCCGGATACTCCGGTTGGTTCAGGGCGGACAGTCCGGCCTCCCCGCGACCAAAACCCCCAGTTTCGAGTAGTGGACAAATGTGTGGCTAGAGGAGCATGTTTAGAGATGAGGAAAGGCCTGGGATTCAGATGATGTACTGTGAAGAACCAAGAAAACATTTATTTTCAAGAAAGAATCAAATTAAGTTCCAAATCAAACAGACCAAGAACCAACTCTTCAATAAGAAGAGGGCGATGGCCAAGGCCATCATGTAAGAGTTTGTGGCATGACACCGTGAAGAATTATCCTTGGGTTCATAGCCACTACTCATCAATGAAACTCACATATCACAAAATGATATTAATAGTATTGAATTTATTAATGTTGGCATTATGGGGGAGGGATAGTCTAATGTATTAGGACCGCACTCCCCCTATCTCCATGCCTGCACCTACACCAAATATGGGTCAAGACATAGGTGAATGTGCAAGGTAATCAAGTCAAGCTCCTAGAATCCACGATATTTAGTTCATTCCTCAAATAACAAAATCTTGCTTCATCAAGTGGCTTCGTGAAGATATCGGCAAGTTGGTCTTTGGTTGACACATATGATAACTCAATATCACCTTGGGCAACATGATCTCTAATGAAGTGATGACGAATCTCAATATGCTTGGTCCTTGTATGATCCAATGGGTTATATGCAATCTTGATAGCACTTTCATTGTCACATAGAAGAGGCACTTTGTCACAATGGACACCGTATTCCTTTAAAGTTTGCCTCATCCATAGCAATTGTGTACAAGCACTAGCAGCTGCCACATACTCAGCTTCGGCGGTGGAAAGGGATATACAATTTTGCTTCTTAGAAGACCAACACACCAAGGACCTCCCAAGGAATTGGCAAGCCCCGGAGGTTGATTTTCTGTCATCCTTGTCACCAGCCCAATCCGAATCCGTGTACCCACAAAGAGAGAAAGTTGAGCCCCTAGGATACCAAATACCATAGTTTGGGGTATGAACCAAATATCGAAAGATTCTCTTGACCGCCATCAAATGGCTTTCTTTAGGAGCCGCTTGATATCTTGCACGCACTCCTACACTCAACAGAATATCGGGTCTAGATGCACAAAGGTAAAGCAAAGAGCCAATCATGGATCGATATACCTTTTGATCCACATCTTTACCATTTGGATTTAGTTCAAGATGAGTCTTTGTTGCCATGGGAGTGGGAGCTCCATTTAGGTCTTTCATGTTGAATCTTTTGAGCATATCTTGAGTATACTTGGCTTGGTTGAAGAATGTTCCTCCTCTTACTTGCTTGATCTCAAAGCCAAGAAAAACTCTCAATTCTCCCATCATAGACATCCTGAACCTGTCAGTCATAAGCTTTGAGAATTCATCATTAAAAGCTTTGTTAGATGAGCCAAAGATAATATCATCTACATAGATTTGGCATACAAAAAGTTCCCCATTGACCTTCTTAGTAAAAAGAGTGGGATCGATTTTCCCAACCTCAAACCCACGATCTAACAACAACTCTCTAAGGTGCTCATACCACGTGCGTGGGGCTTGTTTGAGCCCATAGAGTGCCTTATCGAGTTTGTAGACGTGGTTTGGGAAGTTGGGATCCTCAAACCCCGGGGGTTGTTTCACATATACCAACTCATGCAATGGACCATTAAGAAATGCACTTTCTACATCCATTTGTTGTAGTTTAAATTTATGATGAGCCGCAAAAGCAAGAAGGATACGGATGGACTCAAGACGAGCCATAAGTGCATAAGTCTCTCCATAATCAATGCCCTCAATTTGAGATAACCCTTGTGCAACCAATCTTGCCTTGTTCCTTATCACAATTCCATGCTCATCTTGCTTGTTCTTGAAAATCCACTTGGTGCCTATGACATTGCGGCAATCTTTTGGCTTCTCCACTAACTTCCATACTTTGTTTCTCTCAAAGTTGTTGAGCTCTTTGTGCATTGCATCCAACCAATCCGAATCTTCAAGAGCTTCCCATACTATCTTTGGTTCCACCATGGAAATGTGTGCTTGGTGCTCACCAAAGTTCTTCAATTGTGCTCGAGTAGATATCCCTCTTCTTACATCGCCTACCACATTCTCCAGAGAGTGGTCGCTTAATTCCAAAATTCTATCCATTCTAGCTTGGCGACGAGTTTCGATTTCCTTGTTGTTTCTTGCAGGAATCACTTCATCATATTGGTCCTCGTCATGACCATCAACTTGACCTTGATCATCATTGGAGATATCCTTTTCTACAGGAGGCAGAGATTGACCTTGGTCTTGATCAAGCCCTCGACTGGCTAGGTATTCGGCTGTTCTTATGGCAGTTTGTACAGATCTTCCTTGTGTTATGGCCTTAGCACCACTGGACATTCTGGCAAACGGAGACTCAATCACTTCTTGGTTGGAGGCATCTTCTTGATCAGTGGGTTGAGGGTCCATAACTTGTTCTTGGTGTGGGTCATTGTCCCCTTCGATCGGAGCTTGTGGATGTTGTGAAGATGAGGGCTCCACTTGAGTAGAGCATAGTTCTTCTCGATCCGCCATAAGGGGTTCCTCAATAGGGCGGATGAAGCCCGCACCCATTCTTCCTATGGCTTCCTAAGGCATTTCATCATCTACATCACAAACATCAACACGTCCCGCTTGGGGACCATCATATTCTTCAAACACCACACTACAAGATTCTATGACAACTCTAGAGAGCATGTCATAGACTCTATAAGTGTGGGATTCGAGACCATAACCAACAAAAATACCCTCTAATGCTTTGGAATCAAACTTGGACAAACGAATACCCTTAATACGATAGAAGCACTTACAACTGAACACCCGAAAGTATGAGACGTTGGGCTTGTTACCGGTAAGTATCTCATAAGGGGTCTTGACCAATTCTTTGCGGAGATAGAGACGGTTTGAGGCATGGCATGCGGTGGAGATGGCTTCAGCCCAAAAATTGTATGGAGATTTAAACTCCACCAACATGGTCCTTGCCATATCAATAAGAGTCCGGTTCTTCCTCTCAGCTACACCATTTTGTTGAGGGGTAAATGCAGCGGAATATTGATGTTTTATTCCCTCATCACTAAGAAATCCATTCAATGTGTAGTTCTTGAATTCGGTACCGTTGTCACTTCTTATTGTCAATACCGGGACACTGTGTTGGCGTTGAGCCATGTTGATGAAGTCAATGAAGTTCTCTTGGGTCTCACTTTTTAGCTTGAAGAAATATACCCAAGTGTATCTTGAGTAGTCATCAACAATTACCAGACAATATTTCTTCCCACCAAGGCTTGCATGAGAGGGAGGACCAAAGAGATCCACATGAAGGAGCTCCAAGATCCTCTTTAACTTGATGTAGTTCTTTGGCTTGTGGGGAGAGTCATGCATTTTTCCTTCTACACATGCCCTGCAAACACGATCTTTGGCAAAGCAAACATTTTCTTTTAGTCCAACAATATGACCATCCTTGTGAAGGCTTTGCAAAGTTGTCATGTTGACATGGGCTAGGCGGCGATGCCATAGCCAACCCACGTCGGCTTTTCCGAATAGGCACATCGGACTTGTTGTGGTTTTCCCAGAGAAGTCCACCACATACAAGTCATCTTCGACGTACCCAATGAAAGCAACCTTTAGAGACTTGCTCCACAAGAGGATCACAATATCAACATCAATAAATACGGCAAAACCCATCTTTCCTAGAGCACGGACTGAAAGTAAATTATACCCAAGGGTCTCAACAAGCATGACGTCCACGAGAGTGATATCGTGTGCAACCACAACTTTGCCGAAACCCATTACCTTAGATTTTGACTTGTCGGCATATGTAACGGATATTTGATCAACATTTGGTCTCAATTCCTTGACACTAGACGCGCTTCCGGTCATATGACTTGTGCATCCACTATCGAGCACCCATTTTGACCCTCCGGAAGCATAGGTCTACAAAAGATCAAACTAGTTCTTAGGTACCCATTTTTCAATGGGTCCTCTTTTGTTAGCAACAAGGGTCTTGGGAACCCAAATAGACCATGCAATATAACCATCAAAAGGGCCAACATATTTTGCATACACATCACCATAATAATCCCGCACAGTCGTCATGTGACATATTTTTTTCACTTGTGGTCTTACTTCCCACAATGACCTTGTTCTTTTCTTGGGTGGGCTTGGCCTTCTTCTTCTTGTTGTTCTTATTCTTCTTGGCGATAGAGACAAAGCCAATGCCCCCTTTTTCACCATTTGACCTTTGCTTGTTTAAGAGATCATCAATATACTTGTTTCCTTTGGGAAAGGAGGTCTTAGCTAGCTTCTTCTTCAACTTAGCATGTTCTTCAAGAGTATTTGTACAACTAGAAGGAATGAATGTACTAGGTGAGGGGGTATTGATCAATTGAGTTTGAAGCTTTTCATGAGACTGTGAGTGACAATAGTTCGCTTTCCAAGGCCTTGTGAGCCTTGTCAAGTGTCCTAAAATCCTCGACAAGTTTTCCATGAACAACACCAAACTCAATCTTATCCTTTTTAGCCTTTTTGTATTTAGCACTAGCATGATCACGTTCCTTGATGAGTTTATTAATAATGAGATCATTCGCACCATCAAGGCCCTCTAGTTTGGTTTCAAGAGATATTCTAGTTTCTTGTTCTTCTTCTAGAGCTTCTATCTCAATCATGTGCTCTCTTCCTAATTGACATCTCTCATCTAGAAGTTCTTTTGTGTGTGAAAGTTGATTTAAGAGGTCCACAACATGTTTCTTGTGTTCCCCTTGCAAGTTATTCATGAACACATCAAAAGCAACTAGTTCCTTTTTGACCTCAAGAGATAACTCATCATCAAAATCATCATTGATTAAAGAAGTGGAGTGTGATGATGATAATACCTCCGTTCCTCTTGCCATAAGACAAGTGACGTTCTTCTTGGAGAGGTTCTCATTTGGAGAGTCGAAGAGTGAGAATGAAGGAGTAGAGGTGGTGGCAAGAGCCGCCACACCATTTGGTGTATCCTCATCTTCCTCTTCTTCATCATCATCGGAGGAGAACTCTTCATGTGTGATCAAAGAAATTTCTCCCGGCTTCTTGTTGGTTGAGTTCCTCTTGACGAAAGGTTTCTTGTAGGGAGCTTTGGAGGTCTTCTTCAACACAAGTTTACCACCATGATCTTCTCTTTTCTCATAGGGACAAGCTGCAACGAAGTGATAGCGGTCACCATAGTTGAAGCATGTTCTCAACTTGGAACCACTATCTCTTCTTCCATTGGTGTTGTTTCTTCGTTGCATTTCCATCTTGGCTTTGGCGGGATCTTTCCAAAAGTTTCTTGCATAGAAGGCCATGTATTCACCATGAGCTACCTTGACATCTTCGGGGTGTCTCATTGAAAGTCCCTCATCACTTCCTTCATCTTCATCATATTCCACAACCTTGGCCTTCAAGGCAAGATTGACACCGCTATTCATTCCAATGGCACGAGCGCGGGCGTCTTTGGCATTCTTGGCAGTGACCTTGAAGGCGGCCATCTCTTGCATCACTTCATTGCAGGTCATGAGATGGTAATTATGTCTTCCTTGGAGACTCTTCAAGTCAGTAGGCTCAAAAGGCATGAGTGCACTCACATACTTCTTCTTGATCCAAGCATCATCAATGTGAGTGGCACCAACATTCCTAAAGGCGGTGGCTGTGGATTTGAGTCTTCGGTACATGTCTTCATGACCCTCACCATCCTTCATGAAGAATCCTTCGGCCTCATTGCTTAAGGCATCATATCTATTTCTTATCATACTCTCGTTGCCAACAAACAAATCAATGAGAGCATCCCAAGCTTCCTTGGCGGTGTTGTAATGCTCAATGTGGGGAAAATCCTTTGGCCCTACACCAAGTTGAATCATGTGCAAGGCAGTCGCATTGAGTTGGCTATTGACCACTTCTCTTCTAGTCAAGTTGGTTGGATCCTCAATTTTGAGTCCTTCTTCAATCATGTTCCACAGACCAATGCAAGAGCTGCGCACATGAGATTTCATTAAAACTTGCCATTGAGCAAAGGAATGTGCAGATAACTTAGGTGGGTCTCCTCTATTGTTTATATGTGGATGTGGGATAGGAGGGTCAGGAGAGTACCATCCGGGGACCACATGGAACTCTTCTTTCCCATCACCCCTTTTGGTGGTGGAGTTAGTGGAATTATGTTCATCCCCCGCCACCTCCTCCAAGGGCTTAGCCTTTGGGTTAGGTGGTGTTTCCTCTGGAGAGGGAGGAGGTGAGGTTTGCTTGTCCTTAACAAGTTGCTCAACGAGTTGACGCAATTGTTGGATCTCGTTGCCCAAGGTAGAGCTCAAGCTTGTTTCCAACTTCTTGAGATCTACCATGGTCACCGAATGACTATCCTCACTTTCTCCCTCCCCGGTGGTGGCCATAATCTCTTAGGAGGTTAAGCCCGAATAAAGAGCCGAGGCTCTGATACCAATTGAAAGGATCGTATGGGCACCTAGAGGGGGGGGGGGGGGTGAATAGGTTCTACTCCAAATTTTACTCTTAATCAAATTAGGGTTCGACACAAAAGGTAAATTCTCTAGATTATGCAACTAATGTGAATTTACCTATATGTCAACCAGCACAGAACTATGCAAGAACTAGAGATGTAAAGTGCGGTAAAGGATAGAGGTAACCAAAGTGGAGCGCTCGGAGACACAAGGATTTGTTTCCCGTATTTCCTTCCTTTTGAGGGGAAGTACGTCTACGTTTGGAGAGGGGGTGGTATCAAACCACCAATGCCACGAGAGGCCTCCCTTGTTCTCCGATGAACCTCACCCCAAAGGGTGAGATTCACCTTCCACTATAACGGCAACCTTCGAGGTGGAAGCCGACACCTTTACAACAAGTTCGAGACACACATCCACAACCTAATTGGAGGCTCCCGAATACAAGCAAGCTGTCAAACAATCAAAGACAAGCTTGTAAGACCAAATCACAAGCTAGGGTTTCCAAGGAAACCCTAGAACAAGGGGCCCTCAAGTGAATGAGGGGGAAATGGAAATCTCTCTTGGTGAAGTAGTAGATCAAGGACTCCTCCTTCGATTCTCCAAAGATCAACGACTTTGGATGGTTGAGTGAAGAGTTCTTGTGGATTTGGTGGCTCAAATGGTGATGCTTTTCTTGAACTGGACGAGCAGCTTCCAAGGTAGAAGAAGGGGCATATTTATAGGGCTCCTGGAATTAGAGCCGTTGGGAGCCACTTACATCGGACACTCCGGCTGACACCCGCCGGATACTCCAGCCTGGCAAAGTTTCTGGCCTATGTCCGCATTGAGTCCGGATACTCCACTGTAGCATCTTGTCCTTTAGTGCTTGGACACTAGCACTTAACCCCATGTGGGTGTCTTAGCTTGCAAAACCTCTTTACTTAGCTTGCAGCAGCCATTCCACCTCTCCTCTGCCCTCAGCACACACCAGAAACCACTCTCCACGCCCACAGTAACAAGCCCCTGGTTTCCCTCCTCTCTCCCATGCCCAATGGACTATGTCCACCATGAACCCCTCCCATTCGGTATATAGCTCCACCGGCTAGCTCCACTCTCCCCCTTGGCCTCATTTGCGTCCTTATCCTCCCCCTTACCACCCTAGAGCACCCCTCTCCCCCTCCACTGCTCTGCCCTGCTCGAGAGACAGCAAGAGAGAAGACTCAGCCTCCTCCCCAAATCGACCTAAGCTCTTTCCCCTCGCCTCCTCTCCTGATGCATGTCCCTCTGTGGTGATCCCCTCCCCCTCCTCTCTCTAACCCTACCCTCTGTTCTGCCCAGGACCACCCCTACCGTCACCGCCGGCGAGCTCCCGAACAATCTCTGTCAGCCACCACCGTGTGAGCAAGATTCCGGCGTCGAACCAAGCCTTGCCGCGCCTCCCCGGAGTCGTCATTGTCGACCGCTTCGCCCTGCATGCTCCCCGGCTCTCCTCCGCCCCTAGGTGAGATCTCCGCCACCGCCCGAGCCCTAGCTAGGGTTAGCTTGCGCCGCCGTGCCTCAGAGGAGGACGACGAGCTCCTAGCCGTCGATGCCCCTTTAATCCAACGGACAGCGTGCCCCGATTCCTCTTCGCCACTTTGAGTTGCTGACACCCGGGTCGCGCTCGTCAGTTTCAAACTGGCTCCCCGTGCGTGCCGTCGCCCCCAATGGGCCGGTTCTCCCCTGGACAGCCCAGCTCCCCTCCAGATCCGGCCCGACAGGGGTATTTCCATTTTCTTTTTCTCTGGGAATTCTAGATCTGAATTATACCTGTCAGTTTAAGCCCAAATAAAATATAAAACTACATGATTTCATTCAGGTGACAATTTTACATGGTCCCCTAGGGTTTTCCTCATCATGCAGAACTGGTCAATTGCCCAAAATAATTTTCATTATTGATGGGCATTATTCCCACCAAAATGTGTCTATCCCACTAATTAATATCCTCTGTGAGCTTCACATCTCTAGATGAAATGAAAGCAAGTGCCACTGGTAGATTTTGAATGTACCCATCTCTGGACCTTGGTATCATGCCAAGGTGAACAGTGGGTTAACCTGAGTAAAAATAACAAAAACAATTCATTTATGAATTTAGAAAATTCCCTAAACCAAACCATGGGTCCAATTGACCCAAGTCCAATCATCCTGGATGTGTTACATTCCTACCTATCCAAATCCAGGAGCTCCTGATTTATTGAGACTTGGATGTTTTTCTGTGAATTAAACTATTCTGTGCATGGTTGATTCACCTCTAAATCCACTACAATAGTTATACAGCTCCAAAAAGGTTGATTACAATTTATGTAAAAAGGTATTCCAAATGCTTACCATGTGCCCTTGGAATCATATCAAAATCCTCTGTAGATTTAATCTGGTGAAAAAGACAAAACAGCTACAGAACTGCCTTTGGGATTTCCTGTGGGAATTCTGGTAATTTGCTTGACCTGATTCCAACTCTCAGTGAACCAGTACCTTAAGACCTACCTAACCATCCAAGGAAATAATTTTGGAGCTCCAGAACTTTTCTGATGAATTATTCCTAAAACTAGAGCTTTTATCACTAGAATATTCATAAGAAATTAAAGGAAAGTGATAAATTAGTGAAACCACCTTTGTTGGTTTCATTTTATCAACACCTATCAATCGGCATCATTGGTACACAATGGTATCATGCTGAATAGGTCCTTGGTCCAAAACCCCCCTCCTCGGTAGTTCCTCGACACTAAACCCTAAGGGGGGAAATATTCATCCCTGCTTCCAAGCCAATCTCAATCTCCTAGGTCAAATCCTCCCAAAGCCTACTAAATCTAGTATTATGTGGTTCACTTGCTTGCTGTATGGTATTGGTGTTGTTATGCATTGTGTTGATTGTGCCCTTGTTTGTTTGCATGTGATGTCTGGACGGCGATAGTTGCGATGAAATCGGAGAGCAAAAAAAGGTGGTATTTATATTTCGTATTGGTATTCTGGGTTATCTAAAGAAGAAGTCCAGGGAAATTTATGCCATATTGCTGACCATCAGGCAAGCCACCTTCTTGTTCATACGCCTTGTCCTACTATTTTACTTATGCATGTTTTATCTCCTGTTGTTTAAAACTGCATTGTTTTTCCTATATGTTGATGTATACTTGGTAGTGGTTTGGCTCCTCCGAATCATTACACTTTTGTACTACTAAGTACAACCCCCTTGGTGACACCTACTGGTCCCTAGTAGAATAGATGGTGTATTACACCATACCCCTTTGGAGACCTTGATTTAGCCGAAGCAAAGCTGAAGGATGGGAAGACCCCAGAAAAAGTTTTACCAAATGTTTTATGATGAAAGCTTGGTGAGGTGGGACCTCCCCAAGAGATGTTGAAAAAGAAGAAGGTTTTGTTTTACAAAATGCTGAAGGAAAGATGGAGGAAAAAGGTTTACAAAAACGCACCCGGTTCTTTGCAGTTTTGCTAGAACAATTAACCCGTGTAACCACATTACTCTGGTATGGGACAGGGCTAGATTTGATGTTTGTTTACTCTGGTATAAGCTGCCTCACAACAACTACAGGGGATCGGGGATCCTTGGAGAGTGGGCCTTCTCCGATAAAGTCCATGTGCGACATGGACCTCAAGAAGGAACAAAGGGTCTGCTGGCCTCCACGCGTTACTATGAGCCCCTCATTGAAAGCACACACTCGAGAAGTGGAAAAAGTGCTCCGGTTGGTCCAAGGTACCCGATGTCCCGGTTTTGAGGGGATTAACACTCATAGGGTAGGCACTTATATTGGAGTGGGCATCCGGAGAGTCTTGATCGGTTACTCGACCCACGACCGGTGAAGATCAGGGTAGTGTACCCGGATGGTGTGGGTAAAGTGTACAACCTCTGCAGAGTGTAAATCTATTCGAATAGCCGCGTCCGCGGTCATGGACAGTTGGGAAGGTTGCTGTAGAGCGGTGCTGGTTTTGATTTCAAAAAGGATTTCAGAAAAGAAATGGTTTTGGAAATGTTTTGACCATGGGATGGTTGGAAAGGATCCCTATTTTGACCATGGGATGGTCAGAAAGGGATGGAAGGAGTTTGGTCATGGGATGACCGTAAAGGAGAAGCAAATGGGTGACCCAGTCCTATGGTTTTCCAAAAAATTTACAAAATGGTTTCCAAAATGGTTTACAAAAGTTTTTAACAAAGATATGTAGATGCTATATCTACAAGAGAAACTAATTTAGAAAAGAACCCCTGGCGCCCTCCTACTACCACAACCATAATGCATATCCTCTTGTTATTACTATTCTGTTAAGGTGGTTTGCGAGTACATTCAAAGTACTCACTAGCATTGTCCCAGGCTATTAACTTGGTCAGATATCAAGAAAAGGTGAAGTGGATGACTATGCGAGCTAGGACGTTCTCCTAGTCAGTTGCCTATAGGTTAAGGCATGGATTGGGCTCTACGCTTGACGAAGTTCTGCTGATGATTATTGATGTAGCCATAACGTCATTTATGTAAGTTTTGTAAATTTGGTATGTCTCGGATGTTGTAATGATACTTGTCGGTTATGTGCCACGACTAACTGATCATGGGATCGTGGTTGTATGCATAACATGGATTCTCGGAGGATTAATCCGGGGGCCCCACAGACTTGGTATCAGAGCCATCCTGACTGTAGGAGAACCTTAGTTAGCATGGTCGCTAGACAAGAACCTTATTTTGAAAACCCCAGCTTTCGAAAACTAATTTCTCAACGAATTACAAACAGTTCTACTTCTTCTCTTACTCTAAGTAAATGCTTTCGAAAATGGTTTCCTCTAATTCTCTTCCAAACTTCAACCCTACGGATTTTAAATAACTAGGATCTAGCACCCGGTGAAGACAATGAGAGCAAGATGAAGACAAGAAACTACCGGCAAACACAAGGAGCCTACAATATCGCTCTACCAGCGGAATCCTCCCAATCAGAAGAAATCGGGTGTTGCACTATCAGGAAATGTCCAGGATACGACAAAGACTTCATCTGTAAGATAGTGACTCCAACTGGAAGAAAGACGATTATCTAGGGTCAATAGTCCTAAGAATAGTTAACTCCTTGGTCCCTAGCGTTGACCGTGTTTTCTTGCCTAAGTGCATCCTGTGTTGCTTGATGTGTGTTGTATGCCATGGACATTGCGATCCCCTCGCTCTGTTTGTCTTGTTTGTATGTCTGGTTTGTGTTGACCTCCTAAAAAATGTGACTCGAGAAGCGATAACCCACCTAGTAACTCAGGAAACCCCCATGTTAGCTGTCGGTAATGAGACCCTGACTAACCTCGAGAGTATATAAGGGGAGAAGCATCGCAAGAACCAGGAGTTCGACCTCGTCAAGTCAGAGTCAACTCGAAGATTTCACCTCAGCAGGACGGCATACCTCATCGAACCCACCTCGCAAGACTCGTCAATCGCACTACACTCCCTTGTTCCTCAGTGTACTACAGCAAGAATCCTGTTGAAGCCGGAAGACAATCACCGAAGGATCCTCAATCTCCACGAGAAACCACTCGATAAGTCAACTAAGACAAGAAGTGAAGACCAAACCACACTAACCTTAGTGTATTAGAGTTTCTGACAGCCTCAGGAGACTAACTAATCTAGTCGACCCTACCCAAACCAACGGAATGACCCTCCCTAAAAGGTTAGAATTACCCCTGAAGCCAGAAGAAAAGGAAGAGTGAAGACAACGAGTCTACTTCGTCTTCGAGCAGGAACAACGCCAAGTGTTCAAGAGACGACAACCCCTCTAAAACTAGATGCCTCTACCCAGACAAAGCACTATCAAGAAGAGTCGTAAACCGCTAATTTACCTTGAGCTAATCACCCTAAAGGCTGTGTTTGGAAACCCACCCCTCCAAGGTTGATAAAATAAGGCATCACTCGAAGACCCTAGCTCAAGACTCCGGGAAGATACAACCTCCCCCTAGCAGCAAGTCAGCCGTCCAAGACAGAAGCTTCAAACCATTCCCGAAGCTCCTTAGTAAAGCTCTAAGGTGGAAAGACTGCGTCTTTCCACTAAAATCTTTAGAAGACTGTCTACCAGAAGATACTTTAGAAAATATCTCCGGATCTAAAGTCTTTCTACCAAGCAACAACCTGTGAGACATCAGAAGCGAAACTAACTGAAGATTCTACGAAATCCCTTCGCTTTTTCAGCTGAAGACACAACTAAAGGACCCCAAGGTCGCCAACCGTTCAACTCTAATCGCTTAGAGGACGTGAGACTCCAACTCTCCGATCTAGCCCAGTTTAATCCTAAGGGGGAAAGACTGCGTATTTCCCACAAATAAGAATAACCCTCTGGTAGGAGCAACCTCAGGAGTCCCGACCCAAAAATCGTTAAATAGGATACGCTACGACCTTAAGGAAGAGCTGTGAGTCATTAGACAGAGGTATCCCCAGCTGTAGATTCTATCCTCCGACGAGTAATCCATGAAGTTCAGCATCGAGATCGTCTGCCTAGTCTAAGCCCCGAGATATAGAGTCCGGAAGGAAAAGAAGGTCACCCCTCACAATCGGGACTAGTCTCTGCTCAACTCTCCGTGCATCCCGAAGGACTGAAGCAACTTCATCGACATAGTAGCCACCTTCAAAGACGGAGTCCGTAAGATAGTACGCGTAATACACCTAGTATCAACCCGACTCAAAATACCCTAACCCTACTCTCCTAAATCTCGGGACGAGATTCTTTTAAGGGGGAAAGGTCTATAACATCCCAATTTCAGCAACCCTGATTAGTTGTGCAGAATGCAAAAATCAGGGGGAACAATAACTTTTTCTTATTTAATGCTGAAGTGTTTGCTTGTTGTTTGGATATGCTTATGCATATGAATGTGTATTAGATGATATACTCCTTACCTTAACACCAGTTGACAAAAGCTACTTCCCAAAACAATCTTAGCTTAATTTACATATTCTCAAATGTTCTGGCATTTCAAAACATGAGCCAAGATGCTTATGTAACCAAAACTATTTTTGTAACTTCTATTGACAAAACTGTGGAGAGTTATATAATATAATCTCCTTATGTTTTCAAGACAGAACCTTCAACTACTCTTACCTCTAGGATCTCCAAAACCTTTTTGGTAAGCTTTTGAATTCTACTCTTGGTAGAGATACCAAGGACCTTACCTTGTTCAAACTCTAACCTATTCAAAATACCCATCCTTACATCAAGCCAAGCTTGATAGTAAACCCCAGTAGTAGGTTTGCTTAGTTTATAAGATGAGTTGCCTTGATATGATGTCTGATGAATTGCCTTGATCTGCTGACTGATGACTTGTTTGCTTAGGAAGTAGTATGAGCCACTCTAGGAGCTCATCAGTTGGATCATCATACTTTAAACTCACCAAACCCTAAGCAAGAATACAATATGGATCTGATCCCTAGCTACTCAGTAGTCATCTAAAACCCTTAACCAGATCAGCTCTGAAGTGATCTACTTCTAGAAGCTTCCAAGTCAATGAAGACCATTATCAAGCAAGGATCTCTCCTACTCCATCTACAATTCAACATCATCCCTTTTATGATGCTTTGGTACCTTGAAATCAATCAAAAACATCCTCCCTTTTATTCTAGTTAAAAACCCTAAATTTGCCAAATTTGGCTAAGTCTGGAAATCTGTTTCCAACATCACCTTTTTGAATGACTCCCTTTCTCAACCCTTGTGCATTTCTTCTAATGCACTTGAACCATATTGTTAACCTTCTAAGTACTAACAAGGCCCACTCTTGACCTTGGTTAGATCATCCTCCAACCCACTTGTCCTTGATGGTTTTTCAGACAAGAAAATAACTTTTCTTGCAAATCTAGTCGTCATGCCTACTTTGTTAGAAGCTCACACCACCATCCAACCTTCTATGCACCAACTCTTTGCATGGTTGTGTTCTACTAATATAGGTATATCAATATCTACTTCACTTATTCCAAATGGATCTTTGTGCTTCTTAAACCCACAAGGTTTTGAAGGCTAGTTGATAATCTACTTTGGCAGGCTTATTTTATTCAAAGTTTGAAATCAATTCTTGGTGAGCTCAAGCAGGATCAAGCTCAAACCTCTACACCCTTGTGATATACATCACTTGTTATATCCATCCATATATCCCATGCCCCAAGGGGAGCTCTGAGCTCCAAGATACAACCATGTTTTGATGGTATGAAATTAACATCGCCTTAGATCCTTAATCTAGGATATTCCACAAAAATCAACTTGGATTCTCCAATCCCAAGTTTGCAAATGCTTGATACACCTTGTCTACATCATCTACCTTGATCATCAAGATTTATCAATAATTATCCATATTTATTATGGACCAAAACTATTTAATTCCCTTAATAGGCAAAACCTCCAAAACCTCTCCCATAAAGGAAAGTTTGGTTTTTGCCAAAACACTTCCCCAACTTTTGGATCAATTGAGGTCCACACATCATACCCCATCTTCCCACTTCAAAAATAAATATTTTTGAAGAGCTTTATTATTTCTTTTGCCCATTTTCTTAAATGGCTGAAATGGAATAATAATTGTTTTAAATACTTGTAAGCCACAATAAATCTTGGGAAAATTCCCCTAAGTGTATTCTTATTTGGGACCATATCACATCAAAAACTCCACTTGTCCAATGTAAATTTATCAAATGATCTTATAGAAACTACTTCTGCAGTTGTTGAATAAATGGATTTAAGTGGAGTTTAAATCTTTAGAAAAATCCCAAATAATTCTTGGATATCTACCTTGACCTCATCTATCTACCAGTACCATTTCCCCACCTTGCCTAGTGCAAAATATTAAGCTTCCTTCACAAGCCTCATTTTGATCAAATGTGGCAAACTAGGGAATTAGTGGCCTAGACCAAATTAAAATCACCACCAAGGCTCAGCACCACCGACCACAGCAAAAACCATCTCCTCTGGTCGTGATTACTGTAGCAATCATTGTAGCATCTTGTCCTTTAGTTCTTGGACATAGCACTTAACCCCATGTGGGTGTCTTAGCTTGCAAAACCTCTTTACTTAGCTTGCAACAGCCATTCCACCTCTCATCTGCCCTTAGCACACACCAGAAACCACTCTCCACGCCGACAGTAACAAGCCCCTAGTTTCCCTCCTCTCTCCCATGCCCAATGGACTATGTCCACCATGAACCCCTCCCCTTTGGTATATAACTCCACCGGCCAGCTCCATTCTCCCCCTTGGCCTCATTTGCGTCCTTCTCCTCCCCCCTTACCACCCCAGAGCACCCCTCTCCCCTCCACTACTCTGCCCTGCTCGAGAGAGAGCAAGAGAGAAGCCTCGGCCTCCTCCCCAAATCGAGCTAAGCTCTCTCCCCTCGCCTCCTCTCCTGATGCATGTCCCTCCGTGGTGATCCCCTCCCCCTCCTCTCTCTAACCCTACCCTCTGTTTTGCCCAGGACCGCCCCTACTGTTGCCGCCGGCGAGCTCTCAAACGATCTCCATCGGCCACCACCACGCGAGCAAGATTCCGGCGTTGAACCAGGCCTTGCCGCCCCTCCCCGGAGTCGTCATCGTCAATCGCTTCACCCTGCACCCTCCTTGGCTCTCCTCCGCCCCCAGGTGGCTCCTCGCCGCCGCCCGAGCCCAAGCTAGGGTTAGCTCGCGCTGCCGCGCCTCGGAGGAGGACAACAAGTTCCTAGCCGTCGATGCCCCTTTAATCCAGACAGCGTGCCCTGATACCTCTTGGCCACTTTGAGTCGTTGACACCCGGGTCCCTCTCGCCAGTTTCAAACTGGCTCCCCGCGCACGCCGTCACCCCCAATGGGCCGCTTCTCCCCTGGACGGCCCAGCTCCCCTCCAGATCCGGCCCGACAGGGGTATTTCCTTTTTCTTTTTCTCTGGGAATTCTAGATCTGAATTATACCTGTCAGTTTAAGTCCAAATAAAATATAAAACTGCATGATTTTGTTCAGGTGACAATTTTACATGGTCCCCTAGGGTTTTCCTCATCATGCAGAACTGGTCAATTGCCCAAAATAATTTTCATTATTTATGGGCATTATTCCCACCAAAATGTGTCTATCCCACTAATTAATTTCCTCTGTGAGATTCACATCTCCAAATGAAATGAAAGCAAGTGCCACTGGTAGCTTTTGAATGTACCCATCTCTGGACCTTGGTATCATGCCAAGGTGAACAGTGGGTTAGCCTGAGTAAAAATAACAAAAACAATTCATTTATGAATTTAGAAAATTCCCTAAACCAAACCATGGGTCCAATTGACCCAAGTCCAATCATCCTGGATGTGTTACATTCCTACCTATCCAAATCCAAGAGCTCCAGATTTATTGAGACTTGGATGTTTTTCTGTGAATTAAACTATTCTGTGCATGGTTGATTCACCTCTAAATCCACTACATTAGTTATACAGCTCCAAAAAGTTTGATTACAATTTATGTAAAAAGGTATTCCAAATGCTTACCATGTGCCCTTGGAATCATATCAAAATCCTCTGTAGATTTAATCTGGTGAAAAAGACAAAACAGCTACAGAACTGCCTTTGGGATTTCCTATGGGAATTCTGGTAATTTTCTTGACCTGATTCCAACTCTCAGTGAACCAGTACCTTAAGACCTACCTAACCATCCAAGGAAATAATTTTTGGAGCTCCAGAAATTTTCTGATGAATTATTCCCTAAAACTAGAGCTTTTATCACTAGAATATTCATAAGAAATTAAAGGAAAGTGATAAATTAGTGAAACCCCTTTTGTTGGTTTCATTTTATCAACACCTATCTGTCGGAATCATTGGTACACAATGGTATCATGCTGAATAGGTCTTTGGTCCAAAACCCCCTCCTTGGTAGTTCCTCGACACTAAACCCTAAGGGGCAAATATTCATCCCTGCTTCCAAGCCAATCTCAATCTCCTAGGTACAATCCTCCCGAAGACTACTGAATCTAGTATTATGGGGTTCACTTGCTTGCTGTATGGTATTGGTGCTTGTATGAATTGTGTTGATTGTGCCCTTTTTTGTTTTCATGTGATGTCTGGACGACGACAGTTGCGATGAAATCGGAGAGCAGAAAACGGTGGTATTTATATTTGGTATTGGTATTCTGGGTTATCTAAAGAAGAAGTCCAGAGACATTTATGCCATATTGCTGACCATCAGGCAAGCCACCTTCTTTCTCATACACCTTGTCCTACTATTTTACTTATGCATGTTTTATCTCCTGTTATTTAACACTGCAATGTTTTTCCTATATGTTGATGTATACTTGGTAATGGTTTGGTTCCTCCAAATCATTACACTTTCGTACTACTAAGTACAACCCCCTTGGTGACACCTACTGGTCCCTAGTAGAATAGATGGTGTATTACACCATACCCCTTTGGAGACCCCGATTTAGCCGAAGCAAAGCTAAAGGATGGGAAGACCCCGGAAAAAGTTTTACCAAATGTTTTATGATAAAACCTTGGTGAGGTGGGACCTCCCCATGAGTTGTTGAAAAATAAGAAGATTTTGTTTTACAAAATGCTGAAGGAAAGATGGAGGAAAAAGGTTTACGAAAACGCACCCGGTTCTTTGCAGTTCTGCTAGAACAATTAACCCGTGCAACCACATTACTCTGGTATGGGACAAGGCTGGATTTGATGTTTGTTTACTATGGTATAAGCTGCCTCACAACAACTACAGGGGATCGGGGATCCCTGGAGGGTGGGACTTCTCCGATAAAGGTCCATGTGGGACATTGACCTCGAGAAAGAACAAAGGGTCTGCTGGCTTCCACGCATTACTATGAGCCCCTCATTGAAAGCGCACACTCGAGAAGTGGAAAAAGCGCTCCGGTTGGTCCTCGGTACCCAACGTCCCTGTTTTGAGGGGATTAACACTCATAGGGTAGGCACTTATATTGGAGTGGGCATCCAGAGAGTCTTGATCGGTTACTCGACCCACGATCGGTGAAGATCAGGGTAGTGTACCCGGATGGTGTGGGTAAAGTGTACAACCTCTGCAGAGTGTAAATCTATTCGAATAGCCGCGTCCGTGGTCATGGATGGTTGGGAAGGTTGTTGTAGAGCGGTGCTGGTTTTGATTTCAAAAAGGATTTCGGAAAAGAAATGGTTTTGGAAATGTTTTGACCATGGGATGGTCGGAAATGATCCCTGTTTTGACCATGGGATGGTCAGAAAGGGATGGAAGGAGTTTGGTCATGGGATGACCATAAAGGAGAAGCAAACGGGTGACCCAGTCCTAAGGTTTTCCAAAAACTTTTCAAAATGGTTTCCAAAATGGTTTACAAAAGTTTTCAACAAAGATATGTAGATGCTATATCTACAAGAGAAACTAATTTAGAAAAGAACCCCTCCTGGCGCCCTCCTACTACCACAGCCATAATGCATATCCTCTTGTTATTACTATTCTGTTAAGGTAGTTTGCGAGTACACTCAAAGTACTAACTAGCATTGTCCCTGGCTATTAACTTGGTCAGATATCAAGAAAAGGTGAAGTGGATGACTATGCAAGCTAGGACGTTCTCCTAGTCAGTTGCTTGTAGGTTAAGGCATGGATTGGGATCTACGCTTGACGCAGTTGCCTGTAGGTTAACGTCATTTATGTATGTTTTGTAAATTCGGTATGTCTCGGATGTTGTAATGATACTTGTTGGTTATGTGCCACGACTAACTGATCATGGGATCGTGGTTGTATGCATAACAGGGATTCTCGGAGGATTAATCCAGGGGCCCCACACGGCTGATGCTAACAAGGTATGCAAAATTCAGAAATCCATTTATGGGTTGAAGCAAGCATCTCGGAGTTGGAACATTCACTTTGATGAGGTAGTCATATCGTTTGGCTTCATCAAGAGTGATCATGATTCTTGTTTATACAAGAAGTTTAGGTGGAGCAAAGGAAACTTTTTGATCTTATATGTGGATGACATATTATTGATTGGAAATGATGTCCAGATGTTGCAACAAACCAAGAACTTATTGGAAAGGAGTTTCTCAATGAAGGACTTGGGTGAGGCAACTTACATACTAGGAATCATGATCTATAGAGATAGATCTAGGCGGCTCATTGGATTGAGCCAAAGTACATATTTGGGCATTCAACATGGAATCGTCTAAGAAGGGGTTCTTACCGATGTCCCATGGCACAAGACTTAGCAAGACTCAGTGTTCTTCGACAACTGATGAGCGAAGTAGGATGAGTGTGATTCCGTATGCTTCGGTAGTCGGGTCCATCATGTATGCCATGATTTATACTAGGCCAGATGTTGCCTATGCTCTAAGTATTGTGAGAAGATACCAGGCTTACCCTGGAGAAATCCACTGGGTAGCAGTTAAGAACATTCTTAAGTACTTGAGAAGTACTAAGGATGTGTTCCTAGTTTATGGAGGTGAGGTTGAACTCAGTGTAAGGGGTTACACGGATGCGAGTTACCTCACTGACTCTGATGATTCTAATTCGCAATTTGGATACATGTTCGTAATGAGTGGAGGGGCTGTGAGCTGGAAGAGTTCCAAGCAAGAGCCTATGTCTGCATATACAACAAAAGCTGAGTATATTGCTGCGTCGGAGGCGGCAAAGGAAGTTGTTTGGATCAGGAATTTCCTGATTGATCTTGGTGTGGTTGAGGGCTTGTCCAATCCGTTAGACGTGTATTGTGACAACAATGGTTCTATTGCACAAGCCAAGGAACCTAGACAACACCATAAGAACAAACATATACTCATGCGATACCACTTGATTCACCAGTTCGTGGATCATGGTGATATCAAGTTATGCAAGGTACACACGGATGCAAACGTTGTAGATCCATTAACAAAGCCACTTCCACAGCCACATCAATGATAATGGTTGTTCACCATTATATAATAAGCTTCTATCAAAACATTAACCACGCTTAATAAAGTAGTGAACAACTAGTTCAAGAAGTGATCCATGCCTACATTGAAGAAGAGTAGAATGGTTATGAAGAAGTTGTAATGGAATCTGAATAAAGGAAAAATTCCAAACTTTTAGAACCTTAGAATTTAAACTACCATATAATATGGTAGTTGAATGATGTTAAGTGTGAATATATTTCATGCATACCAATCACCATCTTAAATCATTACCAGTACAAGTACCAAAGTGAAAAAAGAAAACGTTTTATAAGATTTTTATATATAAAGAAACAAATCTCTAAAACCCTAATTCCTATTTATATTTTCTAACAAAATAATCCTATATATAATCATGATTAGTAAAAATACTAAAAAGAGAATGTCAAACTAATTAGTACATTAACCCATGAAGAACCTTGTTGATTCACTAAATTATGAATATTTGATTCATGGAGGAAATTCAAATTGAAAAGGATATTCTAAAAAAGAAGCAGAATTAAGAAAAAGAAAAGGAGGCAGTCACGCACAGGCCCACAGCCCATTCCCTATTTCCAGCTCGCGAGCATCAGCAGTAATAAACCGCTCACTTAGTCGCGGCCCAGAAAAAGCCCAACAATAGCCCGTCTCACCTCCCTTCTCTGACTGACAGGTGGGACCGGAGGAGAACCGCGGGTTAATCTATAGAAAGGTTAGGTTTTTTTTGTAAAATGTCTGTGTCGTCGTCTTCGCTCACGACGAAAAGCTGCTGCCTCGCGCCACCGGCGCCGTCGATCATCACCATCATAATCCTCACCACTCGCTACTCCGGATGAAGGATAAGAACCCGGCGCTCTACGTCTCTTCATCCTCATCGCCTCACACTCTCTCTCACCTCTGCTCTGTTCCTCTCTGTGCCACAAGGGGACCGAAACCTAGCCATAGTTCATCGTCGTACCGACCATTTCTGACCGCTCCTCACCCTACTGAAGCCACCGCTAGAAGCGCCAGCGTGTACTCGTTCGCCTAGGACCAAGTTCGCAAGCAGGGGAGCCGTGAATCATGAATAATCAAGTTTTGCATCCCATCGGCCGCCGCAATCGATGTGTCAAATTGCCTGTCAATTTGCTGTCTCCTACCATCCTCGGCCTCACCGACCTCTCCACGATGTTTGTGGTGAGCTCCTGCATCCTCCCATATGTTAGGAATATGCCCTAGAGGCAATCATGGTTGATGATATTTCCCAAAGTATTCATAAAGTAAAATTGTCCTTGTATGAACATCAGATATGTATCACTGAATACGTGATTCAGTTGTGGAACTATATATTCATGATTGTTCATACTAGATTGTCCTTGGTCGTTGAGGTGGTGCTAGACACACAACTTAGACCAATGTGCAAGTCGGCTGATGCCACGGTTCCACTTGTCATGGGCATGGTGATGCTATTCCGACTTACACTGATTCGGCTAAAGAGTTTAGCGAGTCGGACTGACCCATAGTTGAGATGCAACGAGCATGTTGTCATTTGCGGTCTCAAGCAATGGAATCCTTTGACCTGAGGTGATTGCATGATCCGAGTTGTGGATCGCCAACTTAGGTTCTATCAAACGCTGTTCTGTAAATGGGCAGTTATAAAGGTAGAGTTCGGGTTGGTTGTGAAGCAAGCTGCGTGATGTGGATTACCAAGATGGGATTTGCCCCTCTATAATGGAGAGATATTCTTTGGGCCCTCTCGTGTGATATGATTCGGAAGCATGGCGATGCGCTACTCAGTTAAGTGTTAACTAAGGAGTCGGACTAAGAGTTAGTCAAGTGAATCACATATCATGGTACGAGAAGAGAGTTAAGCTATTAAAGGGATGGCAATTACTCGCCTATAGCTTAACAGATATATCGTGTGGCAAAGAGACTTGGACGAAAGTCACATTGAAGGTTCGTCTTTTAACTTTACGGAACTTGGGAGTTGGCACGCCTTGCTAGAGGTCGCCACCATCTATCGACTTGAGACCGAGTGTTCATGGGAGTGAGTTGGACTCAAAGCCATGACGAGATACTTGGAGGAGTAGCTCATGTCGTGTCCAGGTGTACGTGAACCTATAGGGTCACACACTTAAGGGTAAGGAGCCCATGTGGATTAGATCCATATGGAGATTGGAGTACAGCCTAGATGGGCCTCAAGAGTTGATCCCAACTAGGAGTGTATATAAGTAGAGTGACAAAGGATAGTCCCTGACCTAGCCATCACTTTCTCCACTTCCATTTCGGGATAGATAGGATCTAGCAATCCTCTGTCCGCAGTTTCTTCCTGTATGTGTGGATACCGGTAGAGGCGTTGCACGTGCGGCGCTGGAGACAGGGAAGCTCATGGGGATCTGGCGAAGGAGTTCGTGGGATCCGGTGTAGCTGTCTGTGGGATTCGGAGGGCTGTCTGTGGGATCATTCGGCACTGCTTCGAGGCGCTACATCAACTTCTGCATCTGCGCGTCTAGCGGTAATATCATGGCCTTTAACCTGAGCTAGATCTTGGGAGTACCACATTAGGGAACAAGTTTTGTTTATCTCTACGTGGCCCAACACCATATCCCTCTCACTCTCTGGTGTGGATTGTGTTTCCCTACCGCCGTGCTCCACCGTCCGCCGCCATGGGTCACCGTTGTTGGCGTTGCTCTAGTCACCTAAATGCAGCGGTGCCGCCACTCTATGGTCGCCCATAGCGAGGCGAGTCCAACACACCCGCTCCTGCTTGCTCGCATGCTCTCGATCGAGAGATCGATCAACGGTCTAGAGGATCGACCTCAGGTGATGTCAGCGTGACATCACGCTGATGTCATCCACATGTTTTATTTATTTATTTATAAATACTATTAATATTTTCTGTAATAGATAAGTACCTGGTATATGACGTGACCCCGGACCCGCTTGTCATGGACCATGGGTAGAAACTGGTTAGGTAACAAAAGTTTTAGTGATGCAGCGTGAGGCAATAACTCTTTTCAGAATTAGTTTAATAATTCTAGAAATTGATTAAATCTTAGAAATTGAATACCTTTTGTTTTATAACTCAAATATATATATATATTATATATCAAAATGTTCATAAAAATAAATTATGTAATCCAAACCTAATATCATGTTTTATTTTCCAACTTAAATAAGATAATTATTATTAGTAGTAAATAACCTATTAAGGATTAATTTTCTAAAATGTATATTCTATTATTTAAAAATTCCCAAAAATAGGTATAATATATCAAAAGTCTTAGAAAAACAAAATAAAGACTTAAAATTTATTTTATACATTTTTGAATCACTTAACTAACATTTCTTATATATTAAGTGTTTATAAAGTGATAAAAATTATAAAAATCATATCTTATTATTAAAAAAATACTAAAAATATAAATAATATACCTATAAACTCACAAAAATATCCTCTACTCAATAAAATAGTAAATAAGAATTTAGGTAGTTAAATTTAGGACTATTATTATGTTTGTATATGTTCCTTTTGGAATATTATAAAAATAAATAAAACACTTAAAATTGAATAAAAATCACCTTTAAGATCCTAAATATATATTCTATTATAGAAAAAAATGCTAAATTGTATTTTTGAAAAGTAAATCAAGTTTGTGATCAATAAAACAACTTTTTTATAATTTAATAAATTAAAAATATGAAAATCTTTACTATTGCCTTTATTCTTATTTGTTTAAAGTCTAAAAGTGTAATAACAAGTTTAATTAGTATTTATTAGAAGTCAGAATAAATCCAACCACTTTAAAATGTAATTCCTAAAGACACCATTTAAAGTAGTTATATATTGTTCCTTAAAAAGATTTTATCCACTATGAAATCAACAAAAAAGTCTTGAGGATTCTCCATATTCATAAAATCACCAAGCTAATATCCACTAAATCTTTTACTAGTTCGGAAGACTACTTAAATATTTAAATCAAGTTTTAAGTAATTGAAGTAAGGCCATTTCCATGTTTATAAAAAATAAGCATTAATAAGAAAGTAATTATATTCACTTATTCCATCAAGATACACCATTTTCATAAAAGCAATACTACCTGTATTTCCTCCTTATGAAGCATTAAGAAGTAAACCACCTATAGGATGATACCATATTTAAAATATATAAGTCTCCACTTGGTAGTATAATAGCTATTCGAAGATGCTAACTATTTTCTTTTAAGATACTTTTAGTTAATAAGAAACTCTAAAAGTATAACTACAAGATTGAAATTCTTTCACTTTGAAAGGTAACCTTTTCCTCAAAAGTTATTCTTTTAAGAAACATTAAAAGTAATCCTTAAGCATTTGTATAAAGGCTCTAATTGATTAATAATCTTGCTTAAGAAATCTTTTAGATACCATGCCCCATTTTAGTGCTTTAGTATTGTATGCTACTTGTTGTAGGGGTTCCGCGCATAAAAACAATAAATTTTACTCTACGCCCCTGAACCCCTAAAGCTGCCAGGACCTATCTATTAGTAATACAGTAACGGGAGGGGCTTTTCGCGAACTTACCCTTGAAGACCGAAAAGCGTTGGCAACGCTGAGGAGAGCGTGGTTGATGTAGACGAGCCGAAGCCGACCTCAAGGTCGTGATGAAGTCCTTGCGCTCCTTCTGGCTCCAACGACTTGAGTGCCTCAAGTGCGACACCTCGTGGGGAGTTACACACGTCCGGTGCCTGAGGATGACTCCTGCTTCCCCGATCCAGCAGCAGTTGCGGAAGTAGAGCTCCCAGATCCGAATCCCACAGCGCGACGGCGCTCCACGGTGAAAATGTCTCTCGCTCGCGCAGTCCAGACTTGGGACCACAGTCATGAGAGAGAGAGAGAGAGAGGGGGGAGAGAGAAAATATCAATTGGAGGTCCTCCCAAAAGTGGGGAGACCTTTATTGATTATTGATGTATTTTTCTAGGCCCAATACCCCACTACATATAGGGGGAGGGGAGGTACTACCTCCCCTCAAGTCCCGGGGTGGGACAAAAGGAGAGGAGGGGGTGGGGTGGCCGCCGGCCAGCCCCTAGTGGGCCCCGCGGGGGGGGGGGGGGGGGGGGGGCAAGGCCTAGCCGGCCTCCCCTTGGTCCCTCTCCCTCTCTCCTTTCCCCTAATGGGCCCTCTCCCTCTAGAATTGGCCCATTAAGCCTTTGACCTTTTTAAATTGATTTTTCTCTTTATTAAATAATTATGAATATATGATTAAATCAATATTTAACATTCATTCACATATTATTCAATCTCCGTGGCCATGGAACAGCTTCCACCTCCACTCCGGACATCCTCCGGATTTACCGAAACACTTCCGGTTTTCTCCCTTCTTTTCTTCGGTGATTCTACAGATCCTATAAATGCTCTCTAAGCATCATCAAGCCCTTAAGCTGATACCCCACGGTTCGGGAACACTCCAGACATGGTCGAGACACTCCCGCACAAATGATCGACAGAGGGACCTGGATGGCCATGTGACCCCTGTGCGTTCCACGAAGATCTTTCGTCGTTTGAACCGGGACAGTCGTGTCTTATTCCCTTTGTCATTCGATACTTGCATTGCCCGAGATCTGATCATTGACATCACCATGTCGTGTTCAATCTTGTTACTGAACAATTCTACTTGACTCGTTCCGACAAGTGATATCCCCGTGATCTAATCACACGCTGCGCAGCTATTGGATATAACTTCTCTGAGTGGGCCCTTGAGTATCTTTCCGTCACATGGACAGACAAATCCCGCTCTTGACATATATTGCCTCTACGGTTTCCTCTGAGTACCTGAACACACCTTTATAACCACCGTTTTACCAGATGGTGTTTGATGCTATCTAAGCACTCTCGGGAGACAGTGATTGATATAGCCTCACAGTCTAAGGAATAGTCTACGAGGATCCATTTCTAATCATCGTAACTTGAACTTCGTGACATGATCGGGTCACGATGTTTAGGTTGGGCATTGGTTCATCATCTCATTCTCTGAATGAGATGACCTCATTTCCAACTGGCATAAATGCCACATGATCAGGAAACATGATCATCCGTTGACCAATGAACTAGTGACTAGAGTTTCACTGGGAACCCCTGGTTGTTTGTATATCACACGTGTATTGATGTTTCCACTCAATACAGTTATAGCATGACATAAAACTTAATCATAAACTATATGAAATATGATAATTGTCCTTACTACTATTTGTCTCTAGGGCATATTTCCAACACTTGTTGTATTTACTTAATTGTTTCACACACTCTCACAAGCCTTAATAATAAGCACGAATGTGAAGCTGATATAAAAGTGAAAGACATTCTAATAAAACCAACCCAGTTTCCAAACCCTAGATTTGATATGATTATTCCGAGAATTCGCGTTCATCAAACTACATTACATTACTTATGCATAATTGCATCTTGCTTCTTTAAACATTAGTCTTTACCGGACCAATGATGCTGTTTACAGAATTTGGATCTTCTAGTATCTTGAAGACCGTGAGTGCATAATCTTGCAATCACAAAAGGCAAGTTCACACTTGCTCATGTCCTTTGGTTATTTTATATCAAATTCTTGTAACTCAAATGTTGTCATCACCTATATTTCAAAAGGGACAGAAAAAACAATTTTCATAATAATATGATTATGGATTATTTACCAAATGGTAATCATATATTGATACAGTTCTAGTGGTAAAGGAACATAATATCTAGGACTTAACAACCAATGTCGCCGGTGATTCTAGCGCTGTATATTATGGGTTAACCATGAGATTTGGAAAGGGACGGAGAAGTCAGCTGGATCTTCTTCCTTTCGCATGGACGGATGACCTTATCATGAGGCTATAGCTTCCTTGCGGGGACTCAGCAGATGGGTGGGACTCCTAGTTCCCCGCGATATTGGTGTCTAGACTTTCCGTGAGGGGCTGTCAAAGGTATATCTGCCTATATGGGGGTTGCCATGGTCATGACCTGCTCATTGGAATCTCCAAGGGGTTGCCAGGGTTATATTTGCCTATATGGGGGTTAACGGAGGTATATCTGCTTGGGGAGGCCGTGTCTTCATGTGGGGTCGCGGAGAGGGGAAGTGATTGGCTTGGATCTTAGACTAGGCCCCATACCAAGGAAGTGTGGACGAGCTTGCAACTCGGATTAGCAACAAGGCTAAGGTCTCTCATGGGTAAAGAAACGCACCTCTGCAGAGTGTAAGAACTGTGACATGTTACTCCCTGTTCCAGGAAGGAGCTACGAACGCGGCAGGAAAGGAACTCCATGAAAGTTCTAGTCAACCTATGAAGGCTCTCGGACATAGTTTTCAGAATAAAAGCAACCTTTGAAGAAATGTTTACGAAAACCAGCATTGCCTACGACCTTTGTTCTATGGCTATAGAGATAGTGCATCATACACTCCTTTTTAGTGAACTTGCTGAGTACGCTCGTACTCAACCGTACCTTCTTAACCCTTGCTAGGTTTTAAGCCATTGAAGACGATGTCAACATCAATTTCTTCTTAAGAAACCATCATCGATAGCTCAAGTTCTTCAATAAAGTTAATGAAGTCAACATATACATCAACCGAAGCAAAGGCGAAGATCTTGATTAAGATAGGACTAGATTCTCTAGACACAAAACTTTCTTCTGTAGAGCAATGCAATAGCAGCATTTGCAAGCCTGATAGTGTAGATATTAGTCTTATTAGCCTGGTAGTTCTAAGTTATTATTTCTGGTTCTTCTTTGTAAGAAGTTTCTTTCTCCCTCTTTAACCTAGAGTGTTCTTTGGATCTTTTGTAAAGAGTCGAGTTGTAATCTATAGTCATGTCTTGGACCTCCTATGTTTCTGTTGTACCACTCTAAGGGATGTAATACTAGTGAATGCTGTTTCATTGGTGTTATGTCAACGACTATAGTGTACTACATCATGCAGTGGTATGCTGGGTCACAGCAGCTGGTATTAGAGCATATGCTTTGACCTTAGGATTAAAACCCTTTTAGGAAGATCTGTAGGTTGGATAGTGACTATATGAGCCATCTTATCTAAACCAAGACTTGTGATGGATATCCACTTGGGGATAACCTTGTCACACTTAAGTTGGATACTTTTGTTATCTTTCTTAAGGATTACTGATCCATCTTCTCTAGAGAAATGTCATTTGAGTCTAGCTCTATAAGTATAACACCACTAAGATATCTTAAGTAAGTTAAAATATTAAAGAAGATTATGGCTAAGATTAGAATATCTGGAGGAGTAGTTTAAATGGTGTAGTCTATCCATAGGATCCATGTAAGGTAGCAAAAATCTTATCATTAGATGGTAATGATAGGATACATGATGAAGACCATTAGCACATGTATAGATGTAATGGGAAGTAAATCATGTGGGTTTCACTTGAGAATTTTACGTGATGAAGTAGGATTTGGTTTAAAATCAACAATAGTAAGATAAAAATAAGAGGCATCATGGTGAGATTAGCTCCGAGACCATGCTAAGTTTTTAATTAGGACTAGTACAAAGTAAATAATCTCGTAATAACAGTAAGTAAAGAACAGTGTATGCCTATGATAGAAGGCATAGGTGACATAATGTTACAATAATTATTGGATTAAGGTAGTAACTACAATGTTGTAAGTAGTTTTGAGAGATCATGTGAGGATAATTTATGATATACTAGCAAGATGGTAGTCTTTAGTAGTCCCAAAAGAAAGATAAGAGGTTAGTCAAAATCAAAGTGAGACGACTTTGCGCAAAATTATCCAATTGCAAGTGAGCAATTTGGGTAAATATTGGAACAAAGAATAGTTTAACCCTAAGTGCTAACCTATACTAGGAGGTGTATTATACTACACATCTAAGCCTGCATTTTCGAGATGTTTTACTCAACTACTATATTACGGGCTTAGAATGATGTGTGTTATGTGTACCACATTTGGATTTCTTGGTTTTTCTTGGATCTTGTTGATTGATTAGATATGTGCATGACGTTTGACTTGATGTGCAAATGCATGTTGCACCATCAAGTTATTACTTGATGTTATATACCTAGATAGAAAAGGGAATTCGTGTAAGGGAGTGAAGAGTTTCGAAGATCAAGATGAAGGCTTACATGAAGAGTGCAGCCAAATATAAGGAGTATCAACACTATTTTGAAAGGATGGATCAATCCCAACTCACTATGAGCTAGAAATAAGAAGGAATATTAGTGCAGAAAATGTGTGGAGCAATAGGAAGGAATGAACTTTAGTTCACTCAAAATAGGTGATGTTGCTCAGAAGCTAATGAAGTAGTTGTAGATCATGGAAGTATCATGAATCAGTGCAAAGAAGAAGTCTTGGAACAAGGGTGGTATTCAAGCTCTGACAACTCAGAGAGAATGTCAATGGTAAGCAGAAAAATCGTAGGGTAATCCATACACCTAGGAGGATCCGCAGCTGGTATCTATAGCTGGTATCCTTGTGGTTTAGCTAGTTAGGTCAACTTTGTATGATTTAAAGAGCATAAACTTAAGAAAGACGTAAAGAAGTATGAAATTAAAAGTGAACGACCTTCGAGACGTTTCGTGAAATCAGGGTTATCCGTGAGAAACAATGCCTAAAAAGGTTAAGAGTAAGACAAGTAACATTGGAAGTTTCACTTCGGAGATCCGCAATTGTGTGGGTGCACCGCAAATTCTTTGGTGAGACCTTATATAGGTAAAGTATAAGCTAGATAGAAACCAATATCCTTACTATTGAGCTAATGGGTAGTATACATGCAGATTAGAGACCATTAGGAAACCCCAGGGGGAGAGTAAACAATAAACACGGAAGTGTTGGTCGTCTAACTTTCTGATTAAAAGTTGGAGAAGAAGTATAAAGTTATGATGAGATTAAGCCTTATTATCATAAGGTTAGAAGAAGTCATCATTATAAAGCATTTCTGAGAGTATATCCGGATGAAAGATCAAAGGAGATATAACAAATTAACTCTAGTGGACTAGTCCTAAATGAAACAACTCCCAAGTTATCCTTAGGAGGGAAGAACGTATTCATAATAGACAGGTGTAGTGTAACAGGAAGACCTGATTGGAATGGACAAAATGTGTCCACCACCAATCCAAAGTAGGACTATTAGAACATCTCCCAAAGGAATTATAGTATAAGGAACCAGGTGGTAATTGGAAACGCCAAGTGGATTCTATTAAGAATGAAGAGGATTCAAGGAAAAATATCTGGATACAGGGTACCACAATAATCCCCACTTGTGATCACAATGGAGTTGAGAAATGGCGTGATCAACATAAGTTAACTCCTCATTCTGAAACGTAAGAGAGTACGAACTTTGGGGACAAAGTTTATTTTAAGGGGGAGAGTCTATAACATCCCAACATTAGAGTTTAGAAATAAGCTGAGATCAGGTGTGTGCATTGCATTCATGCATAGAAAATCTAGATAATTTTCGTGCTTATAAATAAAACTTGTCAAAGTGATTGAATCTTCTCTTAACTTGGTGGAACTGAAGTAGATCATCAAGTTGACTGGGATAAGTTTCAATATGACCTTTGCTAACGCCTTATCTTTGGGTAATATAATTTGATCTAAGGGTAGATCAAATGTAATAAAACTAAGTCATAACACACTGCTTAATAAGGAGTACTTGATCTTCTAGAGATCATTACATGATATTCCATACCACAAATCAAGGATGAATACTTAATATTCCAAAGATGACATCAAGGTATTATCTACCACAAACCCTAAATACCAAGTCAAGTATATAACCCAAGTAAAAGAAACTTAATAACTAAAATCTTGAAACACTTGTTTGCCATAGTTATTCCTACCATGGATCATGGTAGTTCTTAAACATTAACTCTTATCACAGATAGAGTAGAAAAGGATGTCAAACCAAGAACATTCATCACATGTCTTTATTGTCATATTAAAAGGATGACATTCCTGCTTCACCAAGTCCTAGTGGCTATTGATCATCAATATTGAGTGATCAATTCCTGGAAAAAAGCCAATGGTCTCATAATGGCTGGTATTAAGAAAAGACTACTAGCATCGCCCGACAGATCAAAAGGAGCGTGGGTTGATGAGTTACCCTCTGTTTTGTGGAGCCTATGTACCACTCCAAATAATTCGATGCAAGAAATACCTTTCTTTCTAGTCCATGGTGTTGAAGCTGTCCTTTCAGTCGAAGTAACTCATGAGTCTCCACGGGTCACTGAATATGACGAGGAAGCATCTAGGGAAGCACTTGAAGATGATGTTGACGCACTAGATGAAGCTCGTGATGTTTCCCTCCAAAGGGCCACCGTATATCAGCAAAACTTACGCAACTACCACAACCGACCATTGCGTCCTAGGTCCTTCGTTGTAGGGGACCTAGTCCTTCGCCTCAAGCAAGATGGTCATCGTAAACTGGAGTAACCTTGGGAAGGTGTAGCATCCCAGCATTAGAGTTTAGAAATAAGCTGAGATCAGGTGTGTGCATTGCATTCATGCATATAATATCTGGATAATTTTCCCGCTTTTAAATAAAACTTGTCAAAATGATTGAAACTTCTCTTAACTTGCTGGAACTGAAGTAGATCATCAAGTTGACTGCGATAAGTTTCAATATGACCTTTGCTAAAACCTTATCTTTGGGTAATATAACTTGATCTAAGGGTAGATCAAATGTAATAAAACTAAGTCGCAACACACTGCTTAATAAGGAGTACTTGATCTTCTAGATATCATTACATGGTATTCCATACCAAAACTCAAGGATGAATACTTAATATTCCAAAGATGATATCAAGGTATTATCTACCACAAACCCTAAATACCAAGTCAAGTATATAACCCAAGTAAAAGAAACTTAATAACTAAAATCTTGAAACACTTGTTTGCCATAGTTATTCCTACCATGGGTATCATGGTAGTTCTTAAACATTAACTCTTATCACAAATAGAGTAGAAAAGGATGTCAAACCAAGACCATTCATCACATGTCTGTATTGTCATATTAAAAGGATGACATTCCTGCTTAACCAAGTCCTAGTGGCTATTGATCATCAATATTGAGTGATCAATTCCTGACCTAGAACTTATTGACATTCTTAGCCTTTGACGTATTATACTAAAATTGCAAAGACTTTAAGTAAATTAATAAGAAGAAGGAACTATATATGGTAGATTGTGCAATCATCAATGAAAGGTGATCCTTAGTGGAGATCAAACCATCTGATGTTGGGGAGATATCTCACTCATGACTTAACTAGAAGAAGTCTCTACACCCAAGAAGTAATTGCTGCTTGAGGAGCTATGAGAAAGCTAGTAGTATTAGTGTATCAAATAATAATCTTGTTAAGCCAAGTAGATATAAATATGGAGTAAGCTTTCGTAACAAGATAATCCTTTAGAGAGACTAGTATAAGTCTACTACTTAGTGTTAATAAATCTTGATCAGACAATTAGAAGCCTAAGTTTAGTGTGATCAAAGGTTGGTGGTCATTATTATTAAGACACTTGAGAATAGATGACCAGTTAATGAGGAAGAGTTGTGAGTATACCAAATTAGGAAAAACCTTAGTAAGTTGAATCATCTAGCTTGATCATGAGAAGTCAAGCTAGAGTATGATGAAGTATATAACATAAGTTGTATGGAGTAGTTGGAGGTATAGTAATTTAACCTAGCTAGTAAAAGAGTAACCTTGTATTATGGGAGTAGTACCATATATCTTTTAGAGGATTGTTATCACATGTGATGTAGAGAGAACTATAACCTTGCAAGCCTTGGAAGTAGTTGCAAGATGGATTTAAAGGAGTTAATGGGTAGAGTTAGAAGTAGCTACATTGATGGATTTGTTAGAGGTAGTTAAGAAATGGAAGTTTCATACTAGAGTAATAATGGAGAATGATTGTTGCTGAAATGGCATGACCATGTCATCATATAATGATGGATATGGTGGAGTCATATGATTGACTTATTCAGTAAGATATGATCTTTGTGAATAAGATAAGAGAAATATATAGAGTATATTTAGGAAAAGAATTCTTTATTTAAGATAAGCTTCATGAGGTATTAAGGTAGGAGTGCTTGAGAAACCTTTAACCAACAGTATATCAAGCCATGAAAAGACCCATGTCTACCTCTTTGTTCAAAACCCTAAAATCAAATTGATAGTGGAACCATTCCCTATTCCTAGGTAACCATTGGACAATACCTCTTGGACAAATAAATCTTCCAAGAGATAATTAGAGAATCAGATGAGTGGTTATGGATGAAAGACTTGCCACCTTATTGTCTTAAACCCTAATAAAGACTTAGTCTTATATACCAGCAAGTCCACATTAAGAAGTAATTTTTATAGCTACTCTAAGTTGAGATGTCATTTAGGATTATAAATTCAGGATCAATCCTTAAAACCTTGATCCCTAGCAACATTCACTAATAAACTTAAGTGTAGTGTATCCTCTAGGGTCCATAGTAAGTGTGGTATTATGTAACCCAAATAAATGTTGTTGGGCATTGAGATCACCTGTGCCACATGAATGATAATGGTTGTTCACCATTATATAATAAGCTTCTATCAAAACATTAACCACACTTAATAAAGTAGTGAACAACTAGTTCAAGAAGTGATCCATGCCTACTTTGAAGAAGAGTAGAATGGTTATAAAGAAGTTGTAATGGAATTGGAATAAAGGAAAAATTCCAAACTTTTAGAACCCTAGAATTTAAACCACCATATAATATGGAAGTTGAATGATGTTAAGTGTGAATATATTTCATGCATACCAATCACCATCTTAAATCATTACCAGTACAAGTATCAAAGTGAAAACATAAAACTTTTTATAAGATTTTTATATATAAAGAAACACATCTCTAAAACCCTAATTCTAATTTATATTTTCTAATAAAATAATCCTATATAATCATGATTAGTATAAATACTAAAAAGAGAATGTCAAACTAATTAGTACATTAACCCATGAAGAACCTTGTTGATTCACTGAATTATGAATATTTGATTCATGGAGGAAATTCAAATTGAAAAGGATATTCTAAAACAGAAGCAGAATTAAGAAAAAAGAAAAGGAGGTAGTCAGGCACAAGCCCACGGCCCATTCCCTATTCCTAGCTCGCGAGCATCAGCAGTAATAAACCGCTCACTTAGTCGCGGCCTAGCAAAAGCCCAGCAGCAACCCGTCTCACCTCCTTTCTCTGACTGACAGGTTGGATCGGAGGAGGGCCGGGGGTTAATCCATAGAAAGGTTAGGGTTTTTTTTGTAAAATGTCTACGTCATCGTCTTTGCTCACGACGGCAAGCTGCTGCCTGGCTCCACCGGTGCCGTCGATCATCACCATCGTAATCCTCACCACTCTCTACTCCGGATGGAGGATAAGAACCAGACGCTCTATGTCTCTTCATCCACATCCCCTCGCTCTCTCTCTCTCGCCTCTGCTCTCTTCCTCTTTGTGCTGCAAGGGGACCGAAACCTAGCCATAGTTCGTCGTCGTACCGACCATTTCTGACCTCTCCTCGCCCTGCTGAAGCCACCGTTGGAAGCGCCATAATGTACTCGTTCACCTAGGACCAAGTTCGCAAGCAGGGGAGCCGTGAATCATGCAGAATCAAGTTTTGCATCCCGTCGACCGCCGAAATCGACGTGTCGATTCACCGTCTCCTGGCCATCTCCGGCCTCACCGACCTCTCCATGGTGTTTGTGGCGAGCTTCTGCATCCTCCCATACCCCTCTCACTCTCTATGGTGGCATGTGTTGCCATATCACCGCGCGCCACCGTCCGTTGTCGTGGGTCGCCATTGTTGGCGTTGCTCCGGTCACCTAAATGAAGCGGTGCCGCCACTCTGGGGTTGCCCATAGTGAGGCGAGTCCAACGCACCCGCTCCCGCTTGCTCGCGTGCTCCCGACCGAGAGATCGATTAATGATCTAGAGGATCGACCTCGGGTGATGTCAGCATGACATCATGCTGAGGTCATCTACATGTTTTATTTATTCATTTCTAAATTCTATTAATATTTTCTAAAATAGATAAGTACCTAGTATATGACGTGGCCCCGGACCCGCTTCTCATTGACCATGGGTAGAAACTGGGTAGGTAACAAAAGTTTTAGTGATGTCAGCGTGAGGCAATAAATCTTTTAAGAATTAGTTTAATAATTCTAGAAATTGATTAAATCTTAGAAATTGAATACCTTTTGTTTTATAACTCAGAAAAATGTATATTATATATCAAAATGTTCAGAAAAATAAATTATATAATCCAAACCTAATATCATGTTTTATTTTCCAACTTAAATAATATAATACTTATTATTAGAAAATAACCTATTAAGGATTAATCTTCTAAAATGTATATTCTATTATTTAAAAATTCCCAAAAATAGGTATAATATATCAAAAGTCTTAGAAAAACAAAATAAAGACTTATAAATTTGTTTTATACATTTTTGAATCACTTAACTAATATTTATTATTTATTAAGTGTTTATCAAGTGATAAAACTTATAAAAATCTTATCTTATTATTAAAAAATACAAAAAGTATAAATAATATACCTATGAACTCACTATCCTCTACTCCATAAAAATAGTAAATAAGAATTTAGGTAGTTAATTTTAGGACTATTATTATGTTTGTATATGTTCCTTTTGGAATATTATAAAAATAATAAAACACTTAAAATTGAATAAAATACACCTTTAATATCCTAAATAGATATTCTATTATAGAAAAAAAATACTACCTTGTATTTTTGAAAAGTAAATCAATTTTGTGATCAATAAAACAACTTTCTTATATTTTAATAAATTAAAAATATGAAAATCTTTACTATTGCCTTTATTCTTATTTGTTTAAAGTCTAAAAGTGTAATAACAAGTTTAATTAATATTTATTACAAGTCAGAATAAATCCAACCATTTTAAAATGTAATTCCTAAAGACACCATTCATAGTAGTTATATTTTGTTCCTTAAAAAGATTTTATCCACTATAAAATCAACAAAAATAGTGTATTGCTTGTCTTGAGGATTCTCCTCATTCATAAAATCACCAAGCTAATATCCACTAAATCTTTTACTAGTTTGGAAGACTACTTAAGTATTTAAACCAAGTTTTAAGTAATTAAAGTAAGGCTCTTTCCATGTTTATAAAAAATAAGCATTAAGAAGAAAGTAATTCTATTCACTTATTCCATCAAGATACACCATTTTCGTAAAAGCAATACTACTTGTATTTCCTCCTTATGAATCATTAAGAAGTAAACCACTTATAGGATGATACCATATTTAAAATATATAAGTCTCCACTTGGTAGTAGAATAGCTATTCGAAGATGCTAACTATTTTCTTTTAATATACTTTTAGTTAATAAGAAACTCTAAAAGTATAACTACAAGATTGAAATTCTTTCACTTTGAAAGGTAACCTTTTCCTCAAAAGTTATTCTTTTAAGAAACATTAAAAGAAATCCTTAAGAATTTGTATAAAGGCTCTAATTGATTAATAATCTTGCTTAAGAAATATTTTAGATACCATGCCCCATTTGAGTGCTTTAGTATTGTATGCTACTTGTTGTATTTACATAATTGTTTCACACACTCTCACAAGCCTTAATAATAAGCACGAATGTGAAGCTGATATAAAAGTGAAACACATTCTAAACAAACGAACCCAGTTTCCAAACCCTAGATTTGATACGATTATTTCGGGAATTCACATTTCTCAAATTGCATTACATTACTTATGCATAACTGCATCTTGCTTCTTTAAACATTAGTCCTTACCGGACCAATGATGCTGTTTATAGAATTTGGATCTTCTAGTATCTTGAAGACCGTGAGTGCAATCTTGCAATCACAAAAGGCAGTTCACACTTGCTCATCTCCTTTGGTTATTTTCTATCAAATGCTTGTAACTCAAATGTTGTCATCACCTGCATTTCAAAAGGGACAGAAAACACTATTTTCAGAATAATATGATTATGGATTATTTACCAAATGGTAATAATCTATTGATACAGTTCCAGTGGTAAAGGAACATAATATCTAGGACTTAACAACCAATGTCGCTAGTGATTCTAGCGCCGTATATTACGCGTTAACCATGAGATTTGGAATGGGATGGAGAAATCAGTTTGATCTTCTTCCTTTCGCATGGACGAATGACCTTATCGTGAGGCTGTAGCTTCCTTGTGGGACTCAGCAGATGGGTGGGAATCCTAGTTACCCATGATATTGGTGTCTAGACTTTCCGTGAGGTGCTGTCGAAGGTATATCTGCCTATATGGGGGTGCTAGGGAGATGATCTGCTCATTGGAGTCTCCAAGGGGTTGCCAAGGTTATATCTGCCTATATGGGGGTTACCAGAGGTATATCTTCTTGGGGAGGTCGTGTCTTCATGTGGGGTCGCGGACAGGGGCAGTGATTGGCTTGGATCTTAGACTGGGCCCCATACCAAGGAAGTGTGGATGAGCCTGCAACTCGGATGAGCAACAAGGCTAAGGTCTCTCATGGGTAAAGTAACGCACCTCTGCATAGTGTAAGAACTGTGACATGTTACTCCCTGTTCCGGGAAGGAGCTACGAACACGGTAGGAAAGGAACTCCATGAAAGTTCTGGTCAACCTGTGAAGGCTTTCGGACATAGTTTTTAGAATAAAAGCAACCTTTGAAGAAATGTTTACGAAAACCTGCATTGCCTACGACCTTTGGTCTGTGGCTGTAGAGATAGTGCATCATACACTCCGTTTTAGTGAACTTGCTGAGTACGCTTGTACTCAACCGTACCTTCTTAACCCTTGCTAGGTTTTAAGCCGTTGAGGACGACGTGAACATCAATTTCTGCTCAAGAAACCATCATCGGCAGATCAAGTTCTTCAATAAAGTCAATGAAATCAACATATACATCAACCGAAGCAAAGGCAAAGATCTTGATTAAGATAGGAGTAGATTCTCTAGTCACAAAACTTTCTTCTGTAGAGAAATGCAATAGCAACATTTGCAAACCCGATAGTGTACATATTAGTATTATTAGCCATAAGGTTCTAAGTTATTGTTTCTGGTTCTTCTTTATAAGAAGTTTCTTTCTCCCTCTTAAACATAGAGTGTTCTTTGGATCTTTTGTAAAGAGTCGAGTTGTAATCTATACTCATGTCTTGGACCTGCTGTTTCTGTTGTACCACTCTGAGGGATATAATACTAGTGAATAGTGTTTGATTGGTGTTATGTCAACGACTATAGTGTACTGCATCATGTAGTGGTATGCTGGGTCACCGTAGAAGGGCCTTACACCATAGAAGTAATCCCTAGTGGAGCATACCGGCTTCAAGATAAGAACACAGGAGTCAAATACTCTAATCTGTGGAATGTCACACAACTACGGCGTTTTTACGCTTAGAATTTATTTTTCTTGCAATTTAAATTTAAATACGTCCTACGTCCTAGCTTCTTAGCCACAATATTATTCAATAAGACCAACGGCCAGGCGAGTATACCAAAACATGTATCTTCATCTTCAGGCTTTAAATAAAAGATAAGTTCCCCAAACTCAGATTTCTTTTTTCTACATTATCTCTTCGCCCAATGTTGGGGGATTTATTGTTAAAATTTTATTATCACAAGCAGAATATTTAGAAAATTTGCGTGCATTGCTCTGGTTAAACTAACAAAAATGTATGAGCATATGTCCTTATGCAGACATCAGAACATAGTCTCGGGGCTACTTCCATCGGGAGCGCTGTCCCGGACTCGATAGAAAACTATGTTATGCATATAAGGTCAAAAATATGACCCGAAGAAATACTATCCTCGCCTATGAGTATTACATCAGTGTATCCTCAAATGGTTACTCCCATCGGGAGTGTCTACAAAACATCATCTGAGAAAATAAAAAGCCGATAAACTTCAGCAATTCCAGTAGCCAAACAAGGTAGTCGATAAAATCATACAAAATTCTCGGATAGAGCCCGACACGATAAAACTCCAAATGTTGTGTCCACGACATGAAGGTAAGACCCCGAGATTCATCCTATGTGGCCTGGTAATCGCACAAGAATGCGCTATGCCAGTAAATTATGCGTATCGATGATTCAATGAAAAATCCCGACGGACATGTTGGGTACCTGATATAATAGAACTAGAATTCAGTATTCGAGAATACCTCAACTGCTTGAACTGAATTATGCCAGCAAATTTCCGAGTTCAAGCCTAGGGACTTGAATTTGATGTAGGTCTGTAGTGTTTTTACCCAGGAGCAATTAACTGATTCCTGATCTGTCGGATACATCAGGCCTATTGTACCAAATCCCTACAACTTAAATATAAAACAAATATAACATATCTCGTAAAACTTCAAATCATACATACTAAAAACATCTTTGAGACATAAGCCGAATCTATAATTCGGATGGAGTCTCAGGCGCTACTAACATGGGTATAATTACTCGAGTGCTTATGTCTGGTTACCCTAGCTACATGAAGGTTCACGACCCATGAAGACCAAGAAAAATTCCAAGGAAGCATCCGACGGAAGGCATAGTTTTACTAGATAAGGAAATAGAAACCAACATTGTATTGGTGTTGTAATCATAAGTCTGTAACCTATCCATATACGGACTTGGGACCCAGCCTATTATATATAGGCTGGGAGGAGCTAGTGGAGAGGTACCGAAAAAAGCCTTGAGCAATCTGTAATCGATTTTACCATAAATAATCAGACGACTTTGACTCCCTTGTTTGTTTGACAATCTGACGAAATCCCCAGTGTTCTATTTTCCATGAAACCCTAAGTCCATAACCATGGACATTGCCGAGGTTACCCCTCGTCATTGAGTCTCAGCTATCTGATCGCATTGGGTTTTAACCATACTTAAATATTTATCAAGGTGCCAAGTGGCACGTCCTAGATCATCAAAAAATTCAGTTAATACTTATATATTTTTCTCTTGAACCATTAAACGCTTATAATATTTTCACAGAACTGGATCTATTTGTGTCTAAACTTTTTCATTATGAGATTCATTACAGAGGCAACAAACGAAGAGAGGAGATCGAGAGGTGGGGAGCTTTTCTTTCTAGGGTTTCGGTCACCTCCAGGATCATCTATCGTGTGAGCGCCCTATGAGGAACTATTTGTTCCGGCTAGCCACTCGAACTCATGTAGGTGTACGATGCAATTTGTATCAATTTACCATTCTTAGATCTTAGTAGTAGTTATTAGTGTTGAACGGGTTGCCTATCCATAGTCTTATAGATACAATTTAATTTGGTTATCAAACTTTGTAAACTAGGTGCTTGCACCCACCATGTAAATACTCTATGGGTTACTAATATATTACCCTAGTAGGAGGCTCACCTACTGATGGCCCAAAATATATCGAGCTCGTTGGGTAACCCCAAGAGGAAGGTATGATGAGCACAGCAGCAAGTTTTCCCTCAGTATTAAACCAAGGTTTAATCGAACTTGTAGGAGCAAGGAAACACCCCAAAGGTGTTGCTAGCTGAACTTTGGCAGGGCACACTACCGATGCCAGCAGCAACGTGGAGACCTGCACAACACAACCACCGAACTCTGTCCCCAACTTGCGATGAGGTTGTCAATCTCACCGGTTTTGCTGAAAATAAGGATTAAATGTATCAAATGGAAGAAAGTAATAGTTTGCTGAAAGTGAACACAAAGCAGTAAACAGTTGATTGTATACTGATAGTAAAGAAAGGACCAGGGTCCATAGTTCACTAGAGGTGGCTCTCCTTAAGATAGATAACATGCTAGGTGAACAAATTACAGCGGGCCAATTGACAAACATCGAGAAACATACAAGCATATACTACTCATCTTAACTCCTTTGAGATTCGATTGGGCATTATAACATTATACATAGACCACCATCCAACTGCACTATGACTAATAATCCACCTTCAGGTTATCATCCGAACCCCCTCTAGTATTAAGTTGCAAGTAACGGATAATTGCATTACGAATTGCGTGTAAAGTAAACAATACGATTGTTCTATGAACAAAGGATTGCTGTTTTCTCCCTAGTAGCAATATCACATCTAGTACCTTAGAGATTTCTGTCACTTTCCCAGATTACCAGAGGCATGAACCCACTATCAAGCATAAATACTAACACAAATAACAAAGACATGATGGAATCAATAATCAATCTGAAATAGCATCTCAATATCCATCGGATACCCGCAAACACAACATGCATAATTACAAATAGATGATCTTGATCATGAACGAAGCTCACAAGATCTAAACATGATAGCACAAAGGAGCAGAACCGGCCATCTAGCTACTACATGGACCCGTAGTCCAGAGATGAAATACTCACGCATCACACCAGAGGCTTGCATGATGATGAAGAAGGCCTCTAGGGTGAATTCCCCTCTACGGTAGGGTGCCGAGAAGAGCTTCCGATCCCTCCCGATATAGGGATGGAGATGACGGCGGCTACACGCTCTTTCGTGGATTTTTTTGACCGGGTACTTAGGGTTTCTGTATCGGAAGCAACTTATAGGCGGAAGGAGAGGCCGAGGGGTGCTTGGGGCGGCCAGACCACCCCCTGGCGTTGGCCAGGCCTGGCCGCGCGGCCAGGTGGTGTGGCCGGGCCCCATCCCCTCTCCGTCTCGTATTCTCGCTCCAGGTGTCCCTCGGTGAAAAACTGACTTTGGCTTTCGTCCCGTCCAATTCCGAGAATATTCATTTTTTGACTTCCCTGGAACCAAAAACAACAGAAAACAGGCAGCTGGCACTATGGCTCTTGTTAATAGGTTAGTCCAAGAAATCATATGAAAAGTACTCCAAAGTGTGGACAAAGCACAAAAAAGTAGATAAAACCAAGCATGGAACATCAAAAATTATAGATACATTTGCAATGTATGAACATCCCCAAGCTTAACTCCTGCTCGTCCTCGAGTAGGTAAGTGATAAAAAGAAAGAATAAGTTTTGAGGTGACATGCACCATCATAAACTTGATCAATGTATTTGTAAAACAATCAAAGCCGGGATCATAGTACTTCAATCATAACATGAAAGACAAAGTTCTAGCAATAAGACAAAGAAACTATGTTGCAACATGAAAAGGCACAAACAAGAGATTCATGAATAACAATGCTTTGCAAGACGTTTGTTTGTTTCACATAAAGAAAACATAGCATGATAGTATTCAGCTTGCCCCTCATAGAGTAGCAAATATAAATGCTTAGGAAAACTTCAAAGTTTATAAGAGTGACTAGATACAAATAGTTTAAAACAAGCAATATCAAAGCTATGCATCAATCAATAAGTCTTGGGACAATGCACATAGAACTAAGAATGGCCACTATGCTCTCAAAGTAGGTGCATAAAGATAGAAGGTGGAGACTCAATATATAAGTGGAAGAAAGGCCTTCATAGAAGGAAGTAGGGATTCAAGTCTCATAAAGAGCTTCCAAAAATTATGGTACTTAATAGCTTTCAACTCTCATTGCCCCTATCATAAGCATCTTGAAGTGATTAAGGTTAAAGTGAACAAACTATGGTGTATATGCTTGATGAAGTATAAGTTGGAAATCTCATGTCCCTTGAATACGAGGGCCGCTCCTCATGCTACTCAAGTTTAGCGACCGGTAAGTTCTTCTCATTGTAAGTACATGTGTATCATAGAGAACCGCCAACGTGGTACCCCTTGCCCGATGATATAGAAGAATCCCCATATCAAAATTACAAGGCAAGCAGACAACGAGCATCTCAACAATCTTCTTATTTACCATGGGAATATGGTGCTTTTTTATCTCTTTCCTCTTTTGATAAACTTTTTTTTTCTTTTTTTCTTTTTCTCTCAAAATCTGACTCTTTTTTTACAAGAAGAATGCTTCATAGACAACTCATTATGGTTACGCTGCAGGTTTCCACCATGTCAGCATGGATTAGACCAGCAGCCTAGGCATTTCTCTAACACACATACATAACTCCATGGACTTACAAGCTCCCCTTTCATTTCACACCAACGACATCCACAGACAAAAGAGCATGATATCAACTAGGTACGAAGTGCAAGTGCAATGTTGAAAGCGTTCCCCATGACATCATGGTTCTGCTAATCCCCAACAAATAAGTGCAAGCATATACAACATATATGACACAATGGTTCAAGTTTATTAAGAGCAAGAACAGTAAAGTGTGCCATCAAGTTTGTGAGAGCTTTAATCACTAGTTTTCTCATAACAAGTTTAATTTGGAAGGTAGATGAAAACATGAATATACTTGGAATAGCATATGCTAATAGGTAGGTATGGTGGACTCTTTGGAATAACTTGGTTTTTGGAGTTGGATGCATGAGTGGGACTCATACTTGGTTGCGGAGGCTAGTAAAAGACTGGGAGCGACAAACTAAGAGAGCAATAATGGCCATAATCATGCAGAGCGACAAAACATCATTGATCGAAGCATAAAGTGATACTACAAGTTGAAAACTAAAGGATCATAAAGGCTTATGGTGACTTGGGATAGTCATAACATGGTGTGAGCATGCGCCAAGTCAACCCAAATAAAGCATCAAAGGAGAATACCACAATACTATGCTTTAATATGCTAAAACAACGCATGATTCTTACAAGGCACATTAAGCAATCTCAGTTGTTTATAACAAGTCATGCTATAGCAAATAATACTAAGCATAAAGCCAAAACAATATCAAGCATGGCATGACAAAGCATAGGCCACAGTCAAAAACAAGCTCTCTTTAACACTTAAGCATTAACTTTCCTACTCTTTTTTCCAATCCAAACCAAACTATTTAAAAACCAATGTATGAAAGAGGGGGTTAAACCAATTTATTCAGCAAACAAAGAAAACCAAGCAAACTAAAAACCAAAACGAAAACAAAAAAGAAGACGCTCCAAGAACAACACAACTGTGCATGAAACAATAAAAATGAAGCGTTTGGAAGAAACCTGGGATTTTTATTAATGAAGAGGGGGATGCCCTAGGCATCCCCAAGCGTTGATTCTTGTACTTCTTGGATATTTCTTGGGGTGACATGCGTGGCATCCCCAAGCTTGAGCTTTAGTCCATCCTTCATCTCATTACTCATTCCTTCCATACACCTGAAATTTTTCCTTCACACAATCTTTATTAGCAACATTAGTGCACTCAAGATAATAGGTCTTTAGGTTCAGTTCTAACACCAATAAAACTTCCATTAAAACACAAGCTACTGTAGTACTTCCCTCAAAAAGGTCAATTCCCCAAAAGAACTGAAAAAGGAACCAACAAGAAGCAGATCCAGAAATCTGTGAAAACAGACCAGCAGGTAAATATGAATTTTTTAGAAAACCTTCTGTTGCTCAAATAAAAAAGTGTTGAACTAACTAAAGTTATATAACAACCTGGGACAGAAGCACAAAAATTCACGCCTCAAAAGGACGTACAGAGATGTTACACAAATTTTTACTGTGAAGCACAGAAATCTGTTTCGGGACATCAACTTTCCCAATCATTACTTCTCTCTGATTAGAGGTTACTCTTGGCACAAATAGCAAATAAAAAGGATAAGGAGCGGTTATTACTGAAGTAATAACTTCCAAGAGTCATCTAAATTTTTTGGGTTATCTCTCAATAAGTACTTTTCTTTAACGCCTTTAAGTTAGGCATAAGAAGCAAGAAAAACATCAAGTGTTTGAAGAAGCATTAAAACCAAATTTCTTGCCCTTACCTCTCTTACTTTTATTCTTAATCTTGGGGAACTTGTAAATACTTGGTGGATAAACAAAGCGCATGGTGCTCTTTTCCACATCTATTATTGCTCCAAGGAGTTTCAATAGGAATCTTCCAAGTGTGATTTGTCCTTTTCCTACACATTCAATAACAAGATAATCAGTAGAAACCATTTTCCCTAGGATCTTTGTAAACACTCCTTAGCTATTCCAATGGGTAATATTGTGGCATTATTAGCAAGATAAATTTCTCCTCCTCCTTAAGAAAGCCCCCAAAGATTCAAGGATTCATAAATATCTTTGGGCATAAGACAAAATTCAGACATGATATCACAGCGAGCATAAAAAGTTTCATTGTTTATAGCAATATTTACTGTGGGAAGCCATTCTGAGGGTTCAGAGTTTATTGAAACATAGTTGTGATGCTCCCTGAGCGTATTATAGCAATGTTTCAGACTAGCAGTGCTGGTCTCAAGAGTATTCAATCTAGCAAATATGTTTATGAAAGAAGTATCAGTTTTGCTAGGCAAGTTGTAAGTGAAGACCAATTTATTTATGGCATTAACAACACCATCCTCATTGCATTGGAGGAAATCTCCTCCCACAACAGCATCTAAAGCATATCTATACCAAAGACCAATTCCAAGGTAAAAATTGCTAAGGAACAAGCTTTGAGTCATTTTAGGCTCAGTTTTTTCATGTAGATCAGAGATCTTAGACCAAGCTTCTTTGAAACTCTCTTCAATTCCTTGTTTAAAAGTGAAAATTGTTTCCTTAGGCAACATAGTGATTGGACCAATGCTAGACATAATGGCAACTTAAGATAGGAACTAATTTTTTTGTGTTTTTAATAAAGAAAGCAAACTTGTAAAAACTAAATTTGTGTGTTTTTGATAAAGAAACAAGCAAACAAAACAAAATTAAACTAAGCAAAGAAAAAATAACAAAGTAAAGAGATTGGTTATGAGGGACTCCCCTTGTGAATATGTTCTTGACTCCCCGGGAACGGTGCCAGAAAAGTAGCTTGCTGAAAGTAAACACAAAGCAGTAAACAGTTGATTGTAGACTGATAGTAAAGAAAGGACCAGGGTCCATAGTTCAGTAGAGGTGGCTCTCCTTAAGATAGATAACATGCTGGGTGAACAAATTACAGCGGGGCAATTGACAAACATCGAGAAAGCATACAAGCATATACTACTCATCTTGACTCCTTTGAGATTAGATTGGGCATTACAACATTATACATAGACCACCATCCAACTGCATCTATGACTAATAATCCACCTTCAAGTTATCATTCGACCCCCCCCCCCCCCCCCAGTATTAAGTTGCAAGCAACGGATAATTGCATTACGAATTGCGTGTAAAGTAAACAATACGATTGTTCTATGAAAGAAGGATTGTTGTTTTCTCCCTAGTAGCAACAACACATCTAGTACCTTAGAGATTTCTGTCACTTCCCCAGATTATCAGAGGCTTGAACGCACTATCGAGCATAAATACTAACACTTGGAGTTGCTAGCATCTACTTAGCCAAGATAGATACTAACAACAGAAAGCATGCAAGATCACAAATAACAAAGACATGATAGAATCAATAATCAATTTGAAATAGCATCTCAATATCCATCGGATCCCCGCAAACACAACATGCAGAATCACAAATAGATGATCTTGATCATGAATGGAGCTCACAAGATCTAAACATGATAGCACAAAGGAGGAGAACCAGCCATATAGCTACTATATGGACCCATAGTCCAGAGATGAATTACTCACGCATCACACTAGAGGATTGCATGATGATGAAGAAGGCCTCCAGGGTGAATTCCCCTCTCCGGCAGGGTGCCGGGAAGAGCTTCAGATCCCTCCTGATCTAGGGATGGAGATGATGGCGGCTACAGACTCTTTCGTGGATTTTTGATCGGGTACTTAGGGTTTGTGTATTGGAGGCAACTTATAGGCGGAAGGAGAGGCCGAGGGGGTGCTTGGGGCGGCCCGACCACCCCCTGGCGCGGCCCTGGCCTAGCCGCACGGCCAGGTGGTGTGGCCGGGCCCCAGCCCCTCTCTGTCTCGTATTCTGGCTCTAGGTGTCCCTCGGTGAAAAACTGACTTTAGCTTTGGTCCCGTCCAATTCCGAGAATATTCATTTTCTGACTTTCCTGGAAACAAAAATAGCAGAAAACAGGCATCTGGCACTGTGGCTCTTGTTAATAGGTTAGTCCAAGAAATCATATGAAAAGTACTCCAAAGTGTGGACAAAACACAAGAAAGTAGATAAAACCAAGCATGGAACATCAAAAATTATAGATACATTTGCAATGTATCACCTACTAACGAGGGGTTAACTCATCAATTCCCATTGTTGATGGACTTAGATTCGAGGAAGTGGGGAGCGCTGGAGGCATCGAACGGCTAGCAAACAAGCACACAGGTGACATGAGGTTTACCTAGGTTCTGGCCTCGTAGAGGACCCTACTCCTGCGTGTCTGCTCTTGATTACAAGGGAGTCAAAGATCACAATGGTGCGCAAATGCAATATGGCGGTATGTATGCGGGGGTGTATGCGTTGGTCCTCCATGCCGCCCCTCCTACCCTTTATATAGAGAGGCTAGGTCTCAGGGTAGCAGATCAATTCAGTTACAAGTTAGTGTTTTCCTTTAAGTTTCTATCTACACTTTGTCGTGTCCTCTTAGAAGTCAAACTTCCAGCGGGCCACCCGGATCTTTGTTGGGCTTCGATTGCACCGTGTACTCCTTCTTGGGCTAAACCGTATAGGCTAATCTTAGGTACATGTAAGGTATACCCACGTCAGTAGCCCCCGAGTGTCCAGCCGAATCGCAGATTTGGGTGGAGACTATAAATTTTCAAGTGCGTGGGATATAAGCTCATCCGAAGTTATTTCGAGTACTGCAATCTATGTTATAGGGATTGTCGATAAGCGTGCCTGATTCACCCAAAGGATCAGGATCAGTTAACTGCCTTAGGGAAAAACAACGCTATCTACTCAAATTCGAGACCCAAGACTCGAATTCGGAATAATGCTGGAGTAATTTGACTCTAGCCGCGGAGGTCTTATAGAGTTTGAATTCTAGTGTTTTAGGTGTGGACACTCGACGCGTCCGTCAAGGCTTATTTCATCGTGCCTATAGGCATGGTTCATATCTGGTAGAGTGCAGCAGGTGTGTTGCCAGGCCTTTCTCGGGTCTTACCTTCGTGTTGTAAATGTGGCATCTAAAGTTTTGGACACCGCGAAAGTGATTCGGGTAACCCAGGAGACGTAGTCTCTTTGGAGGGAGAATGTGAGGCGGAGTCACCATTTCGAGTGGATGTAATCAACACATGCTTTGACGATTAAATTTTTTCATAGGGTGCGTGACCAGCACTCTGCGGCCGGAGTCGAATTATGCGAGCATTATTCCAAATTCGAGTCCAGGGACTCGAGTTTGAGTAGATAGCGTTGTTTTTTCCTAAGGCAGTTAACTGATCCCGATCCTTCAGGTGAATCAGGCACGCTTATCGACAATCCCTATGACATAGATTGCAGTATCTAAAATAACTTCGGATGAGCTTATATCCCACGCACTTGAAAATTTATAGTCTCCACCCAAATCTGCAATTCGGCTAGACACTCAGGGCCTACTGACATGGGTATACCGTACAGGTACCTAAGATTAGCCTATACGGTTCAGTCCAAGAAGGAGTACATGGGGCAATTGAAGCCCAACAAAGATTCAGGTGGCCCGCTGGAAGTTCGACTTCTTGGAGGACACGGTAAAGTGTAGATAGAAACTTAAAGGAAAACCCTAACTTGTAACCGACTCGATCTACTACCCCAAGACGTAGCCTCTCTATATAAAGGCTAGGAGGGGGCGGCGAGGAGGACCAATGCATACAGATCCGCATACACATCGCCAGATTGCATCTGCAAACCATTGTAATCTTTGACTCCCTCGTAATCAAGAGTAGACAAGCAGGAGTAGGGTCCTCTACGAATCCTGAAGCTGGTTAAACCTCGTGCCACCTGTGTGCTTGTTTGCTAGCTAATCGGTTCCACCAGCTCTCCCCACTTCCTCGAATCTAAGTCCATCAATGATGGGCATTGGTGAGTTAACCCCTCGTCACCTACTGTTTATTGGTCAAAAACACGTTGCCTGTGATTGGCTAGTTGCTAAGAACATGAAACATTTTTCTTAATTAGTTCTTCCCACACTAAAACACAAAGCTATGGCCCTGGCATTTATAGATGCCGAGGCACAACCCTAGTCACTGCGCTTGCGCTGGCGTGACATAAAAAGCCATTAGGGATAACTGTGCCAGAGATTGTGCAACGATAGCGGATATTTTGGGTCGGCACAACTTGATCCAACGAGCTAGCACTTCCACAGCTCGACAAGGATGCGCCTTGTTACGTTATGGAAGACGGCAGAACTATAGTGCCATGTCATGTATTACGAATGCCGTAGTTTGTACACCATCACCGATCTAGATAATTAATTACAGTATCTTTAATCAAAGTAAGCAGTTAACAGTACCTGGTTAGCACGAAAGTTAATGAAAATTATTGTTAAAAATTGTTTTTGGTCAAGCACATAAATAAATAAATGATAATTTAAGATATAAAAATCCATATACATACATTACATTTAAGATATAAAAATCCATTTGCTCACAAAAAATACAAAAAAATCTCTATTTTTTGTAGTCCTTGAGAAAATCGGAGTTACAAGATTATTGTTTTACAAATAACCTAACTAGTCACAGCGGATCTCGCGGCCTGCCTACTCGCAACGGATCCGGCAACCTGTCTACTATGGCCTGCCCACTCGCAGCGGATCTAGCGGCCTGCCTACTCGCAACGGATCCGGCGGTCTGTCTACTACGGCCTGCCTACTCGCAGCGGATCCCGCAGCCAGGCCAGGTGGACAGCTTCCTGATACATTGCAAATGTATCTATAATTTTTGATGTTCCATGCTTGGTTTTATCTACTTTCTTATGTTTCGTCCACACTTTGGAGTACTTTTTATATGATTTCTTGGACTAACCTATTAACAAGATGCCATAGTGCCAGTTGCCTGTTTTCTGCTGTTTTGGTTTTAGGAATTCCGAAAATGAATATTCTCGGAATTGGACGGGACAAAAGCCAAAGTCAATATTTCACCGGGGGGAACATGGAGCCAGAAGACGAGACAGAGAGGGGCCACAGGGGCCAGCCACACCATAGGGTGGCGCGGGTCCCCCTTGGCCATGCCACTAGGTGGTGTGGGCCCCTCCGGCCTCCACCGACCTTGCCCTTTCGCCTATATATTACTCCCGAGGCATAAACCCTAGAGAGTCAAGCCTCTAGCCATGAAAAGTTCCGCTGCGCCGCCGCCACCGAAGGGGAGATTCGGGGGACAGAAAGTCTCTGTTCCGACACCCTGCCGGGACGGGGAAGTGCCCTCAGAGCCATCTCCATCGATCTCCATCGCCATCTCCATCACCATTACTGATTCCCATGATGAGGAGGGAGTAGTTCTCTCTCGAGGCTAAGGGTTCTACCGGTAGCTATGTGTTCATCTCTCTCTCTATGCATGATCCTATTGAGATCATGAGCTTGTAATCTATAGATCTATTCTGCTACTCAAGTGCTTTAATGAATCTCTACTCTCCCCATGTGTGTGAAAGTGACAGCGTGCTCACCATGGTGGCACTTAGGCTAGAGATTACAAATACTTGTTATGAGTTATATTTGGAGTTGGATATCTTTATAAAATTGTGGTGTTTGTTGGACTCATCTAGTACTCAAGGTGACAGTGTGGGGTTATCTAGATGGGAAATATGAACTTTGAGGTGTGCTGCTATAGCCCTACCAACGATTAGAGTGTCCAACCGGAGAGTAGTTAAGAGTAGTATCATGAAGTGAATATATTTATATGAGAGTGTTCACTAGTGAAAGTATGATCCCTAGGCCTTGTTTCTAAGCACTGAAACACCATTTGCTACTAGATCTATTACATGTCTGCTTGCTTCCATCTTTATTTCAGTTTTACTTTACTCTTTTCCACGCCATCAAGCTATCTTCTAGCACCGTTACCACTTATAATTATCCATACCACTTGTATTTCACTATCTCTTCGCCGAACTAGTGCACCTATACACCTGACAAGTGTATTGGGTGTGTTGGGGACACAAGAGACTTCTTGTATCTTGATTGCAGGGTTGCTTGAGAGGGGATACCTTTGACCACTTCCTCCCTGAGTTCGATAAACCTTGGGTGATCCACTTAAGGGAAAACTTGCTCCTGTTCTACAAACCTCTCCACTTGGAAGCCCAACAACTGTCTACAAGAATAGAACTGTGTAGACATCGAGCTATTTTCTGGCGCCGTTGCCGGGGAGGTAAGGTAAAAGGTATTCACACCGGAGGATTAAAGAAGAAGAACCTCCCACGGTAAACGCCTATTTTCTAGCGCCGTTGCCGGGGAGGTAAGGTAAAAGGTACTCACATCCTCCGGTGTGAGTGCTCGAAGTTATTTCCTTTAGATTCTGCAATTGTCTTTTTGTTTCTTGTTTTCACTAGTTAGGCTTAATGGAAAACAACAACAAAATTAGAGAGCTTTATAGTATTTATCTTGAGTTAGGACATGAAGTGTTTGAAGAGAAAATTAAAAAACCTATGGAACTTTATTTGCATGCTAATAACAATGTTGTTAGTATGAATTCTTTGGACACCATTATTGCTAATGCTATGGAAAAGTCTAATCTTGGGGAAGCTAGTTTTTATGAAAATGATCTTTTTAGTTCCCCAGCTTTGGAAGATAGCTATTCTATTGCTTATGATGATACCAAACCTCCAATATATGATGATTACAATGATGAATATGATATTTTCAGTCCACCTACTATTGAGGAGAAAATTAATTATGATTACAATATGCCTCCTATATTTTATGATTATGGTGATGAGAATAATAATGATAGCTATTTTGTTGAATTTGCTTCCACCACAATTAATAAGAATGACTATGCTTATAGGGAGAGTAATAATTATTTTATGCATGTGGCTCATGATAAGAATGTTTCTTGTGATTGTTATATTGTTAATTTTATTCATGATGCTAGTGAAAGTTATTACGAGAGAGGGAAACATGGTTTTATGTGTCTCAACAATATTAAGTTTCCCATCTTTATGTTGAAATTTTTGAAGTTGCACTTGTTTTGCTTTCCTATGCTTGTTGCTTTGTGCTTTCATGACTTGTTTCTTTACAATATTCCTATGCATAGGAAGTGGGTTAGACTTAAATGTGTTCTGAATTTGCTTCTTGATGCTCTCTTTTACTTCAATTCATATCTCTTATGTTAGCATCTTCTCAAACTATCATGCCTAACTTAAATGCGTTAAAGAAAAGTACTTATTCGGAGGTAATCCAAAAGTTTTATATGAGTCTTGGAAGTTACTAACGCTGTATTAACCGCTCCTTATCCTTTTTATTTGCTTTTTGTGCCAAGAGTAACCTCTAATGAGAGAGAAGTAATGATTGGGAAAGTTGCTGTCCCGAAACAGATTTCTGTGCTTCACCGTAAAAATTCGTGTAAAATATCTGTACGTCCTTTTGAGGCATGCATTTTTGTGCTTCTGCCCCAGGTTGTTATATAACGTTCGTTAGTTTAACACTTTTCGATTTGAGCAACAGAACTTATTCAAAAAAATTCGTCTTTACCTGCTGGTCTGTTTTGACAGATTTCTGCCATTTTCTTCATTTGCTTCTTGTTGGTTCATTTTTGAGTTCTTTTGGGGAATTGAGATTTTTGAATAAAGTGCTACAATAGCTAGTATTCTAATGGAAGTTTATTTGGTGTTAGAACTGAACCTTAATACTTATTTATCTTGAGTGCACTAATGTTGCTAATAAAGATTGTGTGAAGTTTTGTATGAAGAAAAAATTTTAGGTGTATGGAAAGAATGAGTAATTAGATAAAGGATGGACTAAAGCTCAAGCATGGGGATGCCACGCATGTCACCCCAAGAAACATCCAAGAAGTACAAGCGTCAGATCTTGGGGATGCCTAAGGCATCCTCCTCTTCATAAATAAAAATCCTAGGTTTCTTCCAAACGCTTCATTTTTATTGTTTCATGCACAGTTGTGGGGTTCTTGGAGCGTCTTATTTTTCGTTTTCGTTTTGGTTTTTCGTTTTCTTAGTTTGCTGAATAAATTGGTTGGACCCCCACTTTCATACATTGGTTTTCAAATAGTTTGGTTTGGATTGGAGAAGAGTAGGAATGTTCATGCTTAAGTGGTAAAGGGAGCTTGTTTTTGACTGTGGCCTATGCTTTGTCATGCCATGCTCGATATTGTTTTGGCTTTATGCTTAGTATTCTTTGTTGTAGCATGACTTGTTATAAACAATTGAGATTGCTTAATGTGTGCGTTGTTTTAGCATGTTAAAGCATAGTATTGTGGTCTTCTCCTTTGATGCTTTATTTGGGTTGACTTGGCACATGCTTACACCATGTTATGACTATCCAAAGTCACCATAGCCTTTATGATCCTTTAGTTTTCAACTTCTAGTATCACTTTATGCTTTGATCAATGATGTTTTGTCGCTCTGCATGATTATGGCCATTATTGCTCTCTTAGTTGGTCGCTCCCAGTCTTTTGCTAGCCTCCGCAACCAAGTATGGGTTCCACTCATGCATCCAACTCCTAAAACCAAGTTATTCCAAAGATTCCACCATACCTACCTACTAGCACATGCTATTCAAAGTATATTCATGCTTTTATTTACCTTCCAAATTAAACTTGTTATGAGAAAACTAGCGATTAAAGCTCTCACAAACTTGATGGCACACTTTACTTTTCTTGCCCTTAATAAACTTGAACCATTGTGTCGTCTATGTTGTATATGCTTGCACTTATTTGTTGGGAATTAGCAGAACCATGCTATCATGGGGAATGCTTTCAACATTGCACTGGTACTTTGTAACTAGCTGATATCATGCTCTTTTGTCTATGGATGTCGTCGGTGTGAAATGAAAGGGGAGCTTGTAAGTCCATGGAGTTATGTATATTTGTTAGAGAAACGCCTGGGCCGCTGGTCTAATCCATGCTGACATGGTGGAAACCTGAAGCGTAACCATAATGAGCTATCTATGAAGCATTCTTCTTATAAAAAAAGAGTCCTATATTGAGAAAAAAAGAGAAAAAGAAAAAAAAGATTATGAAAAGAGGAAAGAGAGAAAAAAAGCACCATATTCCCATGGTAAATAAGAAGATTGCTAAGATGCTCGTTGTCTGCTTGCCTTGTCATTTTAATATGGGGATTCTTCCGTATCATCGGGCAAGGGGTACCCTGTTGGCGGTTCTCTATGATACACATGTACTTACGATGACAAGAACTCATCGGTGACTAAACTTGAGTAGCATGAGGAGCGGCCCTCGTATTCAAGGGACATGAGATTTCTAACTTATACTTCGTCAAGCATGTACATCATAGTTTGTTCACTTTAACCTTAATCACTTCAAGATGCTTATGATAGGGGCATTGAGAGCTGAAAGCTAATAAGTACCATAATTTTTGGAAGCTCTTTATGAAACTTGAATCTCTGCTTCCTTCTATGAAGGCCTTTCTTTTACTTTTATGTTGAGTCTCCACCTTCTACCTTTATGCACCTACTTTGAGAGCATAGTGGCCATTCTTAGTTCTATGTGCATTGTCCCAAGACTTGTTGATTAATGCATAGCTTTGATATTGCTTGTTCGTAAACTATTTGTATCTAGTCACCCTTATAAACTTTGAAGGTGTCCTATGCATTTATATTTGCTACTCTATGAGGGACAAGCTGAATGCTACTATGCTATGTTTTATTTATGTGAAACAAACAAACGTCTTGCAAAGCATTGTTATTCATGAATCTTTTGTTTATGCCTTTTCATGTTGCATCATAGTTTCTTTGTCTTATTGCTAGAACTTTGTTTTTCATGTTACGATTGAAGTAATATGATCCCAGCTTTGAATGTTTTACAAAATACCTTGATCAAGTCTTTGATGGTGCATGTCACCTCAAAAATTATTCTTTCTTTTTTATCACTTACCTACTCGAGGACGAACAGGAGTTAAGCTTCGGGATGTTGATACATTGCAAATGTATATATAATTTTTGATGTTCCATTCTTGGTTTTATCTACTTTCTTGTGTTTTGTCCACACTTTGGAGTACTTTTCATATGATTTCTTGGACTAACCTATTAACAAGATGCCACAGTGCCAGTTGCCTGTTTTCTACTATTTTTGGTTTCAGGAAGTTAGAAAATGAATATTCTCGGAATTGGACGGGACAAAAGCCAAAGTCAATATTTTACCAGGGGGAACACGGACCCAGAAGACGAGATGGAGAGGGGCCATAGGGGCCAGCCACACCATAGGGTGGCGCGGGTCCCCTTGGCCACGCCACCAGGTGGTGTGGGCCCCTCCGGCCTCCACCAACCTTGCCCTTTCGCCTATATATTCCTCCCGAGGCATAAACCCTAGAGATTCAAGCCTCCATCCACGACAAGTTCCGCTGCGCCGCCGCCACCGAAGGTGAGATTCGGGGTACAAAAAGTCTCTGTTCCGGCACCCTGCCAAGACGGGGAAGTGCCCCCTGAGCCATCTCGATCGATCTCCACCGCCATCTCCATCGCCATTGCTGATTCCCATGATAAGGAGGGAGTAGTTCTCTCTCGAGGCTAAGGGTTCTACCGGTAGCTATGTGTTCATCTCTCTCTCTCTATGCATGATCCTATTGAGATCATGAGCTTGTAATCTATAGATCTATTCTGCTACTCAAGTGCTTTAATGATTCTTTGCTCTCCCCATGTATGTGAAAGTGACAGCATGCTCACCATGGTGGCACTTAGGCTAGAGATTACAAATACTTGTTATGATTTATATTTGGAGTTGGATATCTTTATGAAATTTTGGTGTTTGTTGGACTCATCTAGTACTCAAGGTGACAGTGTGGGGTTATCTAGATGGGAAATATGAACTTTGAGGTGTGCTGCTATAGCCCTACCAACGATTAGAGTGTCCAACTGGAGAGTAGTTAAGAGTAGTATCATGAAGAGAATATATTTATATGAGAGTGTTCACTAGTGAAAGTATGATCCCTAGGACTTGTTTCTAAGCACCGAAACACCGTTTGCTACTAGATCTTTTACATGTTTGCTTGCTTCCATCTTTATTTGAGTTTTACTTTAGTCTTTTCCACGCCATCAAGCTATCTTCTAGCACCGTTACCACTTATAATTATCCATACCACTTATATTTCACTATCTGTTCGCCGAACTAGTGCACCTATACACCTGACAAGTGTATTGGGTGTGTTGGGGACACAAGAGACTTCTTGTATCTTGATTGCAGGGTTGCTTGAGAGGGGATACCTTTGACCACTTCCTCCCTGAGTTTGGTAAACCTTGGGTGATCCACTTAAGGGAAAACTTGCTGCTGTTCTATAAACCTCTGCACTTGGAGGCCCAACAACTGTCTACAAGAATAGAAGTGCGTCACTTCCATGTAGCGGATCCCATGGCCGGGCCAGGCAAACGCCCTCCACGCAGCGGATCCGGCGGATCCGATGGATGGGCCAGGTGTACTGCCACCTCGCAGTAGATCCGGTGTCCGGGTCAGGCAGATGGCCTCCACGAAGCGGATCCACCGGTCGGGCTAGGTGGATGACCTCCACGCACCGGATCCGACGGCCGGCCTCCACACTAGCTTGGATAGATGGGATCTGGAGTTAGTACTGAACATTGGTGGAGACTAGAGAGCGATGGAGATGAGATCTAGGGTTCAGAGTGGAGAGAGGGAGTGGGACGATGTCTCGTTAGAGAACAAGAGTTCCCTATAATATATAGGAAATCGTTGGGAGGGATAGGGTTTGGTTTATGGGCCCTTCACCAAGTGAGCTAGAAGTCTAGGCCTAACTTGCTTCTAAGCCCATAAGCAACAGAGATCCAGTACTGTGCATACATTCGATGGGTCCAACTAGTCAGCCGATCGAGCCGTAATACGATGGCACCAGTCAATGGAATGTGTTTAACCATTCGCCCAGATCTAACGGAGCCTATGATGGACGATGCACCATGGTAATGCCACCGTTGCCTAAGCGCGACATGTAATAGCACTGCTCTTGCGTGTCATGTACCATGGCACCTAAATCCGCCGCTATCTTGTGTGCCACAACGTCTAAGTGGCCACCGCTACAAAGTGGTGCCGCAAAATCCCATCCGCCGTGTAACTAACTTTTGACGGTTCTTTTTGCTTATGCCGCTCCAAAAATATGCAGGATATGGCGCGGTATTTTTGTAGTGCCAGCTGCATCTCAAGCACTTTTTTTATTCGTCCATGTTGTAAGATGTTATTGTTGTTCATGACATTTAGCATCCAATGTATACGACTAATATTAGTTTGAAATTTATGTATACCTGCAAGATGGTTATTACCATGTATAGTTGCTTACGTTGAAGAGTTTGTCTATTTATGAATTAAGGAACAGTAAAACTGAACCATCTAGTAGCCTCCTCAGTGTTTTGAGATCCTTGTCCGTCCCATTGCACTACTAAACGTGGCAGATCCTTCTGTCATCCCGCTGCGTGTGTTTAGTCTCTTTTTTACCGTGTCAGCCACCTGATCCGCTCGTCCAAACGTGACTGGGTGCTGCTCTGGAGAACAATCTAGACACCTTCTCGGTAACCGTGCCCCGCGATGGTCATTGGGCCACTACGTTTATTTAGAAGGATTGGGCTTCTTCGTTGGTGTCTGTGTTGCGAGTTGTGCTCCACCTTGACTGAAGACCATGGCCACTTGAAGTCACCATGCCGCCGGTTTCATTACTCCAGGTAATTAATGGTATACTCTCAATAAAAGGTAATTAATGGCATCGAAGGTGTGCGGCCACTCCCGTTGTTCCGTTCTCTTTATTCCCGTTTGTAATGGATGCTGTTTGTGGCATGCCTCCTATCGTGAGGCAGTGACATCAATGGATCAAGGATGTAGAGGAAGATGCAGAGAAGATTGCGGCTGCGACAATGTCTCGATACTGGAATAAAAAGAGGAGGTGGGGTAGAGCGCACGCTGGGCTAGCATCCTCAATGAGGCATGCCTGATACTCCACATGGAAAGGTTAAGTTTTACTGTTGGTTATTTGTTATTGGTGATCTTTGCCAAACTATGACGAGTAGCTCTTTGGTAGATGTATTATATCAGACCGAGAGCACTTCATTATTATGGAGCCTGGCGTCATGTTACATTCAGTTTCCACACACATCACACATGGGTAGACTATATGTGTGATGGATTTCTGTATCTTCTACTTGGCTGGTGGCTTCAATAGGTCTCTTAGCAATTTTTTCCTTTAGCCGTGTTGGAATAATTGCCATGAATACAAGGACTATCCCCCTTTTTTTATTGCAATGAACAGGTAATGTTGCAATGTTATTCTTCAATCTCTCTTATGAAGGAAATAACTACTAAGTGACAATGGAGTTTAAACATAGGAAAAGTTAACATGCATGTCTTCATTCTAGCTAATTGTCTTATGATGTTGTTCGGAGGGGTCACTTCGGTTGTATTGGACTATCATTGGTTCACCATTTGAATAGGTACACTTTGTAATGGTCTTCGGTCTCCCATTAGTAAGGAAATAAATTAAAGTCACAAATCACTTTAAAAGTAGGCATATTTACAAGCATCGAATACATTTCTATTTCATCTAACTATCTTATGCATGGTTGACACGATTGGTCACTTTGCGTCTTAGAGTGGACTATCATTGGTTCATCATTATCCGTTGCTTGGATGGGTCCGTAAGAGGTTTAGACTTGGTAATTCCAGCTTATTCTTATGTTAATTTTGGTGAACTAGGATAAACCTTTCTTTTTTGCTCATTAAATTTCAAAATTTCCCTTGAGTTCATTAGGTCGTATTATCTTTGATTCAGTAGAGCCATGATTATTTTCTCACTATCATAAAATTTTAGATATTGTAATCTTTCAAAATAAATCATGTTGGGGTTCAACTAGCAGCCTAACATGTATCCAATCGATTGAGTAGTGATAGCCTTTTTCTCATATAATACTTATTTTTAGAGAGGTTTAATACTTCATTCTCCATCTGAAGCATGTCATTTAAATATTATGATTTTACTTATTGTGATCTAATTCTTTTATCTGAGGAAACAAAATCTGGCCAATATGACATCGGTATTCCATCTTTCACAATTCTTAAGTTGAAGCTAGAAATTTTAGATGTCTGGTTTGCAATTTGCAGGGGCTTCCCTTTCTAATGTAAAAAAGATTCAGGTTAGTAAAACTTGGTTTGTGTACTTTTCAGGCTACCCCGTGTGCACTTTTCTATGGCTAAATAAAGTGTACACTGAACTCTATTTCAGTTGCATATTAGATTGAAAACGCTACACCATGCCTATATAAGTGGATAACAAACCTACGCAGATCATAAATAATTTGTTCATGTTATTAGAAAGAGCTTAGATTTTAATGTTTTTAGGGTAATAGTCTTTTGTTTGATCTATTCGGCTTGTTCTGTTGTTATGTCAAACTAAAGTTAATTACCAAAAAAACTGAAGTAAGTTATTGTTGTCGTTCATAAGGAATTTATGGATGCCAGAAATCAGTTATGTGCATAATAACAATATATTGTTTATTCCCATTCTCTTATAATCACTCAAGTTCTTGCATATTTATTAGATGATGATTTTTGCTCGGATCTACCACGAGGGATATTTTTAGTTTGTGTATTGCACTTCATGTTGGCATTCAGAGCATCAGCCACTAAAATAAAGTGCATTAGTCCTCAGCAATGCCAGACTTGAGTTCTTCAGAACGTGGCCTTCATATTAGAGTTGACTGTTTTGTGCAAGAGTATAAGATGCAAGACTTAAGGATAGGATTTGTGATGTTTTACTCTGTGCCTTTGTTATACCATCATATCACGAATATGATATATAGAAAATGGTACTAAAAAATTAGTTATGTGAGTGTATTAGTTCTGAGTTTATATAAATATGTTACTCTGTACATAACATGTATCATCGCATTGTGATTCAAATTATTCATATTTTAGTAAATGTTTCTATTTCCTTGAATTTACACATATTCTTTTCGAAACATGGACGGGCGCGGCAACACGCGCTTTGATACATTGCAAATGTATCTATAATTTTTGATGTTCCATGCTTGGTTTTATCCACTTTCTTGTGTTTTGTTCCAACTTTGGAGTACTTTTCGTATGATTTCTTGGACTAACCTATTAACAAGAGCCATAGTGCTAGCTGCCTGTTTTCTGCTGAATTTGGTTCCAGGAAAGTCAGAAAATGAATATTCTCGGAATTGGACGGGACAAAAGCCGAAGTGCCTATTTTTCTGGAAGTGATCAAGTGCCAGAATACGAGAGGGAGAAGGGCCAGGGAGCCACCACACCACCTGGCCGTGTGGCCAGGCCTGGCCCGCGCTAGGTGGTGGTGTGGCCGCTCCCGGCACCCCCTCGGCCTCCCCTTCCGACTATAAGTTTCCCTCGAGACGAAAATCCTAAGTACCCGATCAAAAATCCACGAAAGAGTCTATAGCCGCCGTCATCTCCATCCCTAGATCGGGAGGGATCTGAAGCTCTTCCCGGCACCCTGCCGGAGAGGGGAATTCACCCTGGAGGCCTTCTTCATCACCATGCAAGCCTCCGGTGTGATGCGTGAGTAGTTCATCCTTGGACTACGGATCCATGTAGTAGCTAGATGGCTGGTTTCTCCTCCTTTGTGCTTTCATGTTTAGATCTTGTGAGCTCCGTTCATGATCAAGATCATCTATTTCTAATTCATACATGTTGTGTTTGCAGGGATCCGATGAATATTGAGATGCTATTTCAGATTGATTATTGATTCTATCATGTATTTGTTATTTGTGATCTTGCATGCTTTCCGTTGTTAGTAGCTATCTTGGCCAAGTAGATGCTAGCAACTCCAAGAGTTAGTATTTATGCTCGATAGTGGGTTCATGCCTATGGTAATCTGGGGAAGTGACAGAAATCTCTAAGGTACTAGATGTGCTGTTGCTACTAGGGAGAAAACAACAATCCTTTGTTCATAAAACAATCGTATTGTTTACTTTGCACGCAGTTCGTAAAGCCATAATCTGTTGCTTGCAACTTAATACTGGAGGGGGTTCGGATGATAACCTGAAGGTGGATTATTAGTCATAGATGCAGTTGGATGGCGGTCTATGTATTATGTTGTAATGCCCAATCAAGTCTCAGAGGAGTCAAGATGATTAGTATATGCATGTATTTCTTTCTCGGTGTTTGTCAATTGCCCCGCTGTAATTTGTTCACCCAGCATGTTATCTATCTAAGGAGAGCCACCTCTAGTGAACTCTGGATCCTGTTCCTCTTTCTTTACATACAATCTACAACTGTTTACTGTTTTGTGTTTACTTTCTGCAAACTTTTACTTCTTTCCATTCGATACGTTTAATCCTTTGTTTTCCGCAAAACACGGTGAGATTGACAACCTCATCGCAAGTTGGGGACAAAGTTCTGTGGTTGTGTTGTGCAGGTCTCCACGTTGCTACTAGCACCGGTAGTGCACCCTGCCAAAGCTCAGCTAGTAACACCTTTGGGGTGTTTCCTTGCTCCTACTGGTTCGATTAAACCTTGGTTTCATAACTGAGGGAAACTTGCTGATGTGCTCATCATACCTTCCTCTTGGGGTTCCCAACGAGCTCTACATCAACACCACGCACCAAGCACTTTTCTTGGCGCCGTGTATTGAGCCATCAAGCGATTTTCTGGCACCGTTGCCGAGGAGTCAAGGACATCTTCGCAAGGGGAGTCCCTCACAACCAATCTCTTTACTTTGTTGTTTTTTTTTGCTTCGTTTTCTTTTTGCTTTGTTTGCTTGTTTTGTTCTTAAAAAAACACAAAAAAATTAGTTTTATTAGTTTGCTTTCTTTATCAAAAACACAAAAAAATTAAGTCTCCTTTAGTTGTCACCTCTTCCTTAGCTCACCATGTTGATCCCCAAGTTCACCCTGAAAGACCTCCCAATTGGTAGTTGTTCTATAATTGGGAAAGATAACATTGAAGAATTCTTTAATCATGTTAGCAAACACGAAGATACTGAGGATAGATCCCTTGTAGAACTTGCTCCAAATTATGAGATTGCTGCAGCTTCTTTAATTTACATGTTAGAAGCTAGGTTTGTTAACCTCAACCCCTTAATGCAAGTAATGATTCTTAAGCTTAAAGAAATTGAGGATCCTGAAAAGAGGGATTTTATTTTAGAAACTTTGTTTAAGGAGTTCTATGATGTTGCCAAGGAAGCTAGAAAAGTTTTTGAACGTTTCAATATGCTAGGCTCATGTGTAGATGTTGTTGGTACACGAGAAAAGATGAACAAATCCGAACCTAATGGGGATGAACCTAAGATACCAATACCCTTCAAACTAGTAGTAATACATGATGCCATAGAAAAGAATCTTGATTGGATTGTTCCTGCAAACCCTTTTGATGAGAATAGTAAACCTAAGAGCATTGAGAGAGGATACTCTAGAACTTATTTGGATGATATAACTTGCCTTGTTGAAAATATTTCTTGTATTGATCTTAATGCTTCTTCATTTGAGAATACTTGATCCTTTTTCTTGCTTCTTATGCCTAACTTAAAGGCGTTAAAGAAAAGTACTTGTTGGGAGATAACCCAAGAGTCTTAGTTGAGTCTTAGAAGTTATTACCTCTGTAATAACCTCTCCTTATCCTTTTTATTTGTTTTTTGTGCCAAGAGTAACCTCTAATGAGAGTGAAGTAATGATTGAGAAAGTTGTTGTCCCGAAACAGATTTCTGTCCTTCACCGTAAAAATTCCTGAGAGAGCTCTGTACGTCGGATTGAGCTGTAATTTTTTGTTCTTCCGCCCCAGGTTGTTATCTAACTTTCGTTAGTTCAACACTTTTTGATTTGAGGAACAGGAAGGTCTTCGAAAAAATGCGTCTTTACCTGCTGGTCTGTTTTGACAGATTTCTGCCATTTTCTGCATTTGCTTCTTGTTGGTTCCTTCTTGAGTTCTTTTGGGGAATTCAGCTTTTTGAGGGAAGTGCTAGAGTATCTAGTGTTCTAATGGAAGTTTATTTGGTGTTATAACTGAACCTTGAGACTTTTTTATCTTAAGTGCACTAATGTTCCTAATGAGATTGTGTGAAGTTTTGTATGAAGGGAAAATTTCAGGTGTATGGAAGGAATGAGTAATGAGATGAAGGATGGACTAAAGATCAAGCTTGGGGATGCCATGCGTGTCACCCCAAGAAATATCCAAGAAGTACAAGCATCAAAACTTGGGGATGCCCAAGGCATCCCCTTCTTCATCAATAAAAATTCCAGGTTTCTTCCAAACGCTTCATTTTTATTGTTTCATGCACAGTTGTGTTTTTCTTGGAGCGTCTTCTTTTTCGTTTTTGTTTTGGTTTTTAGTTTGCTTGGTTTGCTTAGTGTTCTGAATAAGTTGGTTGGACCCCCTCTTTCACACTTTGGTTTGCAAATAGTTTGGTTTCGTTTGGAAAAGAGTAGGAAAGTTCATGCTTATGTGGTAAAAAGAGCTTGTTTTTTACTGTGGCCTATGCTTTGTCATGCCATGCTTGATATTGTTTTGGCTTTATGCTTAGTATTCTTTGTTGTAGCACGACTTGTTATAAACAATTGAGATTGCTTAATGTGCCTTGGATGAATCATGCGTTGTTTAGAATATTAAAGCATAGTATAGTGGTATTCTCCTTTGATGCTTTATCTGGGTTGACTTGGCACATGCTCACACCATGTTATGACTATCTCAAGTCACCATAGCCTTTATGATCCTTTAGTTTTCAACTTGTAGTATCACTTTATGCTTTGATCAATGATGTTTTGTCGCTCTGCATGATTATGGCCATTATTGCTCTCTTAGTTTGTCGCTCCCAGTCTTTTGCTAGCCTCCACAACAAAGTATGAGTTCCACTCATGCATCCAACTCCCTAAACCAAGTTATTCCGAAGAGTCCACCATACCTACCTACTAGCTGATGCTATTCTAAGTATATTCATGCTTTTATTTACCTTCCACTTGTTATGAAAAATCTAGTGATTAAAGCTCTCACGAACTTGATGGCACACTTTACTTTTCTTGCCCTTAATAAACTTGAACCATTGTGTCGTCTATGTTGTATATGCCTGCACTTATTTGTTGGGAATTAGCAGAACCATGCTATCATGGGGAACACTTTCAACATTGCACTGGTACTTTGTACCTAGCTGATATCATGCTCTTTTGTCTATGGATGTCGTCGGTGTGAAATGAAAGGGGAGCTTGTAAGTCCATGGAGTTATGTATATGTGTTAGAGAAACGCCTGGGCCGCTGGTCTAATCCATGCTGACATGGTGGAAACCTGTAGCGTAACCATAATGAGCTGTCTATGAAGCATTCTTCTTATAAAAAAAGAGTCCTATGCTAAAAAAAGAGAAAAAGAGAAAAAAGAGATACTATGAAAAGAAGAAAGAGAGAAAAAAGCACCATATTCCCTTGGTAAATAAGAAGAATGCTGAGATGCTCGTTGTCTGCTTGCCTTGTCATTTTGATATGGGATTCTTCCGTATCATCGGGCAAGGGGTACCCCGTTGGCGGTTCTCAATGATACACATGTACTTACGATGACAAGAACTTACCGGTGACTAAACTTGAGTAGCATGAGGAGCGGCCCTCGTATACAAGGGACATGAGATTTCTTACTTATACTTCGTCAAGCATGTACACCCTAGTTTGTTCACTTTAACCTTAAGCACTTCAAGATGCTTATGATAGGGGCAATGAGAGCTGAAAGCTATGAGTACCATAATTTTTGGAAGCTCTTTATGAGACTTAAATCCCTACTTCCTTTTACAAAAGGCTTTTCTTCCACCATTATATTGAGTCTCCACCTTCTATCTTTATGCACCTACTTTGAGAGCATAGTGGCCATTCTTAGTTCTATGTGCATTGTCCCAAGACTAGTTGATTGATGCATAACTTGTTATTGCTTGTTTGAAACTATTGTATCTAGTCACTCTTATGAACTTTGAAGGTGTCCTATGTATTTATATTTGCTACTCTATTGAGGGACAAGCTGAATACTTTTATACTATGTTTTCTTTATGTGAAACAAACAAACGTATTGCAAAGCATTGTTATTCATGAATCTTCTGTTTGTGCCTTTTCATGTTGCATCATAGTTTCTTTGCTTATTGCTAGAGCTTTGTCTTTCATGTTATGATTGAAGTACTACGATCCTAGCTTTGAATGTTTTGCAAATACTTTGATCAAGTCTTTGATGGTGCATGTCACCTCAAAAATTATTTCTTTTTATCACTTACCTACTAGAGGACGAGCAGGAGTTAAGCTTGGGGATGTTGATACATTGCAAATGTATCTATAATTTTTGATGTTCCATGCTTGGTTTTATCCACTTTCTTGTGTTTTGTTCCAACTTTAGAGTACTTTTCATATGATTTCTTGGACTAACCTATTAGAGAGGTTTAATACTTCATTCTCCATTTGAAGCATGTCATTTAAATATTATGCTTTTACTTATTGTGATCTAATTCTTTTATCCGAGGAAACAAAATCTGGCCAATATGACATCGGTATTCCATCTCTCACACATTCTTAAGTTGAAGCTAGAAATTTTAGATGACTGGTTTGCAGTTTACAGGGGCTTCCCTTTCTAATGTAAAAAAGATTCAGGTTAGTAAAACTTGGTTTGTGTACTTTTCAGGCTACCCTGTGTGCACTTTTCTATGGGTAAACAAAGTGTAAACTGAACTCTATTTCAGTTGCATATTAGATTGAAAACGCTACACCATGCCTATATAACTGGATAACAAACCTACGCAGATCATAAATAATTTATTCATGTTATTAGAAAGAGCTTAGATTTTAATGTTTTTAGGGTAATAGTCTTTTGTTTGATCTATTCGGCTTGTTCTGTTGTTATGTCAAACTAAAGTTAATTACCAAAAAAACTGAAGTAAGTTATTGTTGTCGTTCATAAGGAATTTATGGATGCCAAAAATCAGTTATGTGCATAATAACAATATATTGTTTATTCCCATTCTCTTATAATCACTCAAGTTCTTGCATATTTATTAGATGATGATTTTTGCTCAGATCTACCACGAGGGTTATTTTTAGTTTGTGTATTGCACTTCATGTTGGCATTCAGAGCATCAGCCACTAAAATAAAGTGCATTAGTCCTCACCAATGCCAGACTTGAGTTCTTCAGAACGTGACCTTCATATTAGAGTTGATTGTTGTGTGCAAGAGTATAACATGCAAGACTTAAGGATAGGATTTGTGATGTTTTACTCTGTGCCGTTGTTATACCATCATATCACGAATATGATATATAGAAAATGGTACTAAAAAATTAGTTATGTGAGTATATTAGTTCTGAGTTTATATAAATATGTTACTCTGTACATAACATGTATCATCGCATTGTGATTCAAATTATTCATATTTTAGTAAATGTTTCTATTTCCTTGAATTTACACATATTCTTTCTTAAACATGGACGAGCGCGGCAACACGCGCTTTGATACATTGCAAACGTATCTATAATTTTTGATGTTCCATGCTTGGTTTTATCCACTTTCTTGTGTTTTGTTCTAACTTTGGAGTACTTTTCATATGATTTCTTGGACTAACCTATTAACAAGAGCCATAGTGCTAGCTGCCTGTTTTCTGCTGAATTTGGTTCCAGGAAAGTCAGAAAATGAATATTCTCGGAATTGGACGGGACAAAAGCCGAAGTGCCTATTTTTCTGGAAGTGATCAAGTGCCAGAATACGAGAGGGAGAAGGGCCAGGGAGCCACCACACCACCTGGCCGCGCGGCCAGGCCTGGCCCGCGCCAGGGGGTGGTGTGGCCGCTCCCGGCACCCCCTCAGCCTCCCCTTCCGACTATAAGTTGCCCTCGGGACGAAAACCCTAAGTACCCGATCAAAAATCCACGAAAGAGTCTATAGCCGCCATCATCTCCATCCCTAGATAGGGAGGGATCTGAAGCTCTTCCCGGCACCCTGCCGGAGAGGGGAATTCACCCTGGAGGCCTTCTTCATCACCATGCAAGCCTCCGGTGTGATGCGTGAGTAGTTCATCCTTGGACTACGGATCCATGTAGTAGCTAGATGGCTGGTTTCTCCTCCTTTGTGCTTTCATGTTTAGATCTTGTGAGCTCCGTTCATGATCAAGATCATCTATTTCGAATTCATACATGTTGTGTTTGCGGGGATCCGATGGATATTGAGATGCTATTTCAGATTGATTATTGATTCTATCATGTTTTTGTTATTTGTGATCTTGCATGCTTTCCGTTGTTAGTAGCTATCTTGGCCAAGTAGATGCTAGCAACTACAAGAGTTAGTATTTATGCTCGATAGTGGGTTCATGCCTCTGGTAATCTGGGGAAGTGACAGAAATCTCTAAGGTACTAGATGTGCTATTGCTACTAGGGAGAAAAGAACAATCCTTTGTTCATAGAACAATCGTATTGTTTACTTTACACGCAGTTCGTAAAGCCATAATCTGTTGCTTGCAACTTAATACTGGAGGGGGTTCGGATGATAACCTGAAGGTGGATTATTAGTCATAGATGAAGTTGGATGGCGGTCTATGTATTATGTTGTAATGCCCAATCAAGTCTCAGAGGAGTCAAGATGATTAGTATATGCATGTATTGCTTTCTCGGTGTTTGTCAATTGCCCCGCTGTAATTTGTTCACCCAGGATTTTATCTATCTAAGGAGAGCCACCTCTAGTGAACTCTGGATCCTGGTCCTCTTTCTTTACATACAATCTACAACTGTTTACTGTTTTGTGTTTACTTTCTGCAAACTTTTACTTCTTTCCATTCGATACATTTAATCCTTTGTTTTCCGCAAAACACGGTGAGATTGACAACCTCATCGCAAGTTGGGGACAAAGTTTTGTGGTTGTGTTCTGCAGGTCTCCACGTTGCTACTAGCACCGGTAGTGCGCCCTGCCAAAGCTCAGCTAGTAACACCTTTGGGGTGTTTCCTTGCTCCTACTGGTTCGATTAAACCTTGGTTTCATAACTGAGTGAAACTTGCTGCTGTGCTCATCATACCTTCCTCTTGGGGTTCCCAACGAGCTCTACATCAACACCACGCACCAAACACTTTTCTGGGCGCCGTGTATTGAGCCATCACGCTTTCATGGTCTAGTGCTCTTTATGGTCAATACAATATCGATAGGTTTCCAAATCCAGAGGCTTCTCACGAAGATAGCCAGTTCATTCAATTCTTGGACAAAATGTTGGATGCGACAATGAATCTCGAGAGGTGCAAACACACACACACACACACACGCATGCACGCAGGCACGCAGTACACACGCACGCACGCACACACGCACACACACACGCACACGCACACACACGGGCTTGTTGGATTGCGGCTCGAAAGTTCCCTGGCTAGTGCATCATGGTACCTAAGTTGCCTAAAATTGCCGCATTTCACAAAGTTGGGTTGCCATCTACCGAGAGGGTCCATTTTGAGGCAAACTCATCTCACACCTACCAAATTTAAACATTCCGTTAAAACTGCCCTGTGAAGTAGACGGTCGGGACCCACATGTCAGTAATCTGTCCATGACGCGAGCGCAACGCGGCAACCTCTTAGTCAAATCAAGGAACTAAGTGGCTTGGTGCGTTGACCAATTTCACAAATCCTCTCCCTCCTTTCCCCTAGCACCGACAGCGTCGAAATCCACCCTCCAAGAAGATCGATCCCTTCGGACATTTTACTTCCGGCGCCAAGTTGATGCGCCCATTCGCTGTTCCCGAGCTCCAATGCCGCACACCTCCGCCGCCATTGCGGGGCTCTAGCCTGCCTCCGCCGCCGATGAGCTGAGCAGTATGGAGGATGGCAGATCTACTATCGAGGAAGAAGTAGTTCTGGCTAACTGCGGGTGAGTTACCGTTGTTTATAGTAGGTGTGATCTAGGTTTAGATATTGTTTAGGCTGGTTGCAATTTCTGTTTTGTTTAGTGCGCGTGCAAATTTTATGCCTCATTTAATTACTATCAAGTTTACCGAGGATTGTAATAATCTGTTGTAATTCGTAGTTGTAAGTTGTTTGAGGATTGTTACAAACCCAGCATCTATCGGAATTACTACACGAACATGAAAAAACAGTTAAATTGTAAGAGGTACAACACACGATCTGCTGGAAACAGGTAGAACATCTATTGTATTACATGGGCACCACATAGAACTTGCATAATTCATAGACGTTCACTACAAAAAACTGAATACACAAAGAGCTGACCTGAAGAGAATACATCAGGAGTAGACCCACATGATCCATCAATCTGACGGATAGTCATCGTAGTAATCATAGTGGTTGTTACCATCCTCGTCATAAGGTAGCACAACTCAGAATGCTCATAAATTCTGCAATACTCCGCCAGCAATCTTACGTATTCGAAAGGATGGTCATTGATCCGTAATCCTCCTACTCCATACCCACCATATACAACCCTTGGCTCCTCTTCCCACACAAGAGCCTCAAAGTTGTAAGATCTAATCTCGGATAGGTCTACATAGTATATGATGCATGCCTGCACCGTGGGTACCCTAGAGCTGTCACGTAGATGCACCGATTGTCAGCAACGAAGAGAGCACGACTTCCAATGCCTCTGACAAGCTGTAGGACACAGTTCTGGGTATCAACCTGGTAAACAACTGGCCTGCCGCCATATACTGGTCCACCCACAACGAACAACAGCTCTCCGTCGAGCTCGACGAGGTAAAACGATTCTCTGGGAACTGGTAGCCCGGAACAGGGCCTACAACGGTGGGATGCATCTCCAGGGTCCATGCGGAGCACTACAGCTGGACATCTCAATGAGCAGCACCACACATAGTCGAGAAGACAGACCCGTATCTGTCTGCGATGAAAACACCACCGGCGTAAGAAGTCATGCTCCAGAGTTCTGTGAAGTCATACGACGAGTACGACCCTTCACCAAAGACCGGGCGTCTCCTTTCCTCCGTGCCCTCATCTGCCCACTAGATGTTGTTGTGCAGATGGTTTGATGTAAACACCATCAACGACGGGAACATCACAGTGAAAGAAGCCACCTGCTCAGTCAGTATCTCCACCCTCAGGCGCTTGATAGCGCCCGAGAAGGGGTTATACAGTCGGGTCTTGTACGACTGCACCCTCTTTCCAAGCACAAGTAGGCCGTCGGATGTGCACCCACATAAAATTACCTTCAAGAGGAGAACCAGAGATTTAGTAAAGATAAACAGACTAAGATTCAATCAAAGTAAACCAACTAGTAGACGAAGAAACATAACTTGAAAAACAGATAGTATAGGAGGTGAATGCAAAAAAAAGGATCACATATATACAGATGAATATCAATAAAGCACCTACGAATAACCCGGCTAATCTTCTTCTCAAGGTGGCAGCCAGTTCTCACATTCAGCAACGTGATGGCAGCATCGTCTACCCAATACTCCTCCGACAACTGGTGCTCCAGAACAATCTAGTTGGCTGTCATAAAGCGCTCCTCCATGCAGCCGCGCCAGGCGTTGCATACTGCCCAGAAGGGGGCATAGTAGTCGAACTTGTCCGTCGAAACGAAGATGTCACCTATCTTCTGGACGAGTCCCTCAGGGAGACTAGCCCATGGTGAGTCCTGCTGCTTCTTGCCGACCATGGATGATAGCGTTCGTGTGGTCTCGGTCCCGTTAACTGGCAGAGGAAGCGGTTCCAGAGACACGCATTTAAAAAAATTCCTAGGAAAGCATAGCGAAGCATCTGGAAACGAGACAATGGCATGCACACAGCCACCGCGACCGCATTTCATCAAACCGGCAAGGGCACGCGCACACTAGCTTACGACCCCTGGGAGCAAGCGAATGTGTCGGATGATACTAGTAGTAGAATCATAACCTCATTGTATATAATTATCCCTGGTAGCACGCGAATGTGTAGAATGTGTAGAGAAAATTGCAGGTAACACCAACATTCGTGGCATTTGATGCACAAAACACAGTTTGTGGCTTAAATTTTTGCACCTGGCCCAAATGAACTGCTTAACTTAACAAGATGAATAAGAGAGAGTCTAATTGTCAATAATCATACACCATTATTCATACTTGCAAGCTCCATTTATTTATTCATAGATATCCCACATGCTGGTCGGGGAGGGCAGTGTGCCAGCGGTGGACAGGAGGATGAGGGGAAAACAAATTGTGTTTGTGCCATTTGCACATAGGTGGGGAAAGAGGCTTCAAGGGGAAAGAAGAGAAGTAAATTGGATGTGACACTGGCAGGTGGGCCCAAGGAACGCGTGACCCTGGCAAGTGGGAGCACGCGGTATTGCCAGTTTGTCCACAACAAGCGGACGGTCAGCGTGGACAATCATGTCACAGAACAGCTTACTCGCGGATCGCTCTTACAAAGATTCATCGCAATCGTCCAAGATCCCCGATCGAATGGTATGTAACAATCGTGATGTAGAACAAGTGTCTTGGGGCATGCCTTCTAGAAGGCTCAATCTAACGGCCACCATTGGGGGCCAAGCTTAGGGCTCTCCTACGGTTAGGATCCATGTGGTTTATGAACAGAAGACACATGCAAATGGCCCGAGTGGATCCATGTGGTTTATGGAAAGAACACACATGCAAATGACTCTAGTGGATCCATGTGGTTTATGAAAAGAACACAAATGCATTGAACTCTAGTGAATCCATGTGGTTACAAAAAGAACACACATGCAAATGACTCTAGTGGATCCATGTGGTTTATGAAAAGAACACAAATGCATTGAACTCGAGTGGATTGCTAACTCGTGTATTAATGAGCTCGTTGGGGAACCCCAAGAGGAAGGTATGATGAGCACAGCAGTAAGTTTCCCTCAGTTATGAAACCAAAGTTATCAATCCAGTAGGAGTAAGGAAACACCCCGAAGGTGTAGCTAGCTGAACTTTGGCAGGCCGCACTACTAGTGCCAACAGCAATGTGGAGACCTGCACAACACAACCACAAAACTCTATCCCCAACTTACGATAAGGTTGTCAATCTCACCGGTTTTGTTGAAAACAAAGGATTAAACGTATCAAGTGGAAGAAAGTAATAGTTTGCGGGAAGTAAACACAAAACAGTAAATAGTTGATTGTAGATTGATAGTAAATAAAGGACCGGGGTCCATAGTTCACTAGAGGTGGCTCTCCTTAAGATAGATAGCATGTTGGGTGAACAAATTACAGCGGGGCAATTGACAAACATCGAGAAAGCATATAAGCACATACTACTCATCTAGACTCCTTTGAGATTCGATTGGGCATTACAACATTATACATAGACCTCCATCCAACTGCATCTATGACTAATAATCCACCTTTAGGTTATCATCCGAACCCTCTCCAGTATTAAGTTGCAAGCAACGGATAATTGCATTACGAATTGCGTGTAAAGTAAACAATATGATTGTTCTATGAATAAAGGATTGTTGTTTTCTCCCTAGTAGCAACACCACATCTAGTATCTTAGAGATTTCTGTCACTTCCTCAGATTACCAGAGGCATGAACCCACTATCGAGCATAAATACTAACTCTTGGAGTTTCTAGCATCTACTTGGCCAAGATAGCTACTAACAACGGAAAGAATGCAAGATCACAAATAACAAAGACATGATAGAATCAATAATCAATCTGAAATAGCATCTCAATATCCATCGAATCCCCACAAACACAACATGCAGAATTACAAATAGCTGATCTTGATCATGAACAGAGCTCACAAGATCTAAACATGATAGCACAAAGGAGGAGAACCAGCCATCTAGCTACTACATGGACCCTTAGTCCGGAGATGAACTACTCACGCATCACACCGGAGGCTTGCATGATGATGAAGAAGGCCTCCAGGGTGAATTCCCCTCTCTGGCAGGGTGCCGAGAAGAGCTTCAGATCCCTCCCGATCTAGGGATAGAGATGACATCGGCTACAAACTCTTTCGTGGAATTTTGATCGGGTCCTTAGGATTTCTGTATCGGAGGCAACTTATAGGTGGAAGGAGAGGCCGAGGGGGTGCCTAGGGCAGCCAGGCCACCCCCTGGCGTGGGCCAGGCTTGGCCGCGCGGGCAGGTTGTGTGGCCGGGCCCCAGCCCCTCTCCGTCTCGTATTATGGCTCCAGGTGTCCCTCGGTGAAAAACTGACTTTGGCTTTTGTCTCGTCCAATTCTGAGAATATTCATTTTCTGACTTTCCTGGAACAAAAACAGCAGAAAATAGGCAGCTGACACTGTGGCTCTTGTTAATAAGTTAGTCCAAGAAATCATATGAAAAGTACTCCAAAGTCTGGACAAAACAAAAAAATTAGATAAAACCTAACATGGAACATCAAAAATTATGGATACGTTTGCAACGTATCAACATCCCCAAGCTTAACTCCTGCGCGTCCTCGAGTAGGTAAGTGATAAAAAGAAAGAATAATTTTTGAGGTGACATGCACTATCATAAACTTGATCAAAGTATTTGTAAAACATTCAAAGCTAGGATCATAGTACTTCAATCATGACATGAAAGACAAAGTTCTAGCAATAAGACAAAGAAACTATGTTGCAACATGAAAAGACACAAACAAAATATTAATGAATAACAATGCTTTGCAAGACGTTTGTTTGTTTCACATAAAGAAAACATAGCATAGTAGCATTCAGCTTGTCCCTCATAGAGTAGCAAACATAAATGCATATGACACCTTCAAAGTTCATAAGAGTGACAGATACAAATAGTTTAAAACAAGCAATATCAAGGTTATCATCAATCAACAAGTCTTGGGATAATGCACATAGAACTAAGAATGACAACTATGCTCTCTTAATTGGTTCCTAAGGATAGAAGGTGGAGACTCAACATAAAAGTAAAAGAAAGGCCTTCATAGAAGGAAGCAGAGATTGAAGTTTCATAAAGAGCTTCCAACAATTATGGTACTTAATAGCTTTTAGCTCTAATTGCCCCTATAATAAGCATCTTGAAGTGATTAAGGTTAAAGTGAACAAACTATGGTGTATATGCTTGACGAAGTATAAGTTGGAAATCTCATGTCCCTTCAATACGAGGGCCGCTCCTCATGCTACTCAAGTTTAGTTACCGGTAAGTTCTTGTCATAGTAAGTACATGTGTATCATAGAGAACCACCAACAGGGTACCCCTTACCCGATGATACTGAAGAATCCCCATATCAAAATGACAAGGCAAGCAGACAACGAGCATCTCAGCAATCTTCTTATTTACCATGGGAATATGGTGCTTTTTTCTCTCTTTCCTCTTTTCTTATATTTTTATTTATTTTTTCTCTTTGTTCTCAATATCTGACTCTTTTTTTATAAGAAGAATGCTTCATAGACAACTCATTATGGTTACGCTACAGGTTTCCACCATGTCGGCATGGATTAGACCAGCAGCCAAGGCATTTCTCTAACACATATACATAACTCCATGGACTTACAATCTCGCCTTTCATTTCACACCGACGACATCCATAGACAAAAGAGCATGATATCAACTAGGTACAAAGTACAAGTGCAATGTTGAAAGCGTTCCCCATGACAACATGGTTATGCTAATCCCCAACAAATAAGTGCAAGCATATACAACATAGACAACACAATGGTTCAAGTTTATTAAGGGCAAGAAAAGTAAAGTGTGCCATCAAGTTCGTGAGAGCTTTAATCACTAGTTTTCTCATAACAAGTTTAATTTGGAAGGTAGATAATAATATGAATATACTTGGAATAGAATATGCTTGTAGGTAGGTATGGTGGACTCTTTGGAATAACTTTGTTTTATGAGTTGGATGCATGAGTGGAACTCATACTTGGTTACGGAGGCTAGCAAAAGACTAGGAGCGACAAACTAAGAGAGCAATAATGACCATAATCATGCAGAGCGACAACACATCATTGATCAAAGCATAAAATGATACTACAAGTTGAAAACTAAAGGATCATAAAGGCTATGGTGACTTGAGATAGTCATAACATGGTGTGAGCATGCGCCAAGTTAACCCAAATAAAACATCAAAGGAGAATACCACAATACTATGCTTTAATATGCTAAAACAACGCATGATCCTTCCAAGGCACATTAAGCAATCTCAATTGTTTATAACAAGTCATGCTAAAACAAAGAATACTAAGAATAAAGCCAAAAAAATATCAAGCATGGCATGACAAAGCATAGGACATAGTCAAAAACAAGCTCCCTTTACCACTTAAGCATGAACTTTCCTACTCTTTTCCAATCCAAACCAAACTATTTGAAAACCAATGCATGAAAGAAGGGGTCCAACCAATTTATTCAGCAAACTAAGAAAACCAAGCAAACGAAAAAACAAAAACAAAAATGAAAAAAATACGCTCCAAGAACAACACAACTATGCATGAAACAATAAAAATGAAGCGTTTGGAAGAAACTTGGAATTTTATTGATGAAGAGGGGGATGCCTTGGGCATCCCCAAGATTTGACGCTTGTACTTATTGGATATTTCTTGGGGTGACATGCGTGGCATCCCCAAGCTTGATCTTTAGTCCATCCTTCATCTCATTACTCATTCCATCCATACACCTGAAATTTTTCCTTCATACAAAACTTCACACAATCTTTGTTAGCAACATTAGTGCACTCAAGATAATAAGTCTTTAGGTTTAGTTCTAACACCAATAAAACTTCCATTAAAACTCTATCTACATTAGCACTTCCTCAAAAAGCTCAATCCCCCAAAAGAACTCAAAAAGGAACCAACAAGAAGCAAATGCAGATAATGGCAGAAATCTATCAAAACAGACCAGCAGGTAAAGACGAATTTCTTCGAAGACCTTCTGTTGCTCAAATCTATAAGTGTTGAACTAAATAAAGTTAGATAAAAACATGGGGCAGAAGCACAAAAATTCACGCCTCAAAAGGACGTACAGAGATTCTACACGAATTTTTACGGTGAAGCACAGAAATCTGTTTCGGGACAGCAACTTTCTCAATCATTACTTCTCTCTGATTAGAGGTTACTCTTGGCACAAAAAGCAAATAAAAAGGATAAAGAGTGGTTATTATAGAGGTAATAACTTCCAAAACTTATCTAAAACTTTTGGGTTATCTCCCAATAAGTACTTTTCTTTAACGCCTTTAAGTTAGGCATAAGAAGCAAGAAAAAGAATCAATTGTTTGAAGAAGCATTAAAACCAAATTTCTTGCCCTTACCTCTCTTAATTTTATTCTTAACCTTGGGGAACTTATGAATGCTTAGCGGAGAAACAAAGTGCATGGTGCTCTTTTCCACATCTATTATTGCTTCAAGGAGTTTCAATAGGGATCTTCCAAGTGTGATTTGTCCATTTCCTACACATTCAATAACAAGATAATCAGTAGAAACCATTTTCCCTAGGATCTTTGTAAACACTCCTTGAGCTATTCCAATGGGTAATATTGCGGCATATTAGCAAGAATTTTTTTCTTCTCCTCCTTCAGAAAGCCCCCAAAGATTCAAAGATTCATACATATCTTTGGACATAAGACAAAATTCAGACATGATATCACAACGAGCATGAAAAGTTTCATTGTTTATAGCAATGTTTACTGTGGGAAGCCATTCTGAGGGTTCCGAATTTATTGGCACGTAGTTATGATGCTCTCTAAGTGTATTATAGAAATCTTTCAAACTAGCAGTGCTGGTCTCAAGAGTATTCAATTTAGCAAATATGTTTATGAAAGAAGAATCAGATTTGATAGGCAAGTTATAATTAAAGACCAATTTCTTTATAGCATTAACAGCATCATCCTCATTGCATTGGAGGAAATCTCCTCCCACAATAGCATCTAAATCCTATCTATATCAAAGAGCAATTCCAAGGTAAAAACTGCTAAGGAACAAGCTTTGAGTCATTTTAGGTTTAGTTTTTTCATGTAGATCGGAAATTCTAGACCAAGCTTCTTTGAAACTCTCTTCAATTCCTTGTTTAAAAGTGAAAATCATTTCCTCAGGTGACATAGTGATTGGAGCAATGCTAGACATAATGGCAACTTAAGATAAGAACTAATTTTTGTGTGTTTTTAATAAAGAAAGCAAACTTGTAAAACTAATTTTTTTGTGTTTTTGATAAAGAAACAAGCAAACAAAACAAAAGTAAACTAAGCAAAACAAAAACAACTAAGTAAAGAGATTGGTTATGAGGGACTCCCCTTGTGAAGATGTCCTTGACTCCCCGGCAACAGCGCCAGAAAATAGCTTTTGGTGGCGCGTGGTTGATGTGGGAACTTGTTCTTCTTCTTCAGTCCCCGGCAACGGCGCCAGAAAAATACTTTCTAACTCGTGTATTAACGAGCTCGTTGGGGAACCCCAAGAGGAAGGTATGATGAGTACAACAATAAATTTCCCTCAGTTATGAAACCAAGGTTATCAATCTTGTAGGAGCAAGGAAACACCCCAAAGGTGTAGCTAGTTGAACTTTGGTAGGGCGCACTATCGGTGCCAGCAGCAACGTCGAGACTTGCACAACGCAACCACATAACTCTGTCCCCAACTTACGATGAGGTTCTCAATCTCACCGGTTTTGCTGAAAACAAAGGATTAAACATATCGAGTGGAAGAAAGTAATAGTTTGTACAAAGTAAACACAAAACAGTAAACAATTGATTTTAGATTGATAGTAAAGAAAGGACCGGGGTCCATAGTTCACTAGAGGTGGCTCTCCTTAAGATAGATAACATGTTGGGTGAACAAATTACAGCGGGGCAATTGACAAACATCGAGAAAGCATACAAGCACATACTACTCATCTTGACTCCTTTGAGATTCAATTGGGCATTACAACATTATACATAGACCGCCATCCAACTGCATCTATGACTAATAATCCACCTTCAGGTTATCATCCGAACCCCCTCCGGTATTAAGTTGCAAGCAACGGATAATTGCATTACGAATTGCGTGTAAAGTAAACAATATGATTGTTCTATGAATAAAGGATTGTTGTTTTCTCCCTAGTAGCAACATCACATCTAGTACCTTAGAGATTTCTGTCACTTCCCCAGATTACCAGAGGCTTGAACCCACTATTGAGCATAAATACTAACTCTTGGAGTTGCTAGCATCTACTTGGCCAAGATAGATACTTACAACGGAAAGAATGCAAGATCACAAATAACAAAGACATGATAGAATCAATAATCAATCTGAAATAACATCTCAATATCTATCGAATCCCCGCAAACCCAACATGCAGAATTACAAATAGACGATCTTGATCATGAATGGAGCTCACAAGATCTAAACATGATAGCACAAAGGAGGAGAACCAGCCATCTAGCTACTACATGGACCCGTAGTCCAGAGATGAACTACTCACGCATCACACCGGAGGAATGCATGATGATGAAGAAGGCCTCCAGGGTGAATTCCCCTCTCCGGCAGGGTGCCGGGAAGAGCTTCAGATCTCTCCCGATCTAGGGATGGAGATGACGGCGGCTATAGACTCTTTCGTGGATTTTTGATCGGGTACTTAGGGTTTATGTATTGGAGGAAACTTATAGGCGGAAGGAGAGGCCGAGAGGGTTCCTAGGGCAGCCAGACCACCCCTGGCGCGGGTAAGGCCTAGCCGTGCGGCCAGGTAGTGTAGCAGGGCCCCAACCCCTCTCCGTCTTGTATTCTGGCTCTAGGTGTCCCTCGGTGAAAAACTGACTTTGGCTTTTGTCTCGTCAAATTCCGAGAATATTCATTTTCTTACTTTCCTGGAACCAAATCTAGCTGAAAACAGACAGCTGGCACTGTGGCTCTTGTTAATAGGTTAGTCCAAGAAACCATATGAAAAGTACTCCAAAGTGTGGACAAAACACAAGAAAGTAGATAAAACCAAGCATGGAACATCAAAAATTATGGATACGTTTGCAACGTATCATGGATCCATGTGGTTTACGAAAAGAACACACATGAATGACACTAGTGGATCCATGTGGTTTATGAAAAGAACACACATGCAATGACACAAAATTTGTGGTTTTTGAAAATAACACACATGCAATGACACTGGTGGATCCATGTGGTTTATGAAAAGAACACACATGCAATGACTCTAGTGGTGGTTTATGAAAAGAACACACATGCAATGCCTCTAGTAGTGGTTTATGAAAATGATACACATGCAATGACACTGGTGAATCCATGTGGTTTATGAAAAGAACACACATGCAATGACTCTAGCTGTGGTTTATGAAAAGAACACACATGCAATGACACTGGTGGATCCATGTGGTTTTTGAAAAGAAAAGAAATGCAATGACTCTAGTTGTGCTTTATGAAAAGAACACATATGTAATGAACTCTAGTGGATCCATGTGGTTTTTGAAAAGAACACACATGCAATGACACTGGTGGATCCATGTGGTTTATAAAAAGAACACACATGCATTGACTCTAGTGGTGGTTTATGAAAAGAACACACATGCAATGACTCTAGATGTGGTTTATGAAAAGAACACACATGCAATGACACTAGTGGATCCATGTGGTTTATGAAAAGAAGACAGATGCAATGACACTAGTGGTGGTTTATGAAAAGAACACACATGCAATGACACTAGTGGATCCATGTGGTTTATGAAAATAACACACATGCAATGACACTGGTTGATCCATGTGGTTTATGAAAAGAACACACATGCAATGAACTCTAGTGGTGGTTTATGAAAAGAACACACATGCAATGACTCTAGATTTGGTTTATGTGAATAACACACATGCAATGACACTAGATGTGGTTTATAAAAAAAGAACACACATGCAATGCCTCTAGATGTGGTTTATGAAAGGAACACACATCCAATAACTCTAGTGTTGGTTTATGAGAAGAACACACATGCAATGAACTCTAGTCAATCCATGTGGTTTATGAAAAGAACACACACACAATGACTCTAGTGTATCCATGTGGTTTATGAAAATAGCACACATGCAATGAACTCTAGTGGATCCATGTGGTTTATGAAAAGAAAACACATTCAATGAACTCTAGTGGAGGTTTGGAGAAGAACACACATGCAATGACACTGGTGGATCCATGTGGTTTATGAAAAGAACACACATCCAATGACTCTAGTGGTGGTATATGAAAAGAACACACATGCAATGAATCTAGTGGTGGTTTATGAAAAGAACACATATTCAATGACACTGGTGGATCCATGTGGTTTATGAAAAGAACACACATGCAATGATACTACTTGTGGTTTATGAAAAGAACACGCATGCAATGACACTAGTGGATCCATGTGGTTTACGAAAAGAACACACATCCAATGACACTGGTGGATCCATGTGGTTTATGAAAAGAACACACATGCAATGACACTAGTGGATCCATGTTGTTTATGAAAAGAACAGACATGCAATGAACTATAGTGGTGGTTTAGGAGAAGAACACACATGCAATGACTCTGGATGTGGTTTATGAAAAGAACACACATGCAAATGGCCCGGGTGGATCCATGTGGTTTATGAAAAGAACACACATGCAAATGACTCTAGTGGATCCATGTGGTTTATGAAAAGAACACACATTCAAATGACTGATGTCTACGCACTTATTTTCTTGTAGATAGTTGTTGGGCCTCCAAGTGCAGAGGTTTGTAGAACAGGAACAAGTTTTCCGTTAAGTGGATCACCCAAGGTTTATTGAACTCAGGAAGGAAGTGGTCAAAGTTATCCCCTCTCAAGCAACCCTGCAATCAAGATACAAGAAGTCTCTTGTGTCCCCAACACACCCAATACACTTGTCAGGTGTTTTAATACTTAGAAACAAGGCCTAGGGATCATACTTTCACTAGTGAACAACCTCATATAAATATTTTCTCTTTATGATACTACTCTTAACTACTCTCCGGTTGGACACTCTAATCCATGGTAGGGCTATAAAAACACTCCTCAAAGTTCGCTTTCCCCATCTAGATAACCCCACACTGTCACCTTGAGCTCTAGATGGTTCCAACAAACACCACAATTTCATAGAGACATCCAACTCCAAATATAACTCATAACAAGTATTTGTAATCTCTAGCCTAAGTGCCACCATGGTGTACACGCTGTCACTTTCACACGCATGGGGAGAGCAGAGATCTATTAAAGCACTTGCGTAGCAAGGTAGATCTACTTGACTACAAAGCTCATGATCACAATATGATCAAGAATAGAGGGAGACATGAATACATAGCTACCGGTAGAGCCCTTAGCCTCGAGGAAGAACTACTCCCTCATCATCATGGGAATCAATAATGGTGATGGAGATGGTGGTGGAGATCGATGGAGATGGCTCCGGGGGCACTTCCCTGTCCAGGCAGGGTGCCGGAATAGAGACTTTATGCCCCCCGAGTCTCCCCTTCGGTGGCGGCGGCGCTGTGGAACTTTTCGTGGCTGGAGGCTTGATGATTTAGGGTTTTTGCATCGAGAGGCATCTTATAGGCGAAGAGGCATGGTTAGTGGGCGGCCAAGGGGCCCACTCCACCTGGTGGCACGGTCGGGGCTAGCCCGCGCCACCACATGGTGTGGCCGCCCTGTGGCCCCTCTCTGTCTCGTCTTCTAGCTCCGTGAGTCTTCCGGTAAAATATCAACTTTGGCTTTTGTCCCGTCCAATTCCGAGAATATCCATTTTCTGACTTTTCTAGAACCAAAAACAGAAGAAAACTGGCTATTGGCACTGTGGCATCTTGTTAATAGGTTAGTCCAAGAAAGTGTATAAAAATACTCCAAAGTGTGGACAAAACATAAGAAAGTAGATATAAAACAAGCATGGAACATCAAAAATTATAGATACGTTTGCAACGTATCAACATCTCCAAGCTTAACTCCTGCTCTTCCTTGAGTAGGTAAGTGATAAAAAGAAAGAATAATTTTTGAGGTGACATGCACCATCATAAACTTGATCAAAGTATTTGTAAAGCATGAAAGCTAGGATCATAGTACTTTAACATAGCATGAAAGATATAGTTCTAACAGTAAGACATAGCAACTATGTTGCAACATGAAATGGAACAAACAAAAGATTCATGAATAACAATGCGTTGCAAGACGTTTGTTTGTTTCACATAAAGAAAACATAGCATAGTGGCATTCAGCTTGTCCCTCATAGAGTAGCAAACATAAATGCATAGAACACCTTCAAAGTTCATAAGAGTGGCTAGATACAAATAGTTTAAAGCAAGAAATATCAAAGCTATGCATCAATCCACAAGTCTTGAGACAGTGCACATAGAACTAAGAATGACAACTATGCTCTCTTAATTGGTGCCTAAGGATAGAAGGTGGAGACTCAATATAAAACTGGAAGAAAGGCCTTCATAGAAGGAAGCAGGGATTCAAGTCTCATAAAGAGCTTCCAAAAATTATGGTACTTATTATCTTTCAGCTCTCATTGGCCCTATCATAAGCATCTTGAAGGTGATTAAGGTTAAAGTGACGCAACTAAGAGGATATGCTTGATAAGTTATAAGCTGAAATCTCATGCCACTTACTTACAAAGACTAAAACTCATGCTACTCAACTTTAGTCACAAGTAAGCTCTTGTCATTGTAAGTACATATGTATCATAGAGAACCGCCAACGGGGTACCCCTTGCACATGATACAGGAGCTATCCCATAGTCAAAATGACAAGGCAAGCAGACAATGAGCATCTCAGTGGTCTTTTTATTTGCTATTTGCATATGTTTTTATTGAGGATGCTTCATAGAGTGCTCATTATAGTTATGCTGCAAGTTTCCACCATGATTAGGAATGGATTAGGCTAGCGGCCCATGCGTTTCTCTAACACACATACAAACTCCATGATCTTACAAGTTGCCCTTTTATTTCACACCGCCGGGATCCATACACAAAAGAACATGATATCAACGGGGTACAAAGTACAAGTGCAATGTTGAATGCGTTCCCCAAGATACATGGTTCTGCTAACTTCAACTTATAACGCGCAAGCATATACACAACATAGATGGACACAATGGTTCAAGTTTATTAAATGCAAGAAAAGTAAAGTGTGCCATCAAGTTCGTGAGAGCTTTAATAACTAGTTTTCTCATAACAAGTTTAATTCGGAAGGTAGATAAAAACATGAATATACTTGGAATAGAATATGCTAATAGGTAGGTATGGTGGATTCTTTGGAATAACTTGGTTTTAGGATTTGGATGCATGAGTGGAACTCATACTTGGTTATGGAGGCTAGCAAAAGACTGGGAGCGACCAACTAAGAGAGCAATAATGGCCATAATCATGTAGAGCGACAAAACATCATTCATCAAAACAAAAAGTGATACTACAAGTTGATAACTAAAGGATCATAAAGGCTTATGGTGACTTGGGATAGTCATAACATGGTGTGAGCATGTGCCAAGTCAACCCAAATAAAGCATCAAAGGAGAATACCACAATACTATGATTTAATATGCTAAAACAACGCATGATTCTTTCAAAGGCATATTAAGCAATCTCAATTGTTTATAACATGTCATGCTACAACAAATAATACTAAGCATAAAGCCAAAACAATATCAAGCATGGCATGACAAAGCATAGGCCACAGTCAAAAACAAGCTCCCTTTACCACTTAAGCATGAACATTCCTACTCTTTTCCAATCCAAACCAAACTATTTGAAAACCAATGTATGAAAGAGGAGGTCCAACCAATTTATTCAGCAAACTAAGAAAACCAAGCAAACGAAAACCAAAAACAAAGATGCTCCAAGAACAACACAACTGTGCATGAAACAATAAAAATGAAGTATTTGGAAGAAACCTGGGATTTTTTTAATGAAGAAGGGGATGCCTTGGGTATCCCCAAGCTCTGACACTTGTACTTCTTGGATATTTCTTGGGGTGACACGCGTGGCATCCCCAAGCTTGAGCTTTAGTCCATCCTTCATCTCATTACTCATTCCTTCCATACACCTGAAATTATTCCTTCATAGAAAACTTCACACAATCTTTATTAGCAACATTAGTGCACTCAAGATAATAAGTCTTTAGGTTCAGTTACAACACCAATAAAACTTCCATTAAAACACAAGATACTGTATCACTTCCCTCAAAAAGCTCAATTCCCCAAAAGAACTCAAAAAGGTACCAACAAGAAGCAAATGCAAATAATGGCAAAAATCTGTCAAAACAGACCAGCAGGTAAAAATCAATTTTTTCGAAGACCTTCTTTTGCTCGAATCAAAAAGCGTTGAACTAACGAAAGTTAGATAACAACCTAGGGTAGAAGCATAAAAATTCACGCCTCAATACAACGTACAGAGATTTTATACGAATTTTTAGGGTGAAGCACATAAATCTGTTTCGGGACAACAACTTTCCCAAGCATTACTTCCCTCTCATTAGAGGTTACTCTTGGCACAAAAAGCAAATAAAAAGGATAAGGAGCGATTATTACAGAAGTAATAACTTCCAAGACTCATCTAAAACTTCTGGGTTATCTCCCAATAAGTACTTTTCTTTAATGCCTTTAAGTTAGGCTTGATAGTTTGAGAAGATGCTCACATAAGAAATATGAATTGAAGTAAAAGAGAGCATCAAGAAGAAAATTCAAAACATATTTAAGTCTAACCCAGTTCCTATGCAAAATAATCTTGTAAAGAAACAAGTCATGAAAGCATAAAGCAATAAGCATAGGAAAGCAAAACAAGTGCAACTTCAAAATTTTCAACATAAAGAGGGGAACTTAATATTGTTGAGACACATAAAACCATGTTTCCCTCTATCATAATAACTTTCAGTAGCATCATGAATAAAATTAACAATATAAAAAATCACATGAAACATTCTTATCATGATCCACATGCATAAAAGAATTAATACTCTCCACATAAACATAGTCATTCTTATTTATTGTAGTGGGAGCAAATTCAACAAAATAGCTATCATTATTATTCTCATCACCATAATCATCAAATATAGGAGGCATATTATAATCATAATTAATTTTCTCGTCAATAGTAGGTGGACTGAAAATATCATATTCATTATTGCGATCATCATATATTGGAGGTATAGTATCATCATAAGCAATAGAATAGTTATCTTCCAAAGTGTGTTCATTTGTAAACATATCATCATTGGAAGGAACATGGATAACACTAATAGTACAGTAGTTATTAGTATCATCATTTTCAGAATTGGTATTTAAGAGATTTTCAATATCAAAAGTAGTGTGATTTTCCCAATCCTGATCACTACTATAGGTAATAGGCATAGGAACATCATCGAGTTCAGACTCATAAAAAACTATAATAGGAGCAACATGCTTAGGAGAAAATACTGTTTCCTCTCTCCTTTTACTCCTCCTCTTCTTATTTTTTCTTCTTCTCTTCAGGAGGGAGAGGCTTGAAAGGAAGCTTCTCCATATACCCTAGCTCATTGCTAGAGACAATAGAAGAAACTTTGGAGGATTACTCCTTTTCATTAATAAGACCAAAACACATATTAGTCATGTCATATTTTGGTAAGATCTCATCTTTTAGGATATTTGGTATGTAAGTATTTGTGTGGAAATTATCAACACAATAAAGATAACAACCATGCAGGACGCTATTCATATCAAAAGCACTCATATCTACCAAACAGGTTTTTCTTGATAACTCTTCACACCCCAAAAATAATGAAATTTGATCATGGTGATTAGGAGTGATCATGTCATCACAATACAAACTTGCAGTACTCATTGGATTAGAAGGGCTATTATTATGGCCTGAGCATTGAAAATTGAAATGACCCACTTCAAAGCAAATTTAACAAATAAAAGGTGTGGGGCCCCCAGATTAATCCTCCGAGAATCCCTGTTATGCATACAAGCACGATCCCATGATCAGTTAGTCGTGGCACATAACCGACAAGTATCAAAGTAGACATCCAAAACATAACGAATACGTGAAATATCTTATTTTCCACTATGGCTACACCGATTAACAACAGTGGAACTTCATTAAGTGTAGAGCCCGAGCCATGCCATAACCTACAGGCAACTGACTAGGAGAATGTCCTAGCTCGCATAGTCATCCACGTCACCTTCTTCTTGATATCTGACCAAGTTAATAGCCAAGGAAATGCCAGTGAGTACTTTGAATGTACTCGCAAACCACCTTAATAGAATAATAAACAAGAGGATATGCAATATGGCTGTGGCAGTAGGTGGGCTCCAATGGAGGTTCTTTTCTCAAATAGTTTCTCTTGTAGATATAGCAACTACATATCTTTGTTGAAAACTTTTGTAATTTTTTTTGGAAAACCATGTTGAAAGATTTTTGGAAAAAACATTAGGACTGGGTCACCCATTGTTCCTCCTTCCGGTCATCCCATGACCAAACTCCTTTCATTCCTTTCCGACCATCCCATGGTCAGAACAGGTATCCTTTCCGACCATCCCATGGTCAAAACATTTCCAAAACCATTTCTTGTCCGAAATCCTTTTTGAAAACAAAACCAGCACCGCTCTACAGAAGTTTGTCCAACCCGTCCTTAACCGTGGACATGGCTATTTGAATAGATTTACACTCTGCAGATGTCTACCCTAATCTATACCGATCGTGGGTCGAGTAACTGATCAAGACTCTCCGGGTGCCCACTCCAATATAAGTACCTACCCTATGAGTGTTGTTCCCCTCAACACCGGGACGTCAGGTACCAAGGACCAACCGAAGCGCTTTTTCCACTTCCCAAGTGAGCGCTTTCAATGAGGTGCTCATAGTAACGCGTGGAGGCTCGTAGACCCTTCGTTCCTTCTTCCGGTCAATGTCTCACATGGACCGTTTGTCGAAAGAAGGCCCACCCTCCAGGGAGTTTCATCCCCTGTAGTAGTTGCGGGGCAGCTTATACCAGAATAGACAAACATCAAATCCAGCCCTGTCCCATTCCAGTTTAATGTGGTTGCACGGGTTAAGTTGTTATAGCTAAACTGCAAAGAACCGGATGCGTTTTTGTAAACCTTTTTCCTCCATCTTTCCTTCAGCATTTTGTAAAACAAAACCTTTTTCTTTCTCAACATCTCTTGGGAGGTCCCACCTCACCAAGGTTTTATCATAAAACATTTGGTAAAACATTTCCAGGGGTCTTCCCATCCTCTAGTTTTGCTTTGGCTAATACGGGGTCTCCAAAGGGGTATGGTGGGTTACACCATATACCATACTAGGGGCAAGTAGGTGTCATCAAGGGGGTTGTACCTAATAATACAAAAGTGTAATAGTTTGGAGGAGCCAAACGACTACCATATATACATCAAAATATAGTAAAACAATGCAGTTTTAGTAAATAGTAGATAAAACATGCATAAGTAAAACAATAGGGCAAGGCTTATGAGCAAGAAGGTGGCTTGCCTGAGATCAGCAATATGGCATAATTGTCCCTGGACTTCTTCTTAGAAAACTATAATAACAAATAAAATCCACTTCGTCTGATCTCCGATTGCACCGCAACTATCATCGTCAAGAAGGCACATGCAAGCAAACCAACCCACAATCAACACCAGGCATACAAGGATCATTACAATATAGAAAACAACATATCACACATCACTTAATTCAGTAGGTTTTGATACATTGAGTTGGTTGTAACTGGAATTACTTTAGTTGCCCTTGTGGTCTTTGGTTTTGTATGATATTAATGTGCAAAGATGGTACCATCATGTAGGTACTGACAAGGTAAGGCCAACAAAAGTGGTTTCACTATTTTATCACTTTTCTTTAATTTCTTATGAATTTTCTAGTGGTAAAGGCTCTAGTTTTAGGAGGTAAATCACCAGAAAAGTTCTGGAGCTCAAAAAATTATTTCCTTGGATGGTTCAGTAGGGATTTATGTACTTGCTCACCAAGAGTTGGAATCATGCCAGAATAATTACCAGAATGCCCTCAAAAAATTCTCAAAGGCAGTTCTGTAGACAACTTGTCTTTTTCACAAGATTTAATCTATAGAGGATTTTGATATGCGGTAAAGGGAAATGGGTAGGTATTGAAAATTCCTCCCAGTACCAACTGGAATCACTATTTTTGGAGTTGCAGAGCCACTGTAGTGATTTATGTAGTGAAAACACTAGGGACAAAAATGTTTAATTCATTAAAATTCATCAGAAGCACAATAAATAGTGAACTCCTGGGTTTTGGTAGTATTGAGCGTGCCACACCACAGAGAGTTGAGTGAGGTCAAAATAGCTCATGGTTTGGCCTAGGGAATTTTCTAAAGTCAGAATTGCGTAGCTTTTGTTGTTTTTGCTACAGGCAGAAAATAGTTCAACTTGACAGGAGGCCAAGGCTATGAAGTAGCTACATGGAATACCTTCCAAAGGAAATTGGATTTGTTTCATTTGAAGATGTGAATACCCCTGAGGGATTTATTGATTGCAAAATACACTTTTTAGAAGATTAAATGCCAGTAAATAATAAAAATTATTTTTGGCAAAGGTCCAGTTATGCATGATAGTAAAAACATGTAGGAACATGGTAAAAGTTCTATCTGGACGAATTTCCCTATTTTCCATTTTGTTCTTGATTTAAACCTAAAGGGTTATATTGCAGGTCAGGGATAATTAATAAAAGAACTTGGGGTTCATGCTAGATTTGGTATCGCGATGGGCCAGGGAGATGAATTCGGCCCACCCGGGCGCCTCTCTATGCAGGAGGGTGGTTTAAAAATGCGGCGCAGGGGCCCGCCAGTCAGCGACCCACCCCGCCGAATGGGTATCGGTCGAATTTGTCCGTCCGCTTTGAGGGCGATGAATGGCTCTCGTTCATCCTCCTCCTCTAGACACCGCGGCGTCGCGGGAAACCCTAAGCAGGCTCGGCGGCGGTGGAGGGCTCACCTAGGGCCAAGGGGAGGCGACGGGGAGCGGCAGAGGGGACGCGGTGCACGGTGACGAGTCCGAAGAGGGGCGGCAGGGCCTGGTTCGATGCAGGAACCGAGCTCGCGCAGGGGTCACGGCGGCGCCAGCGTCGGGCTCGCCAGGGAGGCCTACGAGGGTTGCTGCAGGGGGATAAACAGGGCATGGAAAAAGTCAGTACGGCGAGGAGGTTCTCAAAACATAGCATGCATCGCGAGAGGAGCAGGAGCTCGGGGAGCATAGCTCGAGGAAGTGTGGAGGCCGAAGCTTTTGCTTCTCTCTCACACGGGCAGCACAGAGAATGGGAGAGGCTGGCGAGCTCGGGGATGATAGATCAGGCATAGGGGAGCTTGGTGAGGCCACATGCAGGTGGAGGACAGCTCGGGAGAGGGCACCTCGAGCTCGAGCTCAAGAATGGCCGAAAATGGTGGTGGTTGCTTTTGTGGCCAAGAGAAGGAGGGAGAGGGGATGGGAAGCTCGGGGTAGCTGAGTGCTAGGGAGAGGGGCGAAATGAGCCAGGGAGAGGCGATGTACTAGCTTATTTGCTTATAAACAAAGGGAGAGGTCTATGGTGGACATGGCTCATGTAGGGACTTGGAGGAGGGGTGGTGGCCAGGGATAGGGCAACAAGGGAGGTGGATGGAGTGTGTGGGGCATAGTGCAAAGACCAGAGAGGGGGTAGGGCGTGCTGCAGCTGTTGTGCCCTTTATTTCCCCATATAATAAGCTATGTCCATCTCTCTCTTTAAGACCTAGTCCAAGAGGTAGAGGACAAAGGGAGGGTGAGTGCTACAGTGCATGAACAGTGTTTTCGGCCAGAGGGAGAGGGGTGGTGCTGTGGGGGCTTGTTGGGGAAGATTGGATGAAGTTTGAGTGGGGTTTTGGTGCTGAAATGTTAAAGGTTCAAATCAGCCATAAGGGATGATCAAGGTTTAGTTCTTGATTTTTGATCTTGACCTACTGAGATAAGGATCTGGTAGATGGGTAAGATTAAGATGCATCTCTGAGATTTATTTGAGATTTTTCAGAGAATTCTAGATGCACTTTATATCAATTATTCAAAAAGTGTAGAAATGGTTTTTAGCAATTTATTTGGTATTTTTTAATTGGACAAGTTGATTTTTTGATGTGAGAAGGTCCCAAATGTTAATACACACTTTGTGGAATTTTCCCAAGATTTATTGGAAGATAAAAGTATTTTAAAGAATTATTATTCCAATTCAGCTATTTAAGAAAATGGGAAAAAAGAAATAATAAAGATCTTCCAAAATATTTATTTTTGAAGTGGGAAGATGGGATATGATATGTGGACCTCAATGGAGCCAAAATTTGGGGAAGTGTTTTGGCGAAAACCAAACTTTCCTTTATGGAAGATGTTTTGGAGATTTGGTCTATTAAAGAGATTAATTAGATTTGGAGCCATAATAATTATGGATAATATTTTATAAATCTTGGTGATCAAGGTAGATGATGTATAAAAGGTTTATCAAGCATTTTCAACCTTGGGTTTGGAGAATCCAAGTTGATTTTGGTGAAATACCGTAGATTAAGGATTTAGGGTGATGTTAATTTCATACCATCAAAACATGGTTGTATCTTGGAGTTCAGATCTCCCACTTGGGGCATGGGGTAGATGGATGGATAGACCAAGTGACGTACATCAACATGGTATAGAGGTTTTAGCTTGATATTGCTTGAGTTCACCAAGAATTGATTTCAAACTTTGAATAAAATAAGCCTGCCAAAGTAGATTATCAACTAGCCTTCAAAACCTTGTGGGTTTAAGAATCAAAAGGATCCACTTGGAACAAGTGAAGTGGATATTGATAGAACTATATGAGTATAACACAAACATGAAAAGAGTTTGTCCATAGAAGGTTGGACGGTGGTGTGAGCTTCTGTCAAAGTAGGCATGTTGATAAGATTTGCAGGAAAAGTTATTTTCTTGCCTGCAAAACCATCAAGAACAAGTGGGTTGGAGGATGATCTAACCAAGGGAAAGAGTGGGCCTTGGTAGTAATTAGGATGTTTAACAAGATGGTTCAAGTTCATTACCAAAAATGCACAAGGGTGGAGAAAGGGAGACATTCAAAAAGGTGATGTTGAAACAGATTCTAGACTTAGCCAAATTGGCAGATTTAGGGTTTTTGACTAGACCATGAGAGGGGATGTTTTTGATGGGTTGAAAGATACCAAAGTATCATCAAGTGGATGAGGATGAAGAGTAGATTGAGTATAAGGGATCCATGCTTGATATTGGTCTTCATTGACTTGGGAACTTCTAGAAGGGATATCTTCAGAATTGATCTGGTTAAGGGTTTTAGATGATCACCTAGTAGCTAGGGATTAGATCCAGCTTTGTATTCTTGCTTAGGGTGTGGTAATCTAGAAACACCTTGACCTAGTGATGAGCTCCTAGAGTAGCTCTTACTACTTCTAAGCAATCAATTCAAACAGCAGATCAAGGTAACTCATCTTACAAACATTTCAACTACTACTAGGGCTACCATCAAGCCTAGCTTGAGGTAAGGTTGAGGCATTTTGAAGAGGTTGGATCTTGAATAGGATAAGAGTCCTTGGTATCTGTACCAAGAGTAGAATTCAAAGGCTTACTAAAAGGTTTTGGAGATCCTAAAGGTATGAGTAGTTGAAGGTTCTGTCTTGAAAACATAAGGAGATTATGCTATATATCTCTCCATAGTTTTGTCAATAGAAGCTACTAAAATAGTTTTGGTTACATAAGCATCTTGGCTCAGGTTTTGAAATGCCAAAACATTTGAGAATATGTAAAATGAGCCAGGATAGTTTTGTTAAATAGCTTTTGTCAACTGATGGTGAGGTAAGGAGTATCATATGGCATACACTCACATGCACAAGTACAAACAAACAACAAGAACACACTGCACCAATGATTAAGAAAAAGTTTATGTTCCCCCTGATTTTTGCATTCTGGACAACTAATCAGGGTTGCTGAAATTGGGATGTCACAGACCTTTCCCCCTTAAAAGAATCTCGTCCCGAGATTCCGGAGAAGTAAGGTTAGGGGATTTTGTGTTGGAGTTAATACTAAGCGTCTCAAGCACACTAACTTATGGATTTCAACTTTGATCAAGATTACTTTTCTAGTGAAGTTGGGCTTCAATCTTCTTGGATGCACGAAGAATTGAGCAGACTTCAGTCCAGATGGTGATGGATGGTCTTCCCTTTTTAAGACTTTTCGGCGTTTCTCTTATGGGCTTATCAGATCCTAGTTCACGACTTTGGGTCTATCTGCTGAATTGCTTCAGGCGGAGGGTTTCTCTATTTTGTGGGAAAGACGCAGTTTTCCCCCTTAGGGTTAAACTAGGGTGGCTCGGAGCTAACACAGTCCTTCCTTCTGGGAGTCGGGGATTGATGTTTTGAATACTATCGTCACTCTCTCTCCTAGAATTGGAAACTTCCGATGTCGTTCACGAAGGTAGATCCTACGGGGCTCATATACTACGATTAGTTGTACTTAGTCTGTTGGAGCCATTGGAGTCTCACATCCTCTAAGTGACTGGAACTGAACGGTTGGCGATCTTGGGGTCCTTTAGGTAGGTCTTCGAGTGACGCCCTATTCTATTATCCTTAGCGAGGGTGGTTTCCTAATGCAGTAGTTTACCACTCATCTTGCTAGTAGATAGTCAGGGTTGAAGCAGACAATGTTGGGTAAGAGGTCTTCACTTGAATTTCTTACGCTGCTTCTACTTGATGGCGAAGTGGACTCGTTATCTTCACGCTTCCTAATCATCTGACTTCAGGGGTTAGTTCTGACCTTTTAGGGAGGAACTTCCCGTCAGTTTGGGTAGGGTCGACTAGATTAGTTAGTCTCCTGAGGTGGTCGGAAGTTCTAATGTATCGAAGGTCAGCGTAGTTAGGTCTTCACTTCTAGTATTGGTTGACTTATCAGGTGGTTTCCTATGGAGATTGAGGATCCTTCGGTGATCGACTTCCGGCTTCAACGAAATTCTGGCTGTAGTAGACTGATGAACAAGGGAGTGTTGCACTATTTATGAGTCTTGAGAGGTGAGTTTGATGAGGTATGCCGTCCTGCTGAGGTGAAGCCTTCGAGTTGTGCTGACCTGACTATGTCGAACTCCTGGTTCTTCCGATGCTTTTCCTCTCATATACCCCCGAGGTTAGTTTGGGTCTCATTACCGACAGCTAATACATGGGTTTTACTGAGTTACTAGGTGGGTTATCGCTCCTCGAGTCACATTCTTAGGGAGGTCAAAGCAAACCAGATCATACAAACAAGGTGAACAGAGCGAGGAGATCGCAATGTCCTCGGCAAACAACACACATCAAGCAACACAGGATGAACTTAGGCAAGCAAACATGGTCAACACTAGGAACCAAGGAGTTAACTACTCGGGATGTAGGGGAATCCTATTCTTAGGACTATCGACCCTCGTCTTTCTGCAGGTCAGAGTCACTGTCTTGTGTATGAAGCCTTCATCGTATCTTGGACGCTTCTTGATAGTGCAACACCCAATGTCTTCTGATTGTGAGGATTCTGCTGGTAGAGCGATATTGTAGTCTCCTTGTGTTTGCTGGTAGTTGCCTGTCTTCATCTTGTTCTCATTGTCTTCGCCGGGTTCTGGGTCCTAGTTATTTAAAATACATAGGTTGGAAGTTTGGACGAGAGTTAGAGGAAACCATTTTCGAAAGCATTTACTTAGAGTAAGAGAAGAAGTAGAACCTTTTGAAACTCATTGAGAAACTAGTTTTTGATAGCCGGGTTTTTCAAAATAAGGTTCATGTCTAGCGACCATGCTAACTAAGGTTCTCCTACAGTCAGGATGGCTCTGATACCAAGTCTGTGGGGCCCCCGGATTAATCCTCCAAGAATCCCTGTTATGCATACAACCACGATCCCATGATCAGTTAGTCGTGGCACATAACCGACAAGTATCAAAGTAGACATCCAAAACATAACGAATACATGACATATCTTATTTTCCATTATGGCTACACCGATCAACAACAGCGGAACTTCATTAAGCGTAGAGCCCAAGCCATGCCATAAGCTACACGCAACTGACTGGGAGAACGTCCTAGCTCGCATAGTCATCCACGTCACCTTCTTCTTGATATCTGACCAAGTTAATAGCCAAGGACAATGCCAATGAGTACTTTGAATGTACACGCAAACCACCTTAATAGAGTAATAAACAAGAGGATATGCAATATGGCTGTGGCAGTAGGTGGGCTCCAATGGAGGTTCTTTTCTCAAATAGTTTCTCTTGTAGATATAGCATCTACATATCTTTGTTGAAAACTTTTATAAAACATTTTGGAAAACCGTTTTGAAAGGTTTTTGGAAAAAACATTAGGACGGGGTCACCCATTGTTCCTCCTTCCCCCATGACCAAACTCCTTTCATTCCTTTCCGACCATCCCATGGTTAGAACAGGTATCCTTTCCAACCATCCCATGGTCAAAACATTTCCAAAACCATTTCTTGTCCGAAATCCTTTTTGAAAACAAAACCAGCACCGCTCTACAGAAGTTTTTCCAACCCGTCCTTAACCGCGGACATGGCTATTCGAATAGATTTACACTCTTTAGAGGTTGTACACTTTACCCACACCATCCGGGTACACTACCCTAATCTACACCGATCGTGGGTTGAGTAACCGATCAAGACTCTCCAGATGCGCACTCCAATATAAGTGCCTACCCTATGAGTGTTGTTCCCCTCAACACTGGGACGTTGGGTACCGAGGACCAACCGGAGCGCTTTTTCCATTTCCCAAGTGAGCGCTTTCAATGAGGGGCTCATAGTAACGCGTGGAGGCTCGTAGACCCTTCGATCCTTCTCCCGGTCGATGTCTCACATGGACCATTTGTCCAGAGAAGGCCCACCCTCTAGGGAGTTTCATCCCCTATAGTAGTTGCGAGGCATCTTCTACCAGAATAGACAAACATCAAATCCAGCCCTGTCTCATTCCAGAGTAATGTGGTTGCACGGGTTAAGTTGTTATAGCTAATCTGCAAAGAACCGGGTGTGTTTTCATAAACCTTTTTCCTCCATATTTCCTTTAGCATTTTGTAAAAAAAAACCATTTTCTTTCTCAACATCTCTTGGCAGGTCCCACCTCACCAAGGTTTTATCATAAAACATTTGGTAAAAAATTTCCAGGGGTCTTCCCATCCTCTAGTTTTGCTTTGGCTAATACGGGGTCTCCAAAGGGGTATGGTGGGTTACACCATCTCCCATACTTGGGGCAAGTAGTTTTCATCAAGGGAGTTGTACCTAATAGTACAAAAGTGTAATAGTTCAGAGGAGCCAAACCACTACCATATATACATCAAAATATAGTAAAACAATGCAGTTTTAGTAAATAGTAAATAAAACATGCATAAGTAAAACAGTAGGGCAAGGCTTATGAGAAAGAAGGTGGCTTGCCTGAGATCACCAATATGGCATAATTGTCCCTGGACTTCTTCTTATAAAACCATAATAACAAATAAAATCCACTTCGTCTGATCTCCGATTGCATCGCAACTATCGTCGTCAAGAAGGCACATGCAAGCAAACAAACCCACAATCAATACCAGGCATACAAGCATCATTATAATACAGCAAACAACATATCACACATTACTTAATTCAGTAGGTTTTGATACATTGAGTTGGTTGTAATTGGAATTACTTTAGTTGCCCTTGTGGTCTTTGGGTTGAGATTTATTTGTCCAATACCACCTATTAAGGGCATTTAGAACTAGGCTTGGGTCAGCATGATATTGATGTGCAAAGATGATACCGTCATGTAGGTATTGACAAGGCAAGGCCAAAAAAAGTGGTTTCACTATTTTATCACTTTTCTTTAATTTCTTATGAATTTTCTAGCGGTAAAGGCTCTAGTTTTAGGAGGTAAATCACCAGAAAAGTTTTGGAGCTCAAAAAATTATTTTCTTGGATTGTTCAGCAGGGTTTTATGTACTTGTTCACCGAGAGTTGGAATCATGCCAGAATAATTACCAGAATGCCCTCAGGAAATTCCCAAAGGCAGTTATGTAGACAATTTGTTTTTTTCACAAGATTTAATCTACAGAGGATTTTGATATGAGGTAAAGGGAAATGGGTAGGTATTGCAAATTCCCATCAGTACCAACTGGAATCACTATTTTTGGAGTTGCAGAGCTACTGTAGTGATTTATGTAGTGAAAACACTAGGGACAAAAATGTTTAATTCATTAAAATTCATTAGAAGCCCAATAAATAGTGAACTCCTGGGTTTTGGTATTATTGAGTGTGCCACACCATAGAGATTTGAGTGAGGTCAAAACCGCTCATGGTTTGGCCTAGGGAATTTTCTAAATTCAGAATTGCGTAGCTTTTGTTGTTTTTGCTACAGGCAGATAATAGTTCAACTTGGCAGGAGGCCAAGGCTATGAAGTAGGTACATGGAATACCTTCCAGAGGCAATTGGATTTGTTTCATTTGAAGATGTGAATACCCCTGAGGGATTTATTGATTTCAAAAGATACTTTTTAGAAGATTAAATGCTAGTAAATAATAAAAATTATTTTTGGCAAAGGTCCAGTTTTGCATGATAGTAAAAACATGTAGGAACATGGTACAAATTCTATCTGGATGAATTTCCCTATTTTCCATTTTTTTCTTGATTTAAACCTAAAGGGTTATATTGCAGGTCGGGGATAATTAATAAAAGAACTAGGGGTTTGGGCTATATTTGGTATCGAGATCGGCCGGGGAGATGAATTCGGCCCACCCGGGCACCTCTCTGCGCAGGAGGGCGGTTTCAAAAAGTGGCGCAGGGGCCCGCCTGTCAGTGGCCCACCCCGCCGAATGTGTATTGGTTGATTTCGTTCGTTCGCTTTGAGGGCGATGAATGACTCTCGTTCATCCTCCTCCTCTAGACACCACGGCGGCGCGGGAAACCCTAAGCGGGCTCGGTGGCGGCAGATTGCTCACCTGGGTCCAAGGGGGGCGACAGGGAGCGGCGTAGGAGACGCGGTGCATGGCGACGAGTCCGAAGAGGGGCGGTAGGGCCTGGTTCGATGTAGGAACCGAGCCCGCGTAGGGGTCACGGCGGCGCCAGCGTCGGGCTCGCCAGGGAGGCCTCCGTGGGTTGCTGCAGGGGGATAAACAGGGCATGGAAAAAGTCAGTACAGCGAGGAGGTTTTCAAAACATAGCATGCATCGCGAGAGGAGCAGGACCTAGGGGAGCTTAGCTCGAGGAAGTGTTGAGGCCAAAGCTTTTGCTTCTCTCTCACATGGGCAGCACAGAGAAGGGGAGAGGCTGGGGAGCTAGGGGATGATAGATCAGGCATAGGGGAGCCTGGTGAGGCCACATGCAGGTGGAGGAGAGCTCGTGACAGGGCACCTCGAGCTCGAGCTCAAGAATGGCTGAAAATGGTGGTGGTTACTTTTGTGGCCAAGAGAAGGAGGGAGAGGGGATGGGAAGCTCGGGGTAGCTGAGTGCTAGGGAGAGGGGGAATGAGCCAGGGAGAGGTGTTGTACTGGCTTCTTTGCTTATAAACAAAGGGAGAGGTCCATGGTGGACATGGCTCATGTAGGGACTTGGAGGAGGGGTGGTGGCAAGGGATAGGGCAACAAGGGCAGTGGATGGAGTGTGTGGGGCATAGTGCAAAGACCAGAGAGGGGGTAGGGCGTGCTGCAGCTGCTGTGCCCTTTATTTCCCCATATAATAAGCTATGTCCATCTCTCTCTTTAAGACCTGGTCCAAGAGCTAGAGGACAAAGGGAGGGTGAGTGCTACAGTGCATGAACAGTGTTTTCGGCCAGAGGGAGAGGGGTGGTGCTGTGGGGGCTTGTTGGGGAAGATTGGATGAAGTTTGAGTGGGGTTTTGGTGCTAAAATGTTAAAGGTTCAAATCAGCCATAAGGGATGATCAAGGTTTAGTTCTTGATTTTTGATCTTGACCAACTGAGATAAGGATGCTGGTAGAAGGGTAAGATTAAGATGCATCTCTGAGATTTATTTGAGATTTTTCAGAGAATTCTAGATGCACTTTATATCAATTATTCAAAAAGTGCAGAAATGGTTTTTAGCAATTTATTTGGTATTTTTGATGTGAGAAGGTCCCAAATGTGAATACACTCTTAGGGAATTTTCCCAAGATTTATTGGAAGATAAAAGTATTTTAAATAATTATTATTCCAATTCAGCCATTTAAGAAAATGGGCAAAAAGAAATAATAAAGGTCTTCAAAAATATTTATTTTTGAAGTGGGAAGATGGGTTATGATATTTAGACCTCTATTGAGCCAAAAGTTGGGGAAGTGTTTTGGCGAAAACCAAACTTTCCTTTATGGAAGAAGTTTTGAAGATTTGGTCTATTAAAGAGATTAATTAGATTTGGAGCCTTGGGTTTGGATAATCCAATTTGATAAATCTTGGTGATCAAGGTAGATGATGTAGACAAGGTGTATCAAGCATTTGCAACCTTGGGTTTGGAGAATCCAATTTGATTTTGGTGAAATACCGTAGATTAAGGATCTAGGGTGATGTTAATTTCATACCATTAAAACATGGTTGTATCTTGGAGTTCAGATCTCCCCTTGGGGCATGGGGTAGATGGATGGATCTAACAAGTGATGTACATCAACATGGTATAGAGGTTTGAGCTTGATATTGCTTGAGTTCACCAAGAATTGATTTCAAACTTTGAATAAAATAAGCCTGCCAAAGCAGATTATCAACTAGCCTTCAAAACCTTGTGGGTTTAAGAATCAAAAGGATCCACTTGGAACAAGTGAAGTGTATATTGATATACCTATATGAGTAGAACACAACCATGCAAAGAGTTGGTCCATAGAAGGTTGGAAGGTGGTGTGAGCTTCTGTCAAAGTAGGCATGTTGATAAGATTTGCAGGAAAAGTTATTTTCTTGCCTGCAAAACCATCAAGAACAAGTTGGTTTGAGGATGATCTAACCAAGGGAAAGAGTGTTCCTTGGTAGTAATTAGGATGGTTAACAAGATGGTTCAAGTGAATTACCAAAAATTCACAAGGGTGGAGAAAGGGAGACATTCAAAAAGGTGATGTTGAAACAGATTCCAGACTTGGCCAAATTTGGCAGATTTAGGGTTTTTGACTAGAGCATGAGAGGGGATGTTTTTGATGGGTTACAATATACCAAAGCATCATCAATTGGATGAGGTTGAAGAGTAGATTGAGTAGAAGGGATCCATGCTTGATATTGGCCTTCATTGACTTGGGAACTTCTAGAAGGGATATCTTCAGAATTGATCTGGTTAAGGGTTTTAGATGATCACCTAGTAGCTAGGGATTAGATCCAGCTTTGTATTCTTGCTTAGGTTGTGGTGATATAGAAACATCTTGATCCTAGTGGTGAGATCCTAGAGTAGCTCTTACTACTTCTAAGCAATCAATTCAAACAGCAGATCAAGGCAACTCATCTTACAAATAATTCAACTACTACTAGGGCTACCATCAAGCCTAGCTTGAGGTAAGGTTGAGGCATTTTAAAGAGGTTGGATCTTGAATAGGATGAGAGTCCTTGGTATCTGTACCAAGAGTAGAATTCAAAGGATTACTAAAAGGTTTTGGAGATCCTAAAGGTATGAGTAGTTGAAGGTTCTGTCTTGAAAACATAAGGAGATTATGTTATATATATCTCCATAGTTTTGTCAATAGAAGCTACTAAAATAGTTTTGGTTACATAAGCATCTTGGCTCAGGTTTTGAAATGCCAGAACATTTTAGAATATGTAAAATGAGCCAGGATAGTTTTGTTAAATAGCTTTTGTCAACTGATGGTGAGGTAAGGAGTATCATATGGCATACACTCACATGCACAAGTAAAAACAAACAACAAGCACACACTGCACCAGTGATCAATAAAAAGTTTTTGTTCCCCCTGATTTTTGCATTCTGGACAACTAATCAGGGTTGCTGAAATTGGGATGTTACAAAAGGATAGAGGGCACAAACTTTTTTACCAAGATCATTTAGAGCCCTATACCACGTTCTAGTTTTTTCATTCCTGTGGGTGATACAATATTCTTCTTCAATTTGATTATTCTCACAAGGTCTATTTATTCCACAAAAATTAACATGCTTATAAGAAGTAGTACTTTCAGAGGTTTGAACATGTTTATTGCTATCATTAATAACACTCTCATTTTCCATGCAAGTGTCTTCATAAGGCTCATGATACATGTCCCATTTGTCTTTAGGAGCATTAATATGAGAAGTAAAGGTTCTATAACAATCAACAAGAATTTGAGGATCAAGACCATATTTAGCACTAAGCTCTTGAAAATCAGCAGTTTCAGTGAAAGACTTAATGCAATTATACTCATAGTTTATACCTGGTTCTTTACCTTTGTTGTTATCCCAATCTTCGTTATTGCTTTGAATTGTTTCAAGAATATCCCACTTAGCTTTGACCTCCTTACTTGTGAAGGATCCCTCTAAACAAGTATCTAGATAGTCCTTCTAATGTCCTGAAAGCCTTGCATAGAAATTATTAATAACAATATTACTGGGAAGCTCATGAATGGGACATTTTGAGCATTAGTGACTTCAATCTCCCCCATGCTTGGGAAATACTTTCTCCATCACGTGGATGAAAATTATAAATGTAATTCCTATCTTTATGAATTTCATGAGGAGGATAAAATTTAGAGTAAAAGAGAGATTCAAGTTCCTTCCACTCCAAATGATGAGGATCATCAAGTACCTCATACCACTCTCTTGCTTTGCCCTTAAGTGAAAAAGGGAATAGCTTCCTCTTAACTTGGTTCATTGAAATACCTGCCCACTTGAACAACTCACATAATTCGTGTATAAAGAGTAAATGATCACCAGGATGGACAGTTCCATCTCCCAAATAACAGTTGTTCATAACACGTTCAACAATTTTTATAGGTATTTTAAAAGATATGCTTTCAGTATGTGGATTTAAAATATCACAAGTATCAACAGAATTACCGCATATGGGAAATAAAGTATCATCAGAGCAAATTTTCTTCTTTAAAGCTAGGGAACTAAAAAGATCATTTTCCTAAAAACTAACTTCCCCAAGATTAGACGTTTCCATAGCATTAGTAACAAATGTGTTAAAAAGATTCATACTAATAACATTGCTATTAGCATGCAAAGAAAGTTCCGTGGGTTTTTTATTTTCTTTTCAGACAATTCATGTTCTACATTAGGAAAAATACTAAAAAGCTCTGTAATTTTTTTGTTCTTTTCCATTAAGCCTAACTAGTGAAATAAAAACAAGAAACAAAAAGACAAAATTGCAGAATCTAAAGGAAATAACTTCGAGCACTCACACCGAGGATCTGAGTACCTTTTACCTTACCTCCACGGCAACGGTGCGAAAAAAAAATCTTGATGTCTTAGCACTTCTATTCTTGTAGACTGTTGTTGGGTCTCCAAGTGTAGAGGTTTGTAGAACAGGAGCAAGTTTTCCCTTAAGTGGATCACCCAAGGTTTATCAAACTCAAGGAGGAAGTGGTCAAAGGTATCCCCTCTCAAGCAACCCTGCAATCAAGATACAAGAAGTCTCTTGTGTCCCCAACATACCCAATACACTTGTCAAGTGTATAGGTGCACTGGTTCGATGAAGAGATAGTAAAATACAAGTGGTATGCATATAAGACAACGGTGCTAAAAATTAGCTTGATGGCGTGAAAGAGACTAAAGGCAAACCGAAATAAAGATGGGAGCAAGCAAACATGTAACAGATCTAATTGCAAACGGTGTTTCAGTACTTAGAAACAAGGCATAGGGATCATACTTTCACTAGTGAACACTCTCATATAAATATCTTCTCTTTATGATACTACTCTTAACTACTCTCCGGTTGGACACTCTAATCGATGGTAGGGCTATAACAACACTCCTCAAAGTTCACTTTCCCCATCTAGATAACCCCACACTGTCACCTTGAGCTCTAGATGGTTCCAACAAACACCACAATTTCATAGAGACATCCAACTCCAAATATAACTCATAACAAGTATATGTAATCTCTAGCCTAAGTGCCACCATGGTGTACATGGTGTCACTTTCACACACATGGGGAGAGCAGATATCTATTAAAGCACTTGAATAGCAAGGTAGATCTACTTGATTACAAAGCTCATGGTCACAATATGATCATGCATAGAAAGAGAGAGAGAGATGAACACATAGCTACTAGTAGAGCCCTTAGCCTCGAGGAAGAACTACTCCCTCATCATCATGGGAATCAGCAATGGTGATGTAGATGGTGGTGGAGATCGATGGAGATGGCTCCTGGGGCACTTCCCTGTCCCGGCAAGGTGCCGGAATAGAGACTTTCTGTCCCTTGAATCTCCCCTTTGGTGGCGGCGGCCCTGCGGAACTTTTCGTAGATGGAGGCTTGAGGATTTAGGGTTTTTGCATCGGGAGGCATCTTATAGGCGATGAGGCATGGTCGGTGGGCGGCCAGGGGGCCCACACCACCTGGTGGCGCGGCCAGGGCTAGCCCGCGCCACCACATGGTGTGGCCACCCTGTGGACCCTCTCCGTCTTGTCTTCTAGCTCCGTGAGTCTTCCTGTAAAATATCAACTTTGGCTTTTGTCCCGTCCAATTCCGAGAATATTCATTTTCTGACTTTTCTGGAACCAAAAAAAGAAGAAAACAGGCAACTGGCACTGTGGCATCTTGTTAATAGGTTAGTCCAAGAAAGTGTATAAAAATACTCCAAAGTGTGGACAAAACATAAGAAAGTATATATAAAACAAGCATGGAACATCAAAAAGTATAGATACGTTTGCAACGTATCAATGACTCTAGTGGATCCATATGGTTTATGAAAATAACACACATGTAATGAATCTAGTGGATCCATGTGGTTTATGAAAAGAACACAGATGCAATGACTCTAGTGGTGGTTTATGAAAAGAACACACATGCAATGACACTAGTGAATCCATGTGGTTTATGAAAAGAACACACATGCAATGACACCAAATTTGTGGTTTATGAAAAGAACACAAATGCAATGAACTCTAGTTGATCCATGTGTTATATGAAAAAAATACACATGCAATGACTCTAGTGGTGGTTTATGAAAAGAACACACATGCAATGACACTGGTGAATCCATGTGGTTTATGAAAAGTACACACATGCAATGACTCTAGCAGTGGTTTATGAAAACAACACACAGGCAATGACACTAGTGGATCCATGTGGTTTTTGAAAAGAACACAAATGCAATGATTCTAGTTGTGCTTTATGGAAAGAACACAACTGTAATGAACTCTATTGGATCCATGTGGTTTTTGAAAAGAACACACATGCAATGACACTGGTGGATCCCTGTGGTTTATGAAAAGAACACACATCCTATGAATCTAGTGGTGGTTTATGAAAAGAACACACATGCAATGACACTGGTGGATCCATGTGGTTTATGAAAAGAACACACATGCAATGACACTAGTGGTGGTTTATGAAAAGAACACACATGAATGACACTAGTGGATCCATGTGGTTTATGAAAATAACACACATGCAATAACACTGGTGGATCCATCTGGTTGACGAAAAAGACACACATTCAATGAACTCTAGTGGTGGTCTAGGAGAAGAAAACACATGCTATGACTCTAGATGTGGTTTATGAAAAGAACACACATGCAATGACTCTAGATGTGGTTTATGAAAACAACACAAATGCATTGAACTCTAGTGGATCCATGTGGTTTATGAAAATAACACAGATGCAATGAACTCTAGTGGTGGTTTAGGAGAAGAACACACATGCAATGACACTGGTGGATCCTTGTGGTTTATGAAAAGAATACACATGCAATGAACTCTAGTGGTGGTTTATGAAAACAACACAGATGCAATGACTCTAGATGTGGTTTATGAAAATAACACACATGCAATGACACTAGATGTGGTTTATAAAAAAGAACACACATACGATGACTCTAGATGTGGTTTATGAAAAGAACACACATCCAATAACTCTAGTGGTGGTTTAAGAGAAGAACACACATGCAATGAACTCTTGTGGATCCATGTGGTTTATGAAAAGAACACACATGTAATGAATCTAGTGGATCCATGTTGTTTATGAAAATAACACACATGCAATGACTCTAGATGTGGTTTATGAAAAGAACACACATGCAATGACTCTAGTGGTGGTTTATGAAAAGAACACACATGCAATGACACTAGTGAATCCATGTGGTTTATGAAAAGAACACACATGCAATGACACCAAATTTGTGGCTTATGAAAAGAACACAAATGCAATGAACTCTAGTGGATCCATGTGTTATATGAAAAAAACACACATGCAATGACTCTAGATGTGGTTCATGAAAAGAACACACATGAAATGACTCTAGTGGTGGTTTATGAAAATAACACACATGCAATAAGACTGGTGAATCCATGTGGTTTATGAAAAGTACACACATGCAATAACATTGATGGATCCATGTGGTTGATGAAAACGACACACATGCAATGAACTCTAGTGGTGGTTTAGGAGAAGAACACACATACAATGAATCTAGATGTGGTTTATGAAACGAACACACATGTAGTGACTCTAGCTGTGGTTTATGAAAAGAACACACATGCAAATGACTCTAGTGGATCCATGTGGTTTATGCAAAGAACACAAATGCATTGAACTCTAGTGGTGGTTTAGGAGAAGAACACACATGCAATGACACTGGTGGATCCATGTGGTTGATGAAAAGAACACACATGCAATGAACTCTAGTGGTGGTTTATGAAAACAACACACATGCCATGACTCTAGATGTGGTTTATGAAAATAACACACATGCAATGACACAAGATGTAGTTTATAAAAAAAGAACACACGTGTAATCACTCTAGATGTGGTTTATGAAAAAAAACACATCCAATGACTCTAGTGGTGGTTTATGAGAAGAACACACATGCAATGAGCTCTAGTGGATCCATGTGGTTGATGAAAAGAACACACATGTAATGAATCTAGTGGATCCATGTGGTTTATGAAAACAACACATGTGCAATGACTCTAGATGTGGTTTATGAAAAGAACACACATGCAATGACTCTAGTGGTGGTTTATGAAAAGAACACACATGCAATGACACTGGTGAATCCATGTGGTTTATGAAAAGAACACACATGTAATGAATCTAGCTGTGGTTTATAAAAAAACACATGCAATGACACTGGTGGATCCATGTGGTTTTTGAAAAGAACACAAATGCAATGACTCTATTTGTGCTTTATGAAAAGAACACAAATGTAATGAACTCTAGTGGATCCATGTGGTTTTTGAAAAGAACACACATGCAATGACACTGGTGGATCCATGTGGTTTATGAAAAGAGCACACGTGCAATGACTCTAGTGGTGGTTTATGAAAAGAACACACATTCAATGCCTCTAGATGTGTTTATGAAAAGAACACACATGCAATGACACTGGTGGATCCATGTGGTTTATGAAAAGAACACACATGCAATGACACTAGTGGTGGTTTATGAAAAGAACACACATGCAATAACACTAGTGGATCCATGTGGTTTATGAAAAGTACACACATGCAATAACACTTATTGATCCATGTGTTTGATGAAAACAACACACATGCAATGAACTCTAGTGGTGGTTTAGCAGAATAACACACATGCAATGAATCTAGATGGGGTTTATGAAACAAACACACATGCAATGACTCTAGCTGTGGTCTCTGAAAAGAACACACATGCAAATGACTCTAGTGGATCCATGTGGTTTATGCAAAGAACATAAATGCATTGAACTCTAGTGGATCCATGTGGTTTATGAAAATAATACACATCCAATGAACTCTAGTGCTGGTTTATGAGAAGAACACACATGCAATGACACTGGTGGATCCATGTGGTTTATGAAAAGAACACACATGCAATGAACTCTAGTGGTGGTTAATGAAAAGAACACACATGCAATGACTCTAGATATGGTTTATGAAAATAACACACATGCAATGACAAAAGATGTGGTTTATAAGAAAAGAACACACATGCAATGACTCTAGATGTGGTTTGTGAAAGGAGCACACATCCAATGACTCTTGTGGTAGTTTATGAGAAGAACACACATGCAATGAACTCTAGTGGATCCATGTGGTTTATGAAAAGAACACACATGTAATGACTCTAGTGGATCCATGTGGTTAATGAAAAGAGCACACATGCAATGAAATCTAGTGGATCCATGTGGTTTATGAAAAGAAAACACATTCAATGAACTCTAGTGGAGGGTTTGGAGAAGAACACACATGCAATGACACTGGTGGATCCATGTGGTTTATGAAAAGAACACACATGCAATGACACTGGTGGATCCATGTGGTTTATGAAAAGAACACACATCCAATGACTCTAGTGGTGGTTTATGAAAAGAACACACATGCAATGACTCTAGTGTTGGATTATGAAAAGAACACATAATCAATGACACTGGTGGATCCATGTGGTCTATGAAAAGAACACACATGCAATGACACTAGTGGTGGTTTATGAGAAGAACAGACATGCAATGAACTCTAGTGGATCCATATCGTTTATGAAAATAATACACATGTAATGAATCTAGTGGATCCATGTGGTTTATGAAAAGAACACACATGCAATGACTCTAGATGTGGTTTATGAAAAGAACACACATGAAATGACTCTAGTGGTGGTTTATGAAAAGAACACACAAGCAATGACACTGGTGAATCCATGTGGTTTATGAAAATAACACACATGCAATGACTCTAGCTGTGGTTTATGAAAATAACACACATGCAATGACACTGGTGGATCCATGCGGTTTTTGAAAAGAACACAAATGCAATGACTCTACTTGTGCTTTATGAAAAGAACACAAATGTAATGAACTCTAGTGGATCCATGTGGTTTTTGAAAAGAACGCACATGCCATGACACTAGTGGATCCATGTGGTTTATGAAAATAACACACATGCAATGAATCTAGTGGTTGTTTATGAAAAGAACACACATGCAATGACACTGGTGGATCCATGTGGTTTATGAAAAGAACCCACATGCAATAACACTAGTGGTAGTTTATGAAAAGAACACACATGCAATGACACTAGTGGATCCATGTGGTTTATGAAAAGAACACACATGCAATAACACTGGTGGATCCATGTGGTTGATGAAAACGACACACATGCAATGAACTCTAGTGGTGGTTTATGAGAAGAACAGACATGCAATGACTGATCCATGTGGTTTATGAAAAGAACACACATGCAATGACTCTAGCTGTGGTTTATGAAAAGAACACACATGAAAATGACTCTAGTGGATCCATGTGGTTTATGAAAAGAACACAAATGTCATTGAACTATAGTGGATCCATGTGGTTTATGAAAAGAACACACATGCAATGAACTCTAGTGGTGGTTCAGGAGAAGAACACACATGCAATGACACTGGTGGATCCATGTGGTTTATGAAAAGAACTCACATGCAATGAACTCTAGTGGTGGTTTATGAAAAGAACACACATGCAATGACTCTAGATATGGTTTATGAAAATAACACACATGCAATGACACTAGATGTTGTTTATAAAAAAGAACACACATGCAATGACTCTAGATGTGGTTTATGAAAAGAACACACATCCAATGACTCTTGTGGTGGTTTATGAGAAGAACACACATGCAATTAACTCTAGTGGGTCCATGCCGTTTATGAAAATAACACGCATGCAATGACTCTAGTGGATCCATGTGGTTTATGAAAAGAACACACATGCAATGAACTCTAGTGAATCAATGTGGTTTATGAAAAGAAAACACATTCAATGAACTCTATTGGAGGTTTTGGAGAAGAATACACATGCAATGACACTGGTGGATCCATGTGGTTTATTAATAGATAACACATCCAATGACTCTAGTGGTGGTTTATGAAAAGAACACACATGCAATGACTCTAGTGGTCGTTTATGAAAAGAACACACATTCAATGACACTGGTGGATCCATGTGGTTTATGAAATGAACACACATGAAATGACACTAGTGGTGATTTATGAAAAGAACACACATGCAATAACACTGATTGATCCATGTGGTTTACGAAAAGAACACACATCCAATGACACTGGTGGATCCATGTGGTTTATGAAAAGAACACACATGCAATGACACTAGTGGATCCATGTGGTTTATGAAAAGAACACACATGCAATGAACTCTAGTGGTGGTTTAGGAGAAGAACACAGATGCAATGACTCTAGATGTGGTTTATGAAAAGAACATAGATACAATTACACTGGTGGATCAATGTGGTTTATGAAAAGAACATACATAAAGTAAACTCTAGTGGTGGTTTAGGAGAAGAACACACATGCAATGACTCTAGATGTGGTTTATGAAAAGAACACGCATGGAATGACACTGGTGGATCCATGTGGTTTATGAAAAGAACACACATGCAATCACGTGCTGACAAGTGGGGCCATGTTCAGTTGAGTCCCATAGTGGACCCTCGCCGTTACGTGCTGACGAGTAGGTCTGTGTTCAGTCGATTCTCGTAGTGGACACCTCTCTCAACTTATCCAGATCAGCATTGGACCCATAGCTTATCGACGTGAGCACTGGACCCACAGCTTATCCACGTGAGCGTCGGACGCACAGCTTACCCAGGTTGGCGTTGCAAGATAGGATGCCGAGCCAATCCTGTGGGCCTATTCGTCTGCGGTACCAAAGTTCGCAGGCCAGCGCATGGTGGTACCTATGTTGCCTGAAATTGCCGCGTTTCGAAATGTTGAGCCACCAACTACTGAGAGGGGCCATTTCGAGGCAAACTCATCTTACCCCTACCAAATTCAAACATTCCGTTAGACTGCCCTGTGAAGTAGACGGTCGGGACCCTCATGTCAGTCATCTATCCGTGACGCGAGTGCCAATGCGGCAACCTCTTAGGCAAATCGTGTAGCTAAGTGGATTTGATGCGTTGACCAATTTCACAAATCCATTCCCACCTTTCCCCTGGCACCGGTGGCGTCGGAATCCACCCTCCAAGCAGGACGGTCCCTTCGGACATTTGACTTCCGGCGCCAAGTTGTTGCGTCCAGTTGCTGCGCCCAGTCACTGATCCCGAGCTCCAGTGGCGCATGCCGTAGCCGCCATTTCAAGGCTCTAGCCCGCCTCCACCGCCGACGAGCCGAGCATCTTTGGGTGAGTCGTAAATATTTGCAGCTAATAGCTCGATCGCTTAGTATGAGAGAAGGTACAATAGGATGACATCAGCTGACTATAAGAGATAAAATACTATATTTTGGCTGAGTTGGAAGAGAGAGAAGAGGAGAGGGAAGAAGAGATGGATGTAAGTTAAGAGCCAGCTACAACACGTGCTCCTAGGCACTTTATGGGAGTGACAAGTGGGCCATATATTAATAAAATAGTACATGTTTATAGTTAGATATTATACTTATTGGCTATAGCGATGACTATAGATGACATGGCGGTAACTTATAGCCAACAATGAGCTATACTATTAAACTTGCTCTGATGGACCAACGAGATTGCTCGAAGGCCAGTGACGACACCCAGATCTTGACGTTTTGCTTCAACTATTCACTCTCCTCTCTCCTCCTACTAGTACTACCTCGCTCCTCCTTCGCAGAAACTATTTTCTTCCATTGCTCCTCCCTTTCTTCTCTACTTCTTCATCCAGCGATGTCACAAAATATCTTGTCTCGTTGGAAGAATAGCAAGATGGCAGTGGGTAGAGTCATGGAGAAATCCTGCTGGCAGGGTGACCTGCAGGCTCGGACCGAGAAAGGAGACCAGCCATGGGGCGAGGGCTCGTCTTCGCGCATGTATCCAAAGAGTGGGGCATGTTCGTCTGCAGTAACAAATTTCACAGGCCAGCGCACCACGGTTCCTAAGTTTCCTGAAATTGCCGTGTTTCAAAATGTTGGGACGCCAACTACCGAGAGGGGCCATTTCGATACAAACTCATCTCACCCCTGCCAAATTCAAACATTCCTTGAAACTTCCCCGTGAAGTAGACGATCGGGACCCTCATGTCGGTCATTTGTCTGTGACACGAGCGCCAAAACGACAACCTCTTAGGCAAATCGAGGAACTAAGTGGATTGGACGCGTTGACCAATTTCACAAATCCATTCCCACCTTTCCCCTAGCACCGACGGCGTCGGAATCCACCCTCCAGGCAGGATGATCCCTTCAGGCATTTTACTTCCGGCGCCAAGTTGTTGCGCCCAGTCGCTGATCCCGAGATCCAATGGCGCATGTCGTAGCCGCCGTTGCGAGGCTCTAGCCCGCCTCCACCACTGACGAGCCGAGCAGCTAGGAGGATGGCAGATCCTACTACCAAGTAAGAAGAAATTCTGGCTACAAGCGGGTGAGCTACCCTTCTCTTTGCTATTCGTACTAATTATAACTGCTAGCTGGCTACTGAACCCCAAATTGTTTGTTAGCCCAACGCTAACAAACATATTTTTTCCACAGTTTTCTGTCAAGCGGGATCTCCACGGACCCCCCCCCCTTACCTGGTTACGGTAGTCCCCTACAAGTACGACTCTAAGGGCAAGTGGTATGGACACCATTGTATCACGATGGAAGAAGCGCCTGCGCAGATCTGCACTATATCGGGTATGGTTGCTGCTCTGCGTAATCATGATGAATTATGGCTGAAGAAGACTACAAATTTTAGCTTCATGGATAAACGTGGCATCATGGTTCCTCTAACGTGTGATAATCAGCTAATTGGGTTGATGAAAAGGTATGCTTAGGCTTGCATGTTTGAGCTAAAATGTGATGTACTAGATGTGGAAGCTTCTGCAACTAGGAGTCGCCCTTCTATTCTTGGACAGGGTGGGTGCTGGAACCCAATTAGCTCCTGGTAAGCAAAGGTCTCTTGGGGTTCGCATGTTTGTGCTGAATTGTAATTTTTGTTTTATTTACTCTCTAGATATTGGGCGGTTATGCAACAGTCGTGTTTCTTTGACAGGAAGCGCCGCAAGGTTAGAAACATGACTGTTGGTTCAGTCATTTTGCTGCCCGAAGAAATTGAAAACGAGTGGAAAGATGATGCTGCACACGATTCTGGTGCCCATTGTCCCGGCGATGCAGAGTACGTGAAGCTAAGAAAATTGGCACCGAGGAAGAGGAAGAAGCCAGGAAATGAAGAAGCCAGTGGACATGAAGGCTTGGCACCTAGGCTGCGAAAGAAGGCTGCTCGCAATGAAGATGCATAGTAATGTGTTGAACCTGAACCTATATATGTAATTCTGTTAAATTCTGGAGCTCTGTGTGTGCCATGTTGCTGGGTGAAACAATCTACCCATGTTCTCTGAGTAAAATGTACCGTGACTTAGGGTTTGGAAACGCCCGAGTCAGTAGTTGAATCCGAAATTGTGATTGTGCCACTACTATGTGAAAACACGCAGCACCGGTTCCATGATTGCTGAGGGGTAGGAGGTCTCCAAATATGACTGAATGTAAGTGGCACAGAAATAAATTATTTAAGCTACCACACTCGACGAAGCAGCAACTTATTTTAGATGCTGCACAACGACGTGGCAACATAAACAAATTGTTCTCACCGAAAATGCCCATATGAGGAGGAAATCGATACCACTTTTCTGGCCTAATCTTGAGCCCGTCTATCTCACCGCCTCTCTACTCCTGCATCCCCTGCATCTGGCGAAGCTCCCGGATCTCCAGTAACGGGGTGTACGTGTTTCCACTTTATAAATTGTGGTTGTGGCATTTTCATGCAGAACAATCCACGTAGATTCCGTTTAAACAAACCACCAATGTCATAATACACTAGTATAAAAGGGGTCTTTGGTCCACGATCACATTCCCAATCCGGGACAGAGATCTAAATCGAGTCAGAAATTGGTCTAAATCACAAATTCTTCCACAAATTAATCGAGACAGAGATCTAAACCGAGGCATTTCTTTAATTCAACCACAAATTCTTCTAAACAAAGGTGCGATTTCACATCCTACATTAATTCAACCACTATTCAACAATTTCACTTCCACTGCCACTGTCCTCCGAGCCGCCGGCTTCTTCGTCGTCGTCGAACGGAACCTCCATGATTTCTACATTGTTCGCGAGACGGAGCACCTCTTCGCGGCGAGCGGCGGCGATGACGGTGTACTTGGTCCATCCAGGGACGGACCAGAACCTCTCCCGCCCTTCTCGGTTGCGGAGATCCCGCTGCACCACGCGCCCGTCAACGATGTTGTTGCCAATCTTGGCCTTCCGCTCCTTCTTGAACAGCGCCGGCGAGTACAGGCTGGCCGCCGCGTACTGGGGCAGTGCCCTCTTCCACGTGGGCATCTGGTGGCGGCGGGGCTACCGGGCTGCGGTACCAAATTTCATGGGCGAGTGCACCGCGGTACCTAAGTTGCCTGAAATTGCCGCGTTTCAAAATGTTGGGCCGCCAACTACCGAGAGGGGCCATTTCGATGCAAACTCATCTCACCCCTACCAAATCCAAACATGTCGTGAAACTGCCCCGTGAAGTAGACGGTCGGGACCCTCATGTCAGTAATATTTCCGTGACGCGAGTGCCAACGCGGCAACCACGTAGGCGAAACGAGAGACTAAAGGAGCATGGTGCATTGACCAAATTCACAAATCCACTCCCTCCCTCCTTTCACATGAACCCTAGCACTAGCAACGTTGAAATCCCCTCTCCAACCAGAATGATCTCTTCAGGCATTTGACTTCCAGTGCCAAGTTTCTGCGCCTACTCGCTGCTACCGAGCTCTAATGTCAAATGCCATGCCAGCCGTTGTGACGATCTAGCCCGCCTCTACCGCCGACGAGCTGGAGCAGCGCGAAGGATGGCAGATCTATTTGCCGAGGAAGAAGTAGCTGCTGGCTAATTTGCGGGTGAACACGCCACTGAGGTCAGGCTATTCCACACGAAGGAGAACACGCCCAATAGTAGCAGCAAAAGGGATATTCGAACAAGAACATGCCGCAGACGCAGGCAATAATGCTAGCACCCTGGAGTCAATACCCGTGATAGGCAGTAAGGAGATCACACCCAAGAGCGGCAAAAACCTAGTTCAATGGTCACCAGCCCTACTGATACCATCAGGAAAGATTACATCAGGAAGGAGGATGTACACATGAAGAGCAAGAGGGTTCTATACACTTAAGATGAAATTGATTATGACTGTTCTTTGTCCACTGAAGTACCTGGGATGCGTCCAAACGTAAGACCACCCCATCTGGTTGTAGCAGAACCAACCGAGTGTCTTGTAGAAAACAGAGTTGCTGGTGACGTGGATTGGGGCAATGTTCCGGTCCATCCGGGTGGAGACGATGGTGCAGCCCCACCCATGGGAGTCAATATGATGTGTGCAGTACTAGGCATTAGAGACGATGGCGAGGATTTTCAATCAGATGAAGAAGAAGGCACTATAGAGGATCAAGAATCTGGTGATGATTAAATAGACGAGGAACTTAATGATGAGGCTAGTATTCCAGTTCGATGATTTGGGTGTTGAAGTATAAGAAATGAAACATGACCACGAGTATCCTATAATTTTGGTCGACACCGAGTTCAGGAGCATGCATGAGTTCAGGATGTCGTTTTGGCATTTTTGTATCAAGGGGGAGTTTGACAGTTTATCGACTGAAGAACACTGCCCAAAGGTATGAGGCCGTTTGCAAGTTAACAGTCGATGAATGGACGGGCCGAGGTACATTGTCCATGGAGGATCACAGCAAGAGCCTTACCTGCGTCGAATGCAATTAGGGTACTTGGGCAATGAATGCAGCAAACCATTAGAACTCTCTCTCTCTCTTTGCACTCTATAACTACAATTGATGTGCGATATCTTTCTGGCAACTAGTCCGACTCCTGCTTATCTTTTAAATGAATATGTGTTGCAGGTGAACAAAATGGGCCCTCCACACATGTTTTCGACAGGCAGCAAACTGAAATCCTCAATGGCTGATATGGAGTGGGTGTCTATGTAATCTATGTCCATACTAAAGTATAACCCTAAGGAGACCACGAAGAATATTCATACTAACCTCGGTTCTAAATACAACATTGTCTTTCCGTATTACACGGTTTGGAAAGGTAAAGAGAAAGCTCTAGGGGTCTTACACGGGGATTGGACCAATAGCTTCAGGATGTTGTACAACTTCAAGGCGGAGGTAAAACTAGTTGTCCAGGGAGTGTTGTGGAGATTGACACCGAATCAGAAGGTGGTAAAATATATTTCAAACGATTTTTCATGGCGCTTAAACCTTGCATCCAGGGATTCAAGGATGGTTGTAGGCCGTATCTGAGTGTAGACAACACTGTCCTAACTGGCAAATGGAAAGGCTTCCTGCCATCTGCCACAACACTTGATGGTCACAACTAGATGTTCCTAGTGGCATTTGGGCTGTTTGAAACAGAAACGGAGGAAAACTAGGTCTAGTTTATGAGGCAGCTCAGGAGATCAATAGGCCACATGGATCAATTGGCTATATCCGCGGATGCATGCAAAGGGCTGACGAATGCAATGAAGGAGGTGTTCCCACGAGCTGAAGGTAGAGAATGCCATGCCCATATGATGCTCAACTTGTACTCACACTACGTAGGCAGCGAATTTCGTTACATGTTTCCTGCTGCTAGAGTTTACAAACCTAGTAGCAGCGAATATTTCATGAGCAAAATTTTTGCGGAAGCCCGTGAACTTCTAGAGTACTTAGCCATCCATCATTCGCAGCTATGGAAGAGGAGTCAATTCAACCCTGACATCAAAGTTGATTACATAAACAACAACCTTGCAGAATGCCTGAATAACTGGGTGAAGGACATAAAAGTTCGTCATGTTCATATCTTGATGGACAACATACGTGGTATGACCATGAAGTTGTTAAATATAAGGAGAGAGATCGGTAGGAGACTTAGAGGACATATGCTACCGCTAGTTGTACAGCAACTACACAAGAGAAGCCGATGACTTGCTCATCTTAAGGTTCTCCTGTCAACCAGCAGAAGTTGTGAGGTGCTCGATATGTCCAAGAGTGGCAAAAGGGATGTTGTGAACATCTAGCTGCGAGAATGCACCTGCTTAGAGTGGCAGCATACCAGGAAACCTTGCAACCATGCCTTGGCCTTCTTGGTGAAGAAAAGAACTGTACCACATTTGGATCAGTATTTGTCAGACTACTACTCTATGGAAAAGTTCAGAGCTGCGTACGCTGGATCTGTCGAGCCATGTTCAAACCCATCTCAGTGGCCTCAAGTCCAACTATCTTTCGAGCTTTGCCAGCCAATTACAAAAAGGGGCAGAGGAAGACCTCAAGTTAATAGGTTTAAGAATTTTCTTGACAAGAAGGGTTCGGCTTTCTGTGCTACAAAGAAGGGCAAAAACATATGCAAGACCTTCCATCTTATAGGCCATAGAGCACCTGACTGTCCCCTAAATGCTCCCAAACCTAGGTATGAGATGATACATTCACACACAAAAATTGTTTATAGTCTGTATATAAGGTAGTAATCCATGTGCAATTTTTTTACAAGAAGCGCAAGGTAAGAAACAAGACAGCCGACTCAGTGATTTTGCTGCGGGAACAAAACCAAAACGAGTGGAGTGATGCTGCCGGACAAGATTCTGGTGCTGATTGGCCTGACTTCCCTCGACCCGGATATGCAGGGTACGTGAAGGTAAAAAAATTGGCACCCAGGAAGAGGAAGAAGGCAGGAGATGAAGAAGCTAGTGGACATGAAGGAAAGAGGAAGAAAGTTGGCACCCATGCAGAGAAAGAAGGCTAGCAGTGTAGAAGCCTAATGATGTATTCAACTTGAACCTATATATGTAGTTCGGTTAAACTCTGGAGCTGTGTGCGTGGAACTTGTCAGGCAAAACAATCTGCCTCCCGTACTCGGAGTAAAATGTATCGCGACTTTAGGAGTGTATACGACCAAGGCCACTAGTTGAATCCAAAATTGTGACTATGCCACTACTATCTGAACAATCGTGATAGCTGAGCGGTTAAGGGGTCTCCAAAATCGATGGGTGTTAGTGGCACAGACATGAATTATTTATAGGCGCTTAATAAATCCCTGATATTGGCATTACACTTATGATAAGTTTCTGGGCTGAAAAACAATTTCTTAAGCTAGCTGCTACACTCCACGAAGCAGCACCTTATTTCAGCTGCTAGACAACGACATGGCAAGATAAACTGCAAATGCAACAGATAATGCCCAGATAATGAGGAAATTGTTTCCACTATCTGGCCTATTCTTGAGCCTGTCTATCTCACCACCTCCCTTCCCCTGCCTCCCCTGCACCTGGCGAAGCTCCCGGATCTCTCGTTCCATCGCACGAATCTCCTCTTTCTTGTCCCACATAGCATCACGGAGATCCTGAACAAGCTCTCTGTGAAAACCTGTCAGTGGCTTTTCGATCCACACAACCTTGTCACAGCCAGTCCCCCTCCCTTCCTGCGTAGTAGAGCGAATGAAAAAAAAGAATTACATTACGCTTTCCGGATCCGGGTTACCACTGTACCTACAGTAGGAACTTACCGCTCTGATGTTGTAGTTTCTGAATTTTCCTGCAGTATTTTCGTCGGTCCACGAAATCCATCTCAACATCTTCTCACCGCATAAACACAGCATATCACGGTAGTAATCGTAGGGCGCCCTCCGGTACCTGATAAGGGCACCCGCCTGGCGGCGTTAGGCCGACCTTGATTCCGCCCGAGACGAATTGCACGAGCTGCGAGCCATGAGCGAGGGGAGCGAGGGCAGAGGAAAGAGGAGCCTTTGGATGTCAGGGTAGTGGTGAAGCGTGATTTATCCCTACTTAATAACTCGGGCAGAATCCTACCGTCCACATTCGGCTGACAGGTGGGGGACCTTGCGTGTGGACTTGTCAACCAAACCTCGCACCTTCGTGGTTCAAAAGCCCTCTTGCGCGCATTGGACGAATTTTTTTGGCACCTTGCCCGCGTACATATCATTGGGAGGCCTTACTAAGGAACCAGATACGCCTGGACCACAATCTTACTCCCTCCTAGGAATTTGTCATGGCTCACGCTGGTAGATCCATCCGCTCCACTGCTTCCGGTAGGGCTCGCCGCGACGGATCCACCCCAATATCCTAACGTCGCAGTATCAAATAGCCATGGTTTCTTGAGAGGAGCGATGACGCTATGTATCCGAGATCGGCCCCTCCTACCTGTAGAAGGACCGATGCAGTGTCGAGCTCGAGCAGGAGCCACCAGGAGCGACGGCGCTCAGTCCATGCCAACCCCATCACCTTCGTCATTAGTCGATTCCGATGTGGAGGACGACGGGGACGAAGTTGTGCAGAACGCCATTGTTGCCTCCTTGGCGAAGCGCAAGCCACGCGCGGGAGTGGATGTCGCTGGGAAGGGCACGGCGGTGTCACCAATCGAGGTGGACTCCGATGACAACAATGTGATGTGGGTCTAGATGTTGTTTAGGATGGTTGCAATTTTCGTTGTGTTTAGTGCGAGTACAATTATTGTTCTGGGTTTGTCGAGCTATATTGAGAAATATGTGCAATAGCAGCGTGTGAGTGCTTCCACTTTAGAAATTGTGTCTGTGCCATTTGCATGTTGCATTATCAACGTAGATTACATGTAAACAATCCAATGAAAATCAGATTACAACCATCAGACGGGAGTGGCAGGATGGAAGAGAAGTTGGGATAGTGGCTTCAAGGGGAAGGAAGAGAAGGGGGGCATGACACTGGCAGGTGGGCCCTCGGAACACGTGACACTGACATGCGGGTGCGGGAGCACACGGTATTGCCGGTCTGTCCAGAGCAAGAAGACTTTGCAACGTGACAACAGCAAGCTGATTGGACCAATATAATAACTCGTCGAATTATTAAGGAGTACTAAAAACTACAACTCGGGTACATTCGCACAACACATATGCTCTACACACCTGAGAAGCATCGCTTAAGTCTAACAGTAACGATAGCACAAGTACTACATTTCCCTGTCGGTCTTCTCGATACAAATGTAGAAATGCATCTGCCTGTTCGGTCTAGCACCAACAAGGTACTGAGATGGCACACATAGGATCGACCTTAGGTCCACATACTCCACCTCCCGTGGCGTCGGGCAGCTCGGCGCCTCGGCTAGCACAAGAATGCTATCGGACGAGAACGGCTAGGAGTTCGCCCATATGCGCATCGTGTATACGGGCCAGTGGCACGATAACGACCTAACGCATACGGCACACACGATGGTGGGCCCGGCTCTGGTTACCGGAACACCGGCGGTGATGGTCAGGACGAAAACAGAGCCGTCCCCCTGGAAAATTAGTTGGTGGTGTGCCGAGTCAGTGAACGGCACCTGCTCTTGGAGAAGTTGGGCTTGCTCATACGAGATCCTAATCACTTCGATCAAGTGCTCCTTTGCAAGGTGGACGACGAGCTCTGCCGGCGGGCCGGTGTAGTTGCAGCCCGGCTCCGTGCGGGCACGCGAGCTCGTGGAGCGGGAGCTCGTGGTAGGAGTAACGACGAAAGCATCCTGGGTGGGAGCACACGAGCGGGAACTTCGCTGCGAAGTTGCGCGCGAGGATCTCCAGATTCTTGGGCTGCACCATCTGCCACATCCGAAGTTCGTCTAGAAATCGGAAAAAAGATTAGCAGTTAGATTGGCGAATAGTAGGTGATACATTACAAATGTATCCATAATTTTTGATGTTCCATGCTTGGTTGTATCTACTTTCTTGTGTTTTGTCCACACTTTGGAGTACTTTTCATATTATTTCTTCGACTAACCTATTAACAAGAGCCATAGTGCCAGTTGCATGTTTTCTGCCTTTTTTGGTTCTAGGAAGTGAGAAAATGAATATTCTCAGAATTGGACGGGACAAAAGCCAAAGTCAATATTTCACCGAGGGGAACATGGAGCAAGAAGACAAGGCGGAGAGGGGCTAGGGCCAGCCACACCATGGGGTGGCGTGGGTCCCCCTTGGCCGCGGCACCAGGTGGTGTGGGCCCCTCCGGCCTCCACCGACCATGCCCTTTCGCCTATATATTCCTCCCGATGTGAAAACCCTAAATCGTCAAGCCTCCAGCCACGAAAAGTTCCGCAGCGCCGCCGCCACCGATGGGGAGATTCGGGGGACAGAAAGTCTCTGTTCTGGCACCCTGCCGGTACGGGGAAGTGCCCTCGGAGCCATCTCCATCGATCTCCACCTCCATCTCCATCACCATTGCTGATTCCCATGATAAGGAGGGAGTAGTTCTCTCTCGAGGCTAAGGGTTCTACCAGTAGCTATGTGTTCATCTCTCTATCTATGCATGATCATATTGTGTTCATCAGCTTTGTAATCAATTAGATCTACCTTGCTACTCAAGTGCTTTAAAAGATCTCTGCTCTCCCCATGTGTGTGAAAGTGACGGCGTGCACACCATGGTGGCACTTAGGCTAGAGATTTCAAATACTTGTTATGAGTTATATTTGGAGTTGGATGTCTTTATGAAATTGTGGTGTTTGTTGGAACCATCTAGTGCTCAAGGTGATAGTGTGGGGTTTTCTAGATGGGAAAGGCTTACTTTGAGGTGTGCTATTATAGCCCTACCATGGATTAGAGTGTCCAACCGGAGAGTAGTTAAGAGTAGTATCATGAAGATAATATATTTATATGAGAGTGTTCACTAGTGAAAGTATGATCCCTAGGCCTTGTTTCTAAGCATTGAAACACCGCTTGCTACTAGGTCTGTTACATGTTTGCTTGCTTCCATCTTTATTTCAGTTTGCCTTTAGTCTCTTCCACGCCATCAAGCTATTTTCTAGCACTGTTACCACTTATAATTATCAATACCACTTGTATTTCACTATCTTTTCGCCGAACTAGTGCACCTATACACCTGACAAGTGTATTGGGTGTGTTGGGGACACAAGATACTTCTTGTATCTTGATTACAGGGTTGCTTGGGAGGGAATACCTTTGACCACTTCCCCCCTGAGTTCGATAAACCTTGGGTGATCCACTTAAGGGAAAACTTGTTGCTGTTCTACAAACCTCTGCACTTGGAGGCCCAACAACTGTCTACGAGAATAGAAGTGCGTAGACATCAGTAGGAATATGTAGGATAAGTTCAAAAGCTTGTAAAATGATTTCCTAGCATGTAGGTAGCGACCCGAGAATTGGCAGATGTCATCGGCTTGCGGCTACGGCAGGAAGGGAGTGAAGAGGGGAGACTGGCTTTGAGGGGAAGGAAGAGAAGTACGGGGAGGAAGAGAAGTAATGGGGACGTGACACTGGGATATGGCCCACTAAACTCGTGAGTCGTGACACTCGCAACAGGGGAGCGCCCGGTGTTGCCAGTTTGTCCAGAGCAAGCGTGGCCAATAATGCCGAAGAATAGCCTATTCGAGGATCGCTCTCACGAAGACCATCCCAATCGTCCAAGCACCCCGATCAAACGGTATGTAACAATCATCAAGCAGAACAACTGTGTTATGGCGTGCCTTCTATAAGACTCGGTCTAACGGTGTATTCATTGGGGGGCTAAGGTTAGGGCTCTCCTAAGGTTAGGATGCATATGTGGTTTATGAAAAGAACACACATCCAATGACACTGGTGGATCCTTATCTAGTTTGTGAGAAGAACACACATGCAATCACACTGGGTGGATCCATATGTGGTTTATGAAAGGAACACACATGTAATGACCACTGATTGATCCATGTGTGGTTCATGTCAGGAACACACATGCAATGCCATTGGTTTATCCATGTGTGGTTCATGACAGGAGCACATATGCAATGACTCTAGTTGATCCATGTGTGGTTTATGACAGGAACACACATGCAATGACTCTAGTGGATCCATATGTGGTATGTGGAAAGAACACGCATGCAATGACCACTAGTTGATCCATATGTGGTTTATGGAAAGAACACACATGCACTGACTCTGGTGGATCCATGTGTGGTTTGAGAAAAGAACACACATGCAATGCCATTGGGTGATCCATATGTGGTTTGTGAAAAGAACACACATGAAATGCCATTGGTTAATCCATGTGTGGTTCATGACAGGAACACACATGCAATGACATTGGTTGATCCAAATGTGGTTTGTGGAAAGAACAAACATGCAATGACACTGGTTGTTCCATGTGCTGTTTCAGGAAAGAACACACATTCAATGCCATTGGTTGATCCATATATGGTTTGTGAAAACAACACACATGTAGTGAACACTGGTGGATCCACATGTGATTTGTGAAAAGAACACATATGCAATGCCACTGGTTGATCCATATGTGCTTTGTGGAAAGAACACACATGCAATGCCACTGGTTATTGCATGTGTGGTTTGTGGAAAGAACACAGATGCAATGTCATTGGTTGATCCATATGTGGTTTGTGGAAAGAGCCAATCCTGTGGGCCTATTCGTCTGCGGTACCAAAGTTCGCAGGCCAGCGCATGGTGGTAACTCTGTTGCCTGAAATTGCCGCGTTTCGAAATGTTGAGCCACCAACTACTGAGAGGGGCCATTTCGAGGCAAACTCGTCTTACCCCTACCAAATTCAAACATTCCGTTAGACTGCCCTGTGAAGTAGACGGTCGGGACCCTCATGTCAGTCATCTATCCGTGACGCGAGCGCCAATGCGGCAACCTCTTAGGAAAATCGAGTAGCTAAGTGGATTTTATGCGTTGACCAATTTCACAAATCCATTCCCACCTTTCCCCTGGCACCGGTGGCGTCGGAATCCACCCTCCAAGCAGGACGGTCCCTTCGGACATTTGACTTCCGGCGCCAAGTTGTTGCGCCCAGTTGCTGCGCCCAGTCACTGATCCCGAGCTCCAGTGGCGCATGCCGTAGCCGCCATTGCAAGGCTCTAGCCCGCCTCCACTGCCGACGAGCCGAGCATCTTTGGGTGAGTCGTAAATATTTGCAGCTAATAGCTCGATCGCTTAGTATGAGAGAAGGTACAATAGGATGACATCAGCTGACTATAAGAGATAAAATACTATATTTTGGCTGAGTTGGAAGAGAGAGAAGAGGAGAGGGAAGAAGAGATGGATGTAAGTTAAGAGCCAGCTACAACACGTGCTCCTAGGCACTTTATGGGAGTGACAAGTGGGCCATATATTAATAAAATAGTACATGTTTATAGTTAGATATTATACTTATTGGCTATAGCGATGACTATAGATGACATGGCGGTAACTTATAGCCAACAATGAGCTATACTATTAAACTTGCTCTGATGGACCAACGAGATTGCTCGAAGGCCAGTGACGACACCCAGATCTTGACGCTTTGCTTCAACTATTCACTCTCCTCTCTCCTCCTACTAGTACTACCTCGCTCCTCCTTCGCAGAAACTATTTTCTTCCATTGCTCCTCCCTTTCTTCTCTACTTCTTCATCCAGCGATGTCACAAAATATCTTGTCTCGTTGGAAGAATAGCAAGATGGCAGTGGGTAGAGTCATGGAGAAATCCCGCTGGCAGGGTGACCTGCAGGCTCGGACCGAGAAAGGAGACCAGCCATGGGGCGAGGGCTCGTCTTCGCGCATGTATCCAAAGAGTGGGGCATGTTCGTCTGCAGTAACAAATTTCACAGGCCAGCGCACCACGGTTCCTAAGTTTCCTGAAATTGCCGTGTTTCAAAATGTTGGGCCGCCAACTACCGAGAGGGGCCATTTCGATACAAACTCATCTCACCCCTGCCAAATTCAAACATTCCTTGAAACTGCCCCGTGAAGTAGACGATCGGGACCCTCATGTCGGTCATTTGTCTGTGACACGAGCGCCAACACGACAACCTCTTAGGCAAATCGAGGAACTAAGTGGATTGGACGCGTTGACCAATTTCACAAATCCATTCCCACCTTTCCCCTAGCACCGACGGCGTCGGAATCCACCCTCCAGGCAGGATGATCCCTTCGGGCATTTTACTTCTGGCGCCAAGTTGTTGCGCGCAGTCGCTGATCCCGAGCTCCAATTGCGCATGTCGTAGCCGCCGTTGCGAGGCTCTAGCCCACCTCCGCCACTGACGAGCCGAGAAGCTAGGAGGATGGCAGATCCTACTACCAAGTAAGAAGAAATTCTGGCTACAAGCGGGTGAGCTACCCTTCTCTTTGCTATTCGTACTAATTTTAACTGCTAGCTGGCTACTGAACCCCAAATTGTTTGTTAGCCCAACGCTAACAAACATATTTTTTACACAGTTTTCTGTCAAGCGGGATCTCCACGGACCCCCCCCCCCTTACCTGGTTACGGTAGTCCCCTACAAGTACGACTCTAAGGGCAAGTGGTATGGACACCATTGTATCACGATGGAAGAAGAGCCTGCGCAGATCTGCACTATATCGGGTATGGTTGCTGCTCTGCCTAATCATGATGAATTATGGCTGAAGCAGACTACAAATTTTAGCTTCATGGATAAACGTGGCATCATGGTTCCTCTAACGTGTGACAATCAGCTAATTGGGTTGATGAAAAGGTATGCTTCGGCTTGCATGTTTGAGCTAAAATGTGATGTACTGGATGTGGAAGCTTCTGCAACTGGGAGTCGCCCTTCTATTCTTGGACAGGGTGGTTGCCCGAACCCAATTAGCTCCTGGTAAGCAAAGGTCTCTTGGGGTTCGCATGTTTTTGCTGAATTGTAATTTTTGTTTTATTTACTCTGTAGATATTGGGCGGTTATGCAACAGTCGTGTTTCTTTGACAGGAAGCGCCGCAAGGTTAGAAACATGACTGTTGGTTCAGTCATTTTGCTGCCCGAAGAAATTGAAAACGAGTGGAAAGATGATGCTGGACACGATTCTGGTGCCCATTATCCCGGCGATGCAGAGTACGTGAAGCTAAGAAAATTGGCACCGAGGAAGGGGAAGAAGGAAGGAAATGAAGAAGCCAGTGGACGTGAAGGCTTCGCACCTAGGCTGCGAAAGAAGGCTGCTCGCAATGAAGATGCATAGTAATGTGTTGAACCTGAACCTATATATGTAATTCTGTTAAATTCTGGAGCTCTGTGTGTGGCATGTTGCTGGGCGAAACAATCTACCCATGTTCTCTGAGTAAAATGTACCGTGACTTAGGGTTTGGAAACGCCCGAGTCAGTAGTTGAATCCGAAATTGGGATTGTGCCACTACTATGTGAAAACACGCAGCACCGGTTCCATGATTGCTGAGGGGTAGGAGGTCTCCAAATATGACTGAATGTAAGTGGCACAGAAATAAATTATTTAAGCTACCACACTCCACGAAGCAGCAACTTATTTTAGATGCTGCACAACGACGTGGCAACATAAACAAAATGTTCTCACCGAAAATGCCCATATGAGGAGGAAATCGATACCACTTTCTGGCCTAATCTTGAGCCCGTCTATCTCACCGCCTCTCTACTCCTGCATCCCCTGCATCTGGCGAAGCTCCCGGATCTCCAGTAACGGGGTGTACGTGTTTCCACTTTATAAATTGTGGTTGTGGCATTTTCATGCGGAACAATCCACGTAGATTCCGTTTAAACAAACCACCAATGTCAGAATACACTAGTATAAAAGGGGTCTTTGGTCCACGATCACATTCCCAATCCGGGACAGAGATCTAAATCGAGTCAGAAATTGGTCTAAATCACAAATTCTTCCACAAATTAATCGAGACAGAGATCTAAACCGAGGCATTTCTTTAATTCAACCACAAATTCTTCTAAACAAAGGTGCGATTTCACATCCTACATTAATTCAACCACTATTCAACAATTTCACTTCCACTGCCACTGTCCTCCGAGCCGCCGGCTTCTTCGTCGTCGTCGAACGGAACCTCCATGATTTCTACATTGTTCGCGAGATGGAGCACCTCTTCGCGGCGAGCGGCGGCGATGACGGTGTACTTGGTCCATCCAGGGACGGACCAGAACCTCTCCCGCCCTTCTCGGTTGCGGAGATCCCGCTGCACCACGCGCCCGTCAACGATGTTGTTGCCAATCTTGGCCTTCCGCTCCTTCTTGAACAGCGCCGGCGAGTACAGGCTGGCCGCCGCGTACTGGGGCAGTGCCCTCTTCCACGTGGGCATCTGGTGGCGGCGGGGCTACCGGGCTGCGGTACCAAATTTCATGGGCGAGTGCACCGCGGTACCTAAGTTGCCTGAAATTGCCGCGTTTCAAAATGTTGGGCCGCCAACTACCGAGAGGGGCCATTTCGATGCAAACTCATCTCACCCCTACCAAATCCAAACATGTCGTGAAACTGCCCCGTGAAGTAGACGGTCGGGACCCTCATGTCAGTAATATTTCCGTGACGCGAGTGCCAACGCGGCAACCACGTAGGCGAAACGAGAGACTAAAGGAGCATGGTGCATTGACCAAATTCACAAATCCACTCCCTCCCTCCTTTCGCATGAACCCTAGCACTAGCGACGTTGAAATCCCCTCTCCAACCAGAATGATCTCTTCAGGCATTTGACTTCCAGTGCCAAGTTTCTGCGCCTACTCGCTGCTACCGAGCTCTAATGTCAAATGCCATGCCAGCCGTTGTGACGATCTAGCCCGCCTCTACCGCCGACGAGCTGAGCAGCGCGAAGGATGGCAGATCTATTTGCCGAGGAAGAAGTACTTCTGGCTAATTGCGGGTGAGCTACTCTTCTCTTTGCTATTCACACAACCTATAACTTCTAGCTGTCTATTGGCATTACAGAGATATATCGAACATTGAATTGTTTGCTAGCACGACGCTGACAAACAATTCTTATCTTTTGTCTCCAATTTTCTATATCCTAGGATCTCCGCTGAACCCAAATACATGGTTCTGGTCACCATCTACGGCTACCTCATTAAATTATCACATGGGAAGAGCACGTGGAAACAAGCTTAGAATCTTAAGATGGAAGTAACGCCTGTGTAGTTATGCACTATCCCTGGTTTCGTTGCTGCTAGTGCGTGAACTTGCTGAAATGAGGCCAGAGCATACTACACGGTTTAGCATCATTGATGAACGAGGCCTCAAGGTTCCTATAGCATGTGACAGTCAGCTAATTGGGTTGATGAAACAGCATGTTGGGCTTCGCGTGGTTATGCTGGTGTGTAACATACTGGATGAGGAAGCTCCTTCTACTAGGAGTCGCCCAGCTATTATTGGACAGGGAGATCTAACTCGAACCCCTGCTGTTGTTGAGAAAAATGTGGTTCCTCGACCGTGACATGCTTATGTCAGGCAACCTCCTCGTAGGAGTCCCCGTATTGCTGTTGTGGAAAACTCTGCTCTGGAATCTGCTGGTACTGGTCATCCCCGTCCCGGTGCCCGTGTTGCTACGACTGCTGCTCACCCAATCCATGTCGCTGTTGAGCAAACTAAGGCTTCTGGAGGCTGCCCCGCTGTTGTTGCCAGGACCGCCACCTTGTGTGCTGCTCCTCCTCGAAACCGTCCTCAAGTTGTGCGAACCCGTGCTCTAGAATCTGCTGGTACTGGTCGTCCTCGTGTTGTTGTTGATCTGGACACTGTTGACCCAATCCTTGCCGCTGTTGAGCAAACTAAGGCTTCCGGAGGCTGCCCCACTGTTGTTGCAAAGACTGATGCCTTGTGTCCTCCTCGAACCCGTGCTCGGGTTCAGCGAGCTACAGGTCTGGAGCCAGCTCATGGTCTAGACTCTGCTAGCACTCGAAACACTTCTGTTGTGGGAACTGCTCCTGATCGTTGATGTGTCATGGCAACAGCTGATCCTATTGTGGCTGCCGTTAGAAGGGGCCCTGCCTGTCCACCATGTAATGTAGCTCCTGCTGCTAAAGGCCCTTGCCTTTCTCCTGGTCCTGGTACTTCCACCGAGGTTGATCCAGCTAACGATGACGCTGGTGATGGCGGCGGTGGCATTGGGGTTGGGTCTGATGGTGCTGCTCCATCTCTCGAACCTCTTGGAGGTTTCTATCATGAAGAACCTGATGATGGCAAATTAATCATTCATATCGGTGTCGTGGATTATACTGCAAAATTAGATGATGGCACAGAAAAATTCTATGACGAGTTTGATGTAATCCTTGGCAGATATGATCCTGAAGTGGTAGAGTTATCTGACCTGATGGCATCATTACGTGTGAAGGTGTTGTGGGGGTCCTCCCAGGAAGCACGTTTGTTATATTTTGGTTATAGGAGCAAAAAAGGCTATCGAAGTGAAAGATACCAGGGATTTTGTCGTACCGTTTATAAGGAAACATTATAGAGGTGAAGTGTACTTCCACTTGACAGTGCAAATGGTTGGAGAGGAATTGGAACATGACAATAGAGATGATGGACTTTTAGAAGGCATGCGTGACCTGATCCATGGCATCACTGGGGCTGGTGCGACTGTGGGTAGCTTCGAACAGAGGAGAGTCTTACAGAGGAGCGTCATAAAGAGGAGCAGGAAGAGCATCCTCAGAAAGGGCACCCCGAAGAAGAACGTCACCAAGGAGACCACGCCAGAGAAGAGGACGCCCAAGATTCGCACAAAAAAAGGCACCACGCCGCAAAGTACACCCCTGAGATCCAGTCAAAATGCCACACCAAATGTTAGCAGGAAAAATGCTAAGAGGGCTAGCACGGTGGTGAACACTCCCAGGAGTGGTAGCAAAGAGGCGAAGATGGCCAGCACGGAGGCTACCACACCTAGTGGGAGTAGAAAAAAATACTAATTTGGAGTGGAACACGCCGCTGTCAGGGAATAATGCCAGCACGAAGGAGAACACGCCCAATAGTAGCTGCAAAAGGGCTAATTTGGAGGGGAACACGCCGCTGAGGTCAGGCAATAATTCCAGCACGAAGGAGAACACGCCCAATAGTAGCAGCAAAAGGGATAATTCGAAGAAGAACATGCCGCAGAGGTCAGGCAATAATGCTAGCACCCTGGAGTCAATACCCGTGAGGGGAGGCAGTAAGGAGATCACACCCAAGAGCGGCAGCGAAAAGCCTAGTTCAATGGGGAATGGAACGCGGATGTCAAGCCCTACTGATACCATCAGGAAATATTACATCAGGAAGGAGGATGTACACATGAAGAGCAAGAGGGTTCTATACACTTAAGATGAAATTGATTATGACTGTTCTTTGTCCACTGAAGTACCTGGGATGCGTCCAAACGTAATACCACCCCATCTGGTTGTAGCAGAACCAACCGAGTGTCTTGTAGAAAACAGAGTTGCTGGTGACGTGGATTGGGGCAATGTTCCGGTCCATCCGGGTGGAGACGATGGTGCAGCCCCACCCATGGGAGTCAATATGATGTGTGCAGTACTAGGCATTAGAGACGATGGCGAGGATTTTCAATCAGATGAAGAAGAAGGCACTGTAGAGGATCAAGAATCTGGTGATGATTAAATAGACGAGGAACTTAATGATGAGGCTAGTATTCCAGTCGATGATCTGGGTGTTGAAGTATAAGAAATGAAACATGACCACGAGTATCCTATAATTTTGGTCGACACCGAGTTCAGGAGCATGCATGAGTTCAGGATGTCGTTTTGGCATTTTTGTATCAAGGGGGAGTTTGACGTTTATCGACTGAAGAACACTGCCCAAAGGTATGAGGCCGTTTGCAAGTTAACGTGGATGAATGGACGGGCCGAGGTACATTGTCCATGGAGGATCACATCAAGAGCCTTACCTGCGTCGAATGCAATTAGGGTACTGGGGCAATGAATGCAGCAAACCATTAGAACTCTCTCTCTCTCTCTTTGCACTCTATATCTACAATTGATGTGCGATATCTTTCTGGCAACTAGTCGACTCCGCTTATCTTTTAAATGAATATGTGTTGCAGGTGAACAAAATGGGCCCTCCACACATGTTTTCGACAGGCAGCAAACTGAAATCCTCAATGGCTGATATGGCGTGGGTGGCTATGTAATCTATGTCCATACTAAAGGATAACCCTAAGGAGACCACGAAGAATATTCAGACTAGCCTCGGTTCTAAATACAACATTGTCTTTCCGTATTACACGGTTTGGAAAGGTAAAGATAAAGCTCTAGGGGTCTTACACGGGGATTGGACCAATAGCTTCAGAATGTTGTACAACTTCAAGGCGGAGGTAAAACTAGTTGTCCAGGGAGTGTTGTGGAGATTGACACCGAATCAGAAGGTGGTAAAATATATTTCAAACGATTTTTCATGGCGCTTAAACCTTGCATCCAGGGATTCAAGGATGGTTGTAGGCCGTATCTGAGTGTAGACAACACTGTCCTAACTGGCAAATGGAAAGGCTTCCTGCCATCTGCCACAACACTTGATGGTCACAACTAGATGTTCCTAGTGGCATTTGGGCTGTTTGAAACAGAAACGGAGGAAAACTAGGTCTGGTTTATGAGGCAGCTCAGGAGATCAATAGGCCACATGGATCCATTGGCTATATCCGCGGATGCATGCAAAGGGCTGACGAATGCAATGAAGGAGGTGTTCCCACGAGCTGAAGGTAGAGAATGCCATGCCCATATGATGCTCAACTTGTACTCACACTACGTAGGCAGCGAATTTCGTTACATGTTTCCTGCTGCTAGAGTTTACAAACCTAGTAGCAGCGAATATTTCATGAGCAAATTTTTGCGGAAGCCCCTGAACTTCTAGAGTACTTAGCCATCCATCATTCGCAGCTATGGAAGAGGAGTCAATTCAACCCTGACATCAAAGTTGATTACATAAACAACAACCTTGCAGAATGCCTGAATAACTGGGTGAAGGACATAAAAGTTCGTCATGTTCATATCTTGATGGACAACATACGTGGTATGACCATGAAGTTGTTAAATATAAGGAGAGAGATCGGTAGGAGACTTAGAGGACATATGCTACCGCCAGTTGTACAGCAACTACACAAGAGAAGCCGATGACTTGCTCATCTTAAGGTTCTCCTGTCAACCAGCAGAAGTTGTGAGGTGCTCGATATGTCCAAGAGTGGCAAAAGGGATGTTGTGAACATCTAGCTGCGAGAATGCACCTGCTTAGAGTGGCAGCATACCAGGAAACCTTGCAACCACGCCTTGGCCTTCTTGGTGAAGAAAAGAACTGTACCACATTTGGATCAGTATTTGTCAGACTACTACTCTATGGAAAAGTTCAGAGCTGCGTACGCTGGATCTGTCGAGCCATGTACAAACCCATCTCAGTGGCCTCAAGTCCAACTATCTTTCGAGCTTTGCCAGCCAATTACAAAAAGGGGCAGAGGAAGACCTCAAGTTAATAGGTTTAAGAATTTTCTTGACAAGAAGGGTTCGGCTTTCTGTGCTACAAAGAAGGGCAAAAACATATGCAAGACCTTCCATCTTATAGGCCATAGAGCACCTGACTGTCCCCTAAATGCTCCCAAACCTAGGTATGAGATGATACATTCACACACAAAAATTGTTTATAGTCTGTATATAAGGTAGTAATCCATGTGCAATTTTTTTACAGGAAGCGCAAGGTAAGAAACAAGACAGCCGACTCAGTGATTTTGCTGCGGGAACAAAACCAAAACGAGTGGAGTGATGCTGCCGGACAAGATTCTGGTGCTGATTGGCCTGACTTCCCTCGACCCGGATATGCAGGGTACGTGAAGGTAAAAAAATTGGCACCCAGGAAGAGGAAGAAGGCAGGAGATGAAGAAGCTAGTGGACATGAAGGAAAGAGGAAGAAAGTTGGCACCCATGCAGAGAAAGAAGGCTAGCAGTGTAGAAGCCTAATGATGTATTCAACTTGAACCTATATATGTAGTTCGGTTAAACTCTGGAGCTGTGTGCGTGGAACTTGTCAGGCAAAACAATCTGCCTCCCGTACTCGGAGTAAAATGTATCGCGACTTTAGGAGTGGATACGACCAAGGCCACTAGTTGAATCCAAAATTGTGACTATGCCACTACTATCTGAACAATCGTGATAGCTGAGCGGTTAAGGGGTCTCCAAAATCGATGGGTGTTAGTGGCACAGACATGAATTATTTATAGGCGCTTAATAAATCCCTGATATTGGCATTACACTTATGATAAGTTTCTGGGCTGAAAAACAATTTCTTAAGCTAGCTGCTACACTCCACGAAGCAGCACCTTATTTCAGCTGCTAGACAACTGACATGGCAAGATAAACTGCAAATGCAACAGATAATGCCCAGATAATGAGGAAATTGTTTCCACTATCTGGCCTATTCTTGAGCCTGTCTATCTCACCACCTCCCTTCCCCTGCCTCCCCTGCACCTGGCGAAGCTCCCGGATCTCTCGCTCCATCGCACGAATCTCCTCTTTCTTGTCCCACATAGCATCACGGAGATCCTGAACAAGCTCTCTGTGAAAACCTGTCAGTGGCTTTTCGATCCACACAACCTTGTCACAGCCAGTCCCCCTCCCTTCCTGCGTAGTAGAGCGAATGAAAAAAAAGAATTACATTACGCTTTCCGGATCCGGGTTACCACTGTACCTACAGTAGGAACTTACCGCTCTGATGTTGTAGTTTCTGAATTTTCCTGCAGTATTTTCGTCGGTCCACGAAATCCATCTCAACATCTTCTCACCGCATAAACACAGCATATCAGGGTAGTAATCGTAGGGCGCCCTCCGGTACCTGATAAGGGCACCCGCCTGGCGGCGTTAGGCCGACCTTGATTCCGCCCAAGACGAATTGCACGAGCTGCGAGCCATGAGCGAGGGGAGCGAGGGCAGAGGAAAGAGGAGCCTTTGGATGTCAGGGTAGTGGTGAAGCGTGATTTATCCCTACTTAATAACTCGGGCAGAATCCTACCGTCCACATTCGGCTGACAGGTGGGGGACCTTGCGTGTGGACTTGTCAACCAAACCTCGCACCTTCGTGGTTCAAAAGCCCTCTTGCGCGCATTGGACGAATTTTTTTGGCACCTTGCCCGCGTACATATCATTGGGAGGCCTTACTCAGGAACCAGATACGCCTGGACCACAATCTTACTCCCTCCTAGGAACTTGTCATGGCTCACGCTGGTAGATCCATCCGCTCCACCGCTTCCGGTAGGGCTCGCCGCGGTGGATCCACCCCAATATCCTAACGTCGCAGTATCAAATAGCCATGGTTTCTTGAGAGGAGCGATGACGCTATGTATCCGAGATCGGCCCCTCCTACCTGTAGAAGGACCGATGCAGCGTCGAGCTCGAGCAGGAGCCACCAGGAGCGACGGCGCTCAGTCCACGCCAACCCCATCACCTTCGTCATTATCGATTCCGATGTGGAGGACGACGGGGACGAAGCTGTGCAGAACGCCATTGTTGCCTCCTTGGCGAAGGGCAAGCCACAGGCGGGAGTGGATGTCGCTGGGAAGGGCACGGCGGTGTCACCAATCGAGGTGGACTCCGATGACAACAATGTGATGTGGGTCTAGATGTTGTTTAGGATGGTTGCAATTTTCGTTGTGTTTAGTGCGAGTACAATTATTGTTCTGGGTTTGTCGAGCTATATTGAGAAATATGTGCAATAGCAGCGTGTGAGTGCTTCCACTTTAGAAATTGTGTCTGTGCCATTTGCATGTTGCATTATCAACGTAGATTACATGTAAACAATCCAATGAAAATCAGATTACAACCATCAGACGGGAGTGGCAGGATGGAAGAGAAGTTGGGATAGTGGCTTCAAGGGGAAGGAAGAGAAGGGGGGCATGACACTGGCAGGTGGGCCCTCGGAACACGTGACACTGACATGCGGGTGCGGGAGCACACGGTATTGCCGGTCTGTCCAGAGCAAGAAGACTTTGCAACGTGACAACAGCAAGCTGATTGGACCAATATAATAACTCGTCGAATTATTAAGGAGTACTAAAAACTACAACTCGGGTACATTCGCACAACACATATGCTCTACACACCTGAGAAGCATCGCTTAAGTCTAACAGTAACGATAGCACAAGTACTACATTTCCCTGTCGGTCTTCTCGATACAAATGTAGAAATGCATCTGCCTGTTCGGTCTAGCACCAACAAGGTACTGAGATGGCACACATAGGATCGACCTTAGGTCCACATACTCCACCTCCCGCGGCGTCGGGCAGCTCGGCGCCTCGGCTAGCACAAGAATGCTATCGGACGAGAACGGCTAGGAGTTCGCCCATATGCGCATCGTGTATACGGGCCAGTGGCACGATAACGACCTAACGCATACGGCACACACGATGGTGGGCCCGGCTCTGGTTCCCGGAACACCGGCGGTGATGGTCAGGACGAAAACAGAGCCGTCCCCCTGGAAAATTAGTTGGTGGCGTGCCGAGTCAGTGAACGGCACCTGCTCTTGGAGAAGTTGGGCTTGCTCATACGAGATCCTAATCACTTCGATCAAGTGCTCCTTTGCAAGGTGGACGACGAGCTCTGCCGGCGGGCCGGTGTAGTTGCAGCCCGGCTCCGTGCGGGCACGCGAGCTCGTGGAGCGGGAGCTCGTGGTAGGAGTAACGACGAAAGCATCCTGGGTGGGAGCACACGAGCGGGAACTTCGCTGCGAAGTTGCGCGCGAGGATCTCCAGATTCTTGGGCTGCACCATCTGCCACATCCGAAGTTCGTCGAGAAATCGGAAAAAAGATTAGCAGTTAGATTGGCGAATAGTAGGTGATACATTACAAATGTATCCATAATTTTTGATGTTCCATGCTTGGTTGTATCTACTTTCTTGTGTTTTGTCCACGCTTTGGAGTACTTTTCATATGATTTCTTGGCCTAACCTATTAACAAGAGCCATAGTGCCAGTTGCCTGATTTTCTGCCTTTTTTGGTTCTAGGAAGTGAGAAAATGAATATTCTCAGAATTGGACGGGACAAAAGCCAAAGTCAATATTTCACCTGAGGGGAACATGGAGCAAGAAGACAAGGCGGAGAGGGGCTAGGGCCAGCCACACCATGGGGTGGCATGGGTCCCCCTTGGCCGCGGCACCAGGTGGTGTGGGCCCCTCCGGCCTCCACCGACCTTGCCCTTTCGCCTATATATTCCTCCCGATGTGAAAACCCTAAATCGTCAAGCCTCCAGCCACGAAAAGTTCCGCAGCGCCGCCGCCACCGAAGGGGAGATTCGGGGGACAGAAAGTCTCTGTTCTGGCACCCTGCCGGTACGAGGAAGTGCCCTCGGAGCCATCTCCATCGATCTCCACCACCATCTCCATCACCATTGCTGATTCCCATGATAAGGAGGGAGTAGTTCTCTCTCGAGGCTAAGGGTTCTACCGGTAGCTATGTGTTCATCTCTCTATCTATGCATGATCATATTGTGTTCATGAGCTTTGTAATCAATTAGATCTACCTTGCTACTCAAGTGCTTTAAAAGATCTCTGCTCTCCCCATGTGTGTGAAAGTGACGGCGTGCACACCATGGTGGCACTTAGGCTAGAGATTTCAAATACTTGTTATGAGTTATATTTGGAGTTGGATGTCTTTATGAAATTGTGGTGTTTGTTGGAACCATCTAGTGCTCAAGGTGATAGTGTGGGGTTTTCTAGATGGGAAAGGCTTACTTTGAGGTGTGCTGTTATAGCCCTACCATGGATTAGAGTGTCCAACCGGAGAGTAGTTAAGAGTAGTATCATGAAGATAATATATTTATATGAGAGTGTTCACTAGTGAAAGTATGATCCGTAGGCCTTGTTTCTAAGCATTGAAACACCGCTTGCTACTAGATCTGTTACATGTTTGCTTGCTTCCATCTTTATTTCAGTTTGCCTTTAGTCTCTTCCACGCCATCAAGCTATTTTCTAGCACTGTTACCACTTATAATTATCAATACCACTTGTATTTCACTATCTTTTCGCCGAACTAGTGCACCTATACACCTGACAAGTGTATTGGGTGTGTTGGGGACACAAGATACTTCTTGTATCTTGATTACAGGGTTGCTTGGGAGGGAATACCTTTGACCACTTCCCCCCTGAGTTCGATAAACCTTGGGTGATCCACTTAAGGGAAAACTTGTTGCTGTTCTACAAACCTCAGCACTTGGAGGCCCAACAACTGTCTACAAGAATAGAAGTGCGTAGACATCAGTAGGAATATGTAGGATAAGTTCAAAAGCTTGTAAAATGATTTCCTAGCATGTAGGTAGCGACCCGAGAATTGGCAGATGTCATCGGCTTGCGGCTACGGCAGGAAGGGAGTGAAGAGGGGAGAGTGGCTTCGAGGGGAAGGAAGAGAAGTACGGGGAGGAAGAGCAGTAATGGGGACGTGACACTGGGATATGGCCCACTAAACTCGTGAGTCGTGACACTCGCAACAGGGGAGCGCCTGGTGTTGCCAGTTTTTCCAGAGCAAGCGTGGCCAATAATGCCGAAGAATAGCCTATTCGAGGATCGCTCTCACGAAGACCATCCCAATCGTCCAAGCACCCCGATCAAACGGTATGTAACAATCATCAAGCAGAACAACTGTGTTATGGCGTGCCTTCTATAAGACTCGGTCTAACGGTGTATTCATTGGGGGGCTAAGGTTAGGGCTCTCCTAAGGTTAGGATGCATATGTGGTTTATGAAAAGAACACACATCCAATGACACTGGTGGATCCTTATCTGGTTTGTGAGAAGAACACACATGCAATCACACTGGGTGGATCCATATGTGGTTTATGAAAGGAACACACATGTAATGACCACTGGATTGATCCATGTGTGGTTCATGTCAGGAACACACATGCAATGCCATTGGTTTATCCATGTGTGGTTCATGACAGGAGCACATATGCAATGACTCTAGTTGATCCATGTGTGGTTTATGACAGGAACACACATGCAATGACTCTAGTGGATCCATATGTGCTATGTGGAAAGAACACGCATGCAATGACCACTAGTTGATCCATATGTGGTTTATGGAAAGAACACACATGCAATGACTCTGGTGGATCCATGTGTGGTTTGTGAAAAGAACACACATGCAATGCCATTGGGTGATCCATATGTGGTTTGTGAAAAGAACACACATGAAATGCCATTGGTTAATCCATGTGTGGTTCATGACAGGAACACACATGCAATGACATTGGTTGATCCAAATGTGGTTTGTGGAAAGAACAAACATGCAATGACACTGGTTGTTCCATGTGCGGTTTCAGGAAAGAACACACATTCAATGCCATTGGTTTATCCATATATGGTTTGTGAAAACAACACACATGTAGTGAACACTGGTGGATCCACATGTGATTTGTGAAAAGAACACATATGCAATGCCACTGGTTGATCCATATGTGCTTTGTGGAAAGAACACACATGCAATGCCACTGGTTATTGCATGTGTGGTTTGTGGAAAGAACACACATGCAATGTCATTAGGTTGATCCATATGTGGTTTGTGGAAAGAGGCAATCCTGTGGGCCTATTCGTCTGCGGTACCAAAGTTCGCAGGCCAGCGCATGGTGGTAACTATGTTGCCTGAAATTGCCGCGTTTCGAAATGTTGAGCCACCAACTACTGAGAGGGGCCATTTCGAGGCAAACTCGTCTTACCCCTACCAAATTCAAACATTCCGTTAGACTGCCCTGTGAAGTAGACGGTCGGGACCCTCATGTCAGTCATCTATCCGTGACGCGAGCGCCAATGCGGCAACCTCTTAGGCAAATCGAGTAGCTAAGTGGATTTGATGCGTTGACCAATTTCACAAATCCATTCCCACCTTTCCCCTGGCACCGGTGGCGTCGGAATCCACCCTCCAAGCAGGACGGTCCCTTCGGACATTTGACTTCCGGCGCCAAGTTGTTGCGCCCAGTTGCTGCGCCCAGTCACTGATCCCGAGCTCTAGTGGCGCATGCCGTAGCCGCCATTGCAAGGCTCTAGCCCGCCTCCACCTGCCGACGAGCCGAGCATCTTTGGGTGAGTCGTAAATATTTGCAGCTAATAGCTCGATCGCTTAGTATGAGAGAAGGTACAATAGGATGACATCAGCTGACTATAAGAGATAAAATACTATATTTTGGCTGAGTTGGAAGAGAGAGAAGAGGAGAGGGAAGAAGAGATGGATGTAAGTTAAGAGCCAGCTACAACACGTGCTCCTAGGCACTTTATGGGAGTGACAAGTGGGCCATATATTAATAAAATAGTACATGTTTATAGTTAGATATTATACTTATTGGCTATAGCGATGACTATAGATGACATGGCGGTAACTTATAGCCAACAATGAGCTATACTATTAAACTTGCTCTGATGGACCAGCGAGATTGCTCGAAGGCCAGTGACGACACCCTAGATCTTGACGTTTTGCTTCAACTATTCACTCTCCTCTCTCCTCCTACTAGTACTACCTCGCTCCTCCTTCGCAGAAACTATTTTCTTCCATTGCTCCTCCCTTTCTTCTCTACTTCTTCATCCAGCGATGTCACAAAATATCTTGTCTCGTTGGAAGAATAGCAAGATGGCAGTGGGTAGAGTCATGGAGAAATCCCGCTGGCAGGGTGACCTGCAGGCTCGGACCGAGAAAGGAGACCAGCCAGTGGGGCGAGGGCTCGTCTTCGCGCATGTATCCAAAGAGTGGGGCATGTTCGTCTGCAGTAACAAATTTCACAGGCCAGCGCACCACGGTTCCTAAGTTTCCTGAAATTGCCGTTTTTCAAAATGTTGGGCCGCCAACTACCGAGAGGGGCCATTTCGATACAAACTCATCTCACCCCTGCCAAATTCAAACATTCCTTGAAACTGCCCCGTGAAGTAGACGATCGGGACCCTCATGTCGGTCATTTGTCTGTGACACGAGCGCCAACACGACAACCTCTTAGGCAAATCGAGGAACTAAGTGGATTGGACGCGTTGACCAATTTCACAAATCCATTCCCACCTTTCCCCTAGCACCGACGGCGTCGGAATCCACCCTCCAGGCAGGATGATCCCTTCGGGCATTTTACTTCTGGCGCCAAGTTGTTGCGCGCAGTCGCTGATCCCGAGCTCCAATTGCGCATGTCGTAGCCGCCGTTGCGAGGCTCTAGCCCACCTCCGCCACTGACGAGCCGAGAAGCTAGGAGGATGGCAGATCCTACTACCAAGTAAGAAGAAATTCTGGCTACAAGCGGGTGAGCTACCCTTCTCTTTGCTATTCGTACTAATTTATAACTGCTAGCTGGCTACTGAACCCCAAATTGTTTGTTAGCCCAACGCTAACAAACATATTTTTTACACAGTTTTCTGTCAAGCGGGATCTCCACGGACCCCCCCCCCCCTTACCTGGTTACGGTAGTCCCCTACAAGTACGACTCTAAGGGCAAGTGGTATGGACACCATTGTATCACGATGGAAGAAGAGCCTGCGCAGATCTGCACTATATCGGGTATGGTTGCTGCTCTGCCTAATCATGATGAATTATGGCTGAAGCAGACTACAAATTTTAGCTTCATGGATAAACGTGGCATCATGGTTCCTCTAACGTGTGACAATCAGCTAATTGGGTTGATGAAAAGGTATGCTTCGGCTTGCATGTTTGAGCTAAAATGTGATGTACTGGATGTGGAAGCTTCTGCAACTGGGAGTCGCCCTTCTATTCTTGGACAGGGTGGTTGCCCGAACCCAATTAGCTCCTGGTAAGCAAAGGTCTCTTGGGGTTCGCATGTTTTTGCTGAATTGTAATTTTTGTTTTATTTACTCTGTAGATATTGGGCGGTTATGCAACAGTCGTGTTTCTTTGACAGGAAGCGCCGCAAGGTTAGAAACATGACTGTTGGTTCAGTCATTTTGCTGCCCGAAGAAATTGAAAACGAGTGGAAAGATGATGCTGGACACGATTCTGGTGCCCATTATCCCGGCGATGCAGAGTACGTGAAGCTAAGAAAATTGGCACCGAGGAAGGGGAAGAAGGAAGGAAATGAAGAAGCCAGTGGACGTGAAGGCTTCGCACCTAGGCTGCGAAAGAAGGCTGCTCGCAATGAAGATGCATAGTAATGTGTTGAACCTGAACCTATATATGTAATTCTGTTAAATTCTGGAGCTCTGTGTGTGGCATGTTGCTGGGCGAAACAATCTACCCATGTTCTCTGAGTAAAATGTACCGTGACTTAGGGTTTGGAAACGCCCGAGTCAGTAGTTGAATCCGAAATTGGGATTGTGCCACTACTATGTGAAAACACGCAGCACCGGTTCCATGATTGCTGAGGGGTAGGAGGTCTCCAAATATGACTGAATGTAAGTGGCACAGAAATAAATTATTTAAGCTACCACACTCCACGAAGCAGCAACTTATTTTAGATGCTGCACAACGACGTGGCAACATAAACAAAATGTTCTCACCGAAAATGCCCATATGAGGAGGAAATCGATACCACTTTCTGGCCTAATCTTGAGCCCGTCTATCTCACCGCCTCTCTACTCCTGCATCCCCTGCATCTGGCGAAGCTCCCGGATCTCCAGTAACGGGGTGTACGTGTTTCCACTTTATAAATTGTGGTTGTGGCATTTTCATGCGGAACAATCCACGTAGATTCCGTTTAAACAAACCACCAATGTCATAATACACTAGTATAAAAGGGGTCTTTGGTCCACGATCACATTCCCAATCCGGGACAGAGATCTAAATCGAGTCAGAAATTGGTCTAAATCACAAATTCTTCCACAAATTAATCGAGACAGAGATCTAAACCGAGGCATTTCTTTAATTCAACCACAAATTCTTCTAAACAAAGGTGCGATTTCACATCCTACATTAATTCAACCACTATTCAACAATTTCACTTCCACTGCCACTGTCCTCCGAGCCGCCGGCTTCTTCGTCGTCGTCGAACGGAACCTCCATGATTTCTACATTGTTCGCGAGACTGGAGCACCTCTTCGCGGCGAGCGGCGGCGATGACGGTGTACTTGGTCCATCCAGGGACGGACCAGAACCTCTCCCGCCCTTCTCGGTTGCGGAGATCCCGCTGCACCACGCGCCCGTCAACGATGTTGTTGCCAATCTTGGCCTTCCGCTCCTTCTTGAACAGCGCCGGCGAGTACAGGCTGGCCGCCGCGTACTGGGGCAGTGCCCTCTTCCACGTGGGCATCTGGTGGCGGCGGGGCTACCGGGCTGCGGTACCAAATTTCATGGGCGAGTGCACCGCGGTACCTAAGTTGCCTGAAATTGCCGCGTTTCAAAATGTTGGGCCGCCAACTACCGAGAGGGGCCATTTCGATGCAAACTCATCTCACCCCTACCAAATCCAAACATGTCGTGAAACTGCCCCGTGAAGTAGACGGTCGGGACCCTCATGTCAGTAATATTTCCGTGACGCGAGTGCCAACGCGGCAACCACGTAGGCGAAACGAGAGACTAAAGGAGCATGGTGCATTGACCAAATTCACAAATCCACTCCCTCCCTCCTTTCGCATGAACCCTAGCACTAGCGACGTTGAAATCCCCTCTCCAACCAGAATGATCTCTTCAGGCATTTGACTTCCAGTGCCAAGTTTCTGCGCCTACTCGCTGCTACCGAGCTCTAATGTCAAATGCCCATGCCAGCCGTTGTGACGATCTAGCCCGCCTCTACCGCCGACGAGCTGAGCAGCGCGAAGGATGGCAGATCTATTTGCCGAGGAAGAAGTACTTCTGGCTAATTGCGGGTGAGCTACTCTTCTCTTTGCTATTCACACAACCTATAACTTCTAGCTGTCTATTGGCATTACAGAGATATATCGAACATTGAATTGTTTGCTAGCACGACGCTGACAAACAATTCTTATCTTTTGTCTCCAATTTCTATATCCTAGGATCTCCGCTGAACCCAAATACATGGTTCTGGTCACCATCTACGGCTACCTCATTAAATTATCACATGGGAAGAGCACGTGGAAACAAGCTAGAATCTTAAGATGGAAGTAAGCGCCTAGTGTAGTTATGCACTATCCCTGGTTTCGTTGCTGCTATGCGTGAACTTGCTGAAATGAGGCCAGAGCATACTACACGGTTTAGCATCATTGATGAACGAGGCCTCAAGGTTCCTATAGCATGTGACAGTCAGCTAATTGGGTTGATGAAACAGCATGTTGGGCTTCGCGTGGTTATGCTGGTGTGTAACATACTGGATGAGGAAGCTCCTTCTACTAGGAGTCGCCCAGCTATTATTGGACAGGGAGATCTAACTCGAACCCCTGCTGTTGTTGAGAAAAATGTGGTTCCTCGACCGTGACATGCTTATGTCAGGCAACCTCCTCGTAGGAGTCCCCGTATTGCTGTTGTGGAAAACTCTGCTCTGGAATCTGCTGGTACTGGTCATCCCCGTCCCGGTGCCCGTGTTGCTACGACTGCTGCTCACCCAATCCATGTCGCTGTTGAGCAAACTAAGGCTTCTGGAGGCTGCCCCGCTGTTGTTGCCAGGACCGCCACCTTGTGTGCTGCTCCTCCTCGAAACCGTCCTCAAGTTGTGCGAACCCTGTGCTCTAGAATCTGCTGGTACTGGTCGTCCTCGTGTTGTTGTTGATCTGGACACTGTTGACCCAATCCTTGCCGCTGTTGAGCAAACTAAGGCTTCCGGAGGCTGCCCCACTGTTGTTGCAAAGACTGATGCCTTGTGTCCTCCTCGAACCCGTGCTCGGGTTCAGCGAGCTGCAGGTCTGGAGCCAGCTCATGGTCTAGACTCTGCTAGCACTCGAAACACTGCTGTTGTGGGAACTGCTCCTGATCGTTGATGTGTCATGGCAACAGCTGATCCTATTGTGGCTGCCGTTAGAAGGGGCCCTGCCTGTCCACCATGTAATGTAGCTCCTGCTGCTAAAGGCCCTTGCCTTTCTCCTGGTCCTGGTACTTCCACCGAGGTTGATCCAGCTAACGATGACGCTGGTGATGGCGGCGGTGGCATTGGGGTTGGGTCTGATGGTGCTGCTCCATCTCTCGAACCTCTTGGAGGTTTCTATCATGAAGAACCTGATGATGGCAAATTAATCATTCATATCGGTGTCGTGGATTATACTGCAAAATTAGATGATGGCACAGAAAAATTCTATGACGAGTTTGATGTAATCCTTGGCAGATATGATCCTGAAGTGGTAGAGTTATCTGACCTGATGGCATCATTACGTGTGAAGGTGTTGTGGGGGTCCTCCCAGGAAGCACGTTTGTTATATTTTGGTTATAGGAGCAAAAAAGGCTATCGAAGTGAAAGATACCAGGGATTTTGTCGTACCGTTTATAAGGAAACATTATAGAGGTGAAGTGTACTTCCACTTGACAGTGCAAACGGTTGGAGAGGAATTGGAACATGACAATAGAGATGATGGACTTTTAGAAGGCATGCGTGACCTGATCCATGGCATCACTGGGGCTGGTGCGACTGTGGGTAGCTTCGAACAGAGGAGAGTCTTACAGAGGAGCGTCATAAAGAGGAGCAGGAAGAGCATCCTCAGAAAGGGCACCCCGAAGAAGAACGTCACCAAGGAGACCACGCCAGAGAAGAGGACGCCCAAGATTCGCACAAAAAAAGGCACCACGCCGCAAAGTACACCCCTGAGATCCAGTCAAAATGCCACACCAAATGTTAGCAGGAAAAATGCTAAGAGGGCTAGCACGGTGGTGAACACTCCCAGGAGTGGTAGCAAAGAGGCGAAGATGGCCAGCACGGAGGCTACCACACTAGTGGGAGTAGAAAAAAAATACTAATTTGGAGTGGAACACGCCGCTGTCAGGGAATATGCCAGCACGAAGGAGAACACGCCCAATAGTAGCTGCAAAAGGGCTAATTTGGAGGGGAACACGCCGCTGAGGTCAGGCAATAATTCCAGCACGAAGGAGAACACGCCCAATAGTAGCAGCAAAGGGATAATTCGAAGAAGAAACATGCCGCAGAGGTCAGGCAATAATGCTAGCACCCTGGAGTCAATACCCGTGAGGGGAGGCAGTAAGGAGATCACACCCAAGAGCGGCAGCGAAAAGCCTAGTTCAATGGGGGAATGGAACGCGGATGTCAAGGCCCTACTGATACCATCAGGAAATATTACATCAGGACGGAGGATGTACACATGAAGAGCAAGAGGGTTCTATACACTTAAGATGAAATTGATTATGACTGTTCTTTGTCCACTGAAGTACCTGGGATGCGTCCAAACGTAATACCACCCCATCTGGTTGTAGCAGAACCACCGATGTCTTGTAGAAAAAAGAGTGCTGGTGACTGGATTGGGTGCAATGTTCCGGTCCATCCGGGTGGAGACGATAGGTGCAGCCCCACCCTGGGAGTCCATATAGATGTGTGCAGTACTAGGCATTATAGACGATGGAGAGGATTTTCAATCAGATGAAGAAGAAGGCACTGTAAGAGGAATCAGAATCTGGTGAATGATTACATAGACGAGGAACTTAATGAGATGCTTAGTATTCAAGTCGATGATCTGGGTTGTTGAAGTATAAGAAATGAAACATGACCAACGAAGTAATCCTATATTTTGGTCGACACCGAGTTCAGGAGCATGTCATAGTTCAGGAGGTCGTTTGGGGCATTTTTGGTATCAAGGGGGAGTTTGACGTTGATCTGACTGAAGAAGCACTGCCCAAAGGTATGAGGACAGTTTGCAAGTTAACGTGGATGAATGGA